>OZ024835.1:51858372-52218932 GCA_964016985.1 Anodontia alba
GAAATTGACGTTAGAACACTCCGAATTAGAAGTGGAAACAATCTGAAATAGACATTGAAACAATCTGAAATTGACATGGAAACATCCGAAAGTTGATGCTGAAACTCTAGAAATAAACATGGAAAATCTCTGAAATGGACATGGAAACTCTCTGAAATTCACACTGAAACTCTCTGATATTGAAAATAAAACTCTTTGAAATGGACATAAAACTTCCTGAAATTGGCATTGAAACTCACTGAAACTCAAAGGCAAGTCTTTGAAATGAACATGGAAACTCTCTGAAATGGACATGGAAGATCTCTGAAATTGACATTGTAATCTCTGAAATTTATATTGAACTTCTCTGAAATGGACATGGTAACTCCCTGAAATTGAGGTTGTAACTCTCTGAATTGGACATGGAAACAATCTGAAAGTGACGTTGAAAGTCTCCGAAATGGACATGGAAACTCTTTGAAATTGACATCGAAACTCTCTGAAATGGACATGGACACACACTAGAATTGGCATTGAAAGAAAAAACAACAACTCCCTAAATGCGACACTGAAGCTCTCTTAAATTGACATGGACCTTCTTTGAAATTGGCATTGGAACTCTTTGAATTGAACATGGAAACAATCTGATAAGGACAATCTGAAACGGACACTTTCTAATGCTTTTCTTTTAACAGTTATATAAGTTTAAGATATACTCAGTTAAGTTTGGGTAAAAATGTTGCCACCTTTTGGGGAAAAAATTGCCTACTTGATAGCTTCCAATTTGTTCATCTTGTGGATGCTTAAATTGTATTTGTCTGTCTTTCCATTTGGTGTTGGGAGCTTAATGTGGATTTGATTGTATCAGTTCCTGAGTTCATCTATTTGCTATGTAAACAATCTGAAATTGACTTGGAAACTCTCGGAAGTTGATGTTGAAACTCTCTAAAATGTGCATGGAAGATCTCTGAAATGGACATGGAAACTCTCTGAAATTGACATCAAAACCCTCTTGAATTGGCATTAAAACTCTCTGAAACTGACGTCGAAAATCTATGAAATGGACATGGAAACTCTCTGAATGGACATGGAAACTTTCTGGAATTAGCATTGAAACTCTCTGAATTGACATAGAAAGTCTCTAAAATGAACATAAACTCTCTGAAATGGAAATGGAAACTCTCTGAAATTGACATTGAAACTCTCCGAAGTCAGCTAGGAACTACTTATCAATCAGCCACTGTCCTGCAAATTCGCTGTTGACGTAGGGCTTCATTACAAAACGAAGTGAAAGATCCGCTTTTTTTTCAATTTGCACTAGCTACTTAACATAGTTATGAATTCATATTTTGCATTAATATATAAAATTACAAAGAAGACAGTTTCACGGTTGGGAGTCAAGTTTCTCATGAAAATTAAATGTAACCAGCACTGTTCAATTAACATAAGAATTATGAAATTATGCTATCGCGTTGCCCGAGTACAGTAGTGTGTTGTTGTCAATATTGAGCTATTCTGGTATCCGTTCATTTGATCGCCTACCAGTACCGTTTTTACCATAAGCTTTCGGAAACCCTTTCCATTTACTATGAAGATATAGTAAAATTACAATGACCTGGACGGGAGGGCCGCAATGTGGAACCTGACTACTATTGACGTCATATTTTTTCTGTTCCCTAAAATAGTCCTATCAAAACCAGAGTGTACGGAATAGATGTTGTATACAGTACAAGGTGAAAAGACTGCTTTGTTTTATTTATTTAAGGCTACCGGAAATTTCTGGAGGAGAAGAATCCCAGATAGTAAAATATGTAGAATGGAATTATTTGGAGGAGTTTTTGGGATGTCATATGGCGGGCAATGTCATATGCTTTCGAAGCGGTGACGAGGGCATGATAATCCCAGGCTCAATTGCACACATTCCACCATAACCTGGATCTGATTTGGGACCATGAATTGTAGCAGGTGAGAGATTGTTTAACTCTTAGCATTTGTAGCCTAAGGACAAATTAATACGGGTCTCTAGCCATGTGAGCACACGATATCACTCTCAAAATGGCTTCGCCTATTTAATAATTCGGTTGAGCAGTGTTTCCATGAAGTTTGCAGCCTCATTATTTTTATGCTCGAAATGAAAGACAACGCCTGGTAGATGCGGTCGATTATATAAGTATTTGTCACAGAATCGCCGAAGTAAGCCTCCGACATCCATCGTCGACCTTGATCATATAGCTTTGCCCTTTTACCCCTGTGTTTTTGACATTGACTCTTCCATCTCATAGTTTGGACACATCCGTTGTTGAAAATAGGGATTTCAGTTAAAACCCAATAACAGAATGGCAAACAGTTTAGCTCCCCCACCAAACGCAGTGATAAAGATAGGGACGACAGAAAGAACGGCAAGGGACTTTAAGCTCCGGTTTGTTGTACGTTCATCTTGCAAGAAACTTAAGATTAGATCAGCCAGACAGGTTTTGCTCTCAACAAGCGATTCTAAGAGGTTAAAAAAGCAATTGTATATTCTAAATACAGATTTAAGAAGTGAATGCATCCGGGAGCGGTGCTTAATTAAAACCATCCCGGTCAGAGTGGAAAGAAAAGTTACTATACTCTTCCTAAAACTTGAATTTTGACGAGGTAATTTTACAACCTCTTGATCTGTCTTACAAAACTGCAGGATAAGTGGGAAAGAGTGCTGGCCCTGAGCAGACGCCGCAAATTGCAGATCTGGGCCTACATTATTTTCTCAGGGGTGTCTCTGTGAATACATAGCGCACATGTAAACACGGTATTGTATATTTGTTTCTTTGTTACGTTAATTGGTAGAAACAAGTTGCATCACCACTGATTATATGCTGTGAACCCTCATTACAACGACAGCATTTGTTCTCAAATATGTTGCCATTAAAATGAATTTGCTGTTTTAAAGAATCCTTAATGGACAGAATGATATGCTACAAAGACCTTGTTTTATTCTTATTTCCTTATAGAACATATGTTTTTTGATATTTGTTAGAATCGCCTCATTGAGGCGATTCTAACAAATATCAAAAACATATGTTGCTTGAAGTTTTAATGCAATATTATTGCACGGGTTCTCATTAACTGTCACCTCTTGAGAGAAGGTTTCGTGACATTCAAATTGTCATTATAGCGAATTTAGTCGTTGTATTAAGTGTCGATCAAAACAGGATTGACTGTAAATCACTTCAGAGGAGCCATACGAGGATCAAACGATTATTTTCGTCCAGGTGCAATTTCAATTGACGGGGTCTAGACTGCTTGCAGTCGCCTGTTTATTCTGATTCTTAGTGTCAAGGCAGAAAAAAAACTAAATAGAAAATGCGTATGCCTTTCAAAACCTAAACAAAAAACGAAAACAGGGCGTGTGTAGAGGAGGAAGTGGTGGATATAACAGGCTGTGCATGCGCAAAGTCTGGTGATATTTTCGTTCATCACGAAAACATGCCGATATAATTTTGACCCCCTTAAACCCCACTTTTTTTTATAGTAAAACTGGGGTTTGCAGTATACATTATTTTTTTTATTTCTGCTCAAAAACATACAGTGTGGTACTCGTTAGAACCGCCTCGCCGAGGCGGTTCTAACGAGTACCCACACTCTATGTTTTGAGCAGAAATATGAAAAAATATCAGACTTTTTATCTGAACAGTTTCGGCTTTTGGAGGTGAAATTTTCTATATATTTGAATAGGTGTATTTTCGTAAAGCTGGCCCGGCCCACATTTAAATCTTGCAGGCAAAAAAAAGCGAACTTCACATGATATAAACACACTTTGCACAAGCGAGAACATTATATTAACAAGTTCTTGTAATGTGAACCCAAGTGTTCTCCGTAATATAGAGTGAAAACAAATCTATCTTAATTTTATCTTAACCAGCCTAATAACCGAAATAGTCCTCATTTCCCATATTAAATAGTGACAATGCCATACTTTATACAGATCTAGATGAGAGGGTTATCAAGATAACTATCTTTTCTTATTTCTCCACAGAAACATATGTTGTGGGTACTCATTAGAAGCGCCTCTGCGAGGCGCTTCTAATGAGTACCGACAACATGTGTTTTGTGGATATGTCAGAAACAAATGACAATATTTCTTATTAAACATGACTTATAGAACTATGAGAAGTACATATTTTACACTGATATGTTAACGTACCCTTACCGTAATAATCCGAAGTATTGGGACAGACTGGCCTGAGCAAAACAGTGTATACCCAGATCAGAAGCCGCTGAATACAGCGTCTTATCAGGGTCTACACTGTTTGCTACTCGTCCAGTAATATTTTCAACATATCAACAGGTAGTAGAATTGACTTATTCAACATTACGAAAACACGCCTATTCAATATATATTGAAAGTTCACCCCCCCCCCCCCCCAAATAAAAACAAAAAAAAACTGAAAGTTTTCAGATGAAAAATTCTGATATTTTTCATATTTCTGCTCAAAACATAGATTGTAGGTACTCGTTAGAACCGCCTCACCAAGGCGGTTCTAACGAGTATCCACAATCTATGTTTGGAGCGGTGAGGCGGTTCTAACGACTACCCACAATCTATGTTTTGAGCAGAAATATGAAAAATAATGTATATTCCTCTAAACCCCAGTTTTACTATATAAAAGTGGGGTTTAAGGGAGTCAAAATTATATAGGTATGTTTTCGTGATGAATTACAAGTATGGTAAGGAGTTATGGTGTCCCAATACTTTGAGTAAATACGGTTATATTCATGTTTTGCAAAAATGTCGGGTACATATGCTCTAAACTAGTATGTGACAGGACGTGGCTTAGATCTGATAAAAAAGGGTTTGTATTTCGCTTTTTAGTTATTACGATTAATTTGATAAATCGGGTTAGGTCATATGAAAGTTGTGCTTTATCATATTTCATTCTTTTTAACTTTTCAAAATAGCTTATTCACAATTTCAATAGATTCGCCTTCTACGCTGTTTGCGAAAAAAGACATTTTTCGCACATGCGGGAAGCGAAGACCCTAATCACTGCGCATGCGCAGTCTGATAAAGGCTTTTGCTGTCCGCCTAGATATCCATTGAAGGAATAGGAGCTTCGTTGCCCGCTTAAATATTTATGGAATATTTTGCACTATATCGTATATATATTATGGTCCTTCAATCAAAATGCGATTGATGAAGGGATTTTTGCTATGTCATACTGCGGTTTTGCAAATTTCCTTTGAGCATAACCCGTGAACGTATCTTTATTTTGGTTCAAAAATTACGTGGACGGCAGTCTAGCATAAAAAAATGTTAGTAGGTTAAAGAAAAATCATAAAAATTTATTTGTAATAAACGCCTAGCACTCTGGGTAAAATTTTCAATAGATAAAGTTTTTAAATTTAATTTAATCGAAAACAGGTTTTGACACTTCATGCAAATTGTCTCAACTTGAGACAATTTGCATGACATGTTAAATCCTGTTTTTCTGCAAAAAAACAACAACAACAACAACAAAAAAAAAACCCCACAAAACAAATATATCATCAGCTTGTTGTGCCATTCGAGTGGTAAAGGTAAACATTAGGTAAACTTTTTTTTTTTTTTTTTTTTTTTGCCAATCGGCATACAAGGTTTAGGTTTACAAATAGGTAGTTTATCTATCTCAAATCGAAGAGCGCTCGGCAAGGGAGATAAGTAGAACATCATCCGAAGCGTAATAGGTAAGACATCGCTTTGTGGTCGTGGGTTCGATCTCCGCGGCAGGCATATATATTTTTTCAAGCTTTGCCTTTTCTTTCTTTTATTTTTCTTTCACATATATATATATATATATATATATATATATATATATATATATATATATATATATATATATATATATATATATATATATATATATATATATATATATATATATACATATATACATATATATATATATATATATATATATATATATATATATATATATATTTTTTTTTTTTTTTTTTTTTTTTTTTTTAATTTTACCATTTATAATCATGCAATCATGCAAGCCATCATGGTTGATACATTTTTTTTGCATTCCAACGTTTAAGTCATACATTAACCTAGTGATTATTAATGAGCGCAGACACCATTTTAAAACATTATCCTTATTTTTCACAGAAAATAGGACTTGACATATTTGACATCACTAATTTAAATCTGATTATTTAGCCTAGATAGTGCCACAGTTTTGAAAAAGCGCCGGGTCACAGCATCCCTGCAGGATTGCGTGTGCGCAAAGATAGGTCAACCTGCGCATCCGCGCAGTCCGATCTGTGTCTTCATTGTTCACCTAAAGATGCTGTAGGACCATGGATACCCGCAAATATGTACGGTGAAACCTCAATGACTCGAAACTCAGTTCACAATGGCTGATTCGAACTCGTTTTTGAGTCTCTAGGAAATTCTCTAAATAGCCAAAGAAAGCAAGGATTTATGGGTATATCAGAATAATTTTCTTATTTTATCATGAAATGTTTGTTGTGTGTACTCATTAGAATCGCCTCGATTAGGCGATTCTAATGAGTACACTCAACATAACATTATTATGTTAGAAGATCGAAAACATCCCCATTTGCCTCCTGGCCTGGCGTTATGATTAACCCTCAATGGCCCGAACTACCCATGTCTACATGACTAACACATTTACTTGGTCCCAAAGATGTTCGAGTTATTGAGGTTCAACTGTACTTTAAAAAAAGGCATATCACGACTCAATGGCTCTTTAAAGCGTACAGGGAAGGTTCGGGTGCACAGACTGATCTTGACCATCGCCTGCCGCATATACCTCGGAGAGACAATTTCACTCGACACAGCATAATCAAAATTATCACAATTTATGTTTATACGAGAGGTGTTCGGAAAGTTTCGGGACAGGTGCCGTAATAGTTTTATTTATTTATTTATTTATTTATTTTACACAATTCTTTAAACATGCGGAGCTACATGTTTCTTATATAATTTCAGAAACAAAATGCTAAAACTGAAAAAAAAAACAACAACAAAAAAAAAAAAAAAAAAAAAAAAAAAAAACAACAAAAAACAAAAAACACAAACAAAAACACAAACAGAACACACTAATTATCATCACCTTAGCAACGTTACGTGAACATCAGCGGGGCAACAAAAAGTAAGAATTCTTACAGAATGTCTCAGTCGTAATGTGAGGCAATTTCTCAAAATAATCCCAAGAATACTTCACACACTTCTCGTGTCTGTGAACGCAAGATGCAGCTTTTGAAGTTTTCTGTTGGGCTACTCCTGATACCCTAATGGAAAACCATTGGCGGGTCTTCTAATATTCGACGTTTTCGAAACTTGACCCTCTGAATTCGTTCTTGACGGTGGGGAAAAGCTAAAAGTAACATGGCGCCAGGTCTGGAGAGTACGCGGGATACAGTATAGTTTTAATATCTAGCTCAGTTAGTGTTGCCTTGGTAATGGTAGACGTATGAGGGTTGCGTTGCCATGGTGAAGATAGAACTTGCCAAGAAGTTCTGACCTACGTTCTTACTGCCCTTATCAAGTCACGCTTCAGCACCTAACAGTGATAAATTTGCATTTATGTTTCACATTGAACAAATTTGCAATGCTGAACTTACCTGTAGTTTATTATTTTAGGTATATGTTAAAAACAATAAAGTATAAAATATTAAATGCTGTAGCTTTGAATAGTAAAGGGCTGTCACCGTTTTCCCAGAGGAAACTACATGGCTTAGGATGACGCCTTGGCGTCAAAGATGACGATGAACATCAGGGCCCAATTGTTCAAAGCTACGTTAGCTTAACGAGCTCGTTAAGGGTCATTTCGTTAACTGTTTTCGCGTATTTAATACACAATATTCTGATATTTTTTGCTGAAAAAATGTGAAAAGCTACTCACATTTTTTCAGCAAAAAATTTCAGCATATTTGCGTATCACTTGTTGTAAATTTTAACGAATCGTTAACTAACGACATCGTTAATTTTGAACAACTGGGCCCAGTTTCCTGGCAGACGTCCTAAGCAAAGCTTTTGCAGGTGATGGGGAATTCAGGGTCTTTCATACACAGCTTTCTTGTTAAGTTTCTGGATCATAAGACTAACCCACATTTCATCAGCTGTTATGATAGATTCTCGTAATCGGTTACCACGATTTCTGTGAGCTATTTTCAGGAAAGCATTACTACAAGCGACTCGTTTTGATGCTTCTGTTGAATACTAAGAACACGTGGTATCCAGCGAGCACAAACTTGTCTCATACCGAGCTGCGTTGTAATAATATCATGAACAGATGCAGTCCCTAGTCAAAATTCCAACGCGATATACCGAACAGTTACTCTCCTGTCAGCTCTTTGTTACGCGCATTCTCATCCGCTTTTTCTGACGCTGTGATGCACAGGAGCTTGACGTTGGATAATTTCTACCTATAGGTCTAAGTACCCCGGCGCAAATTTTGTTTATGTTTACTTAGAAATATGGGAAACAGGTATACTAAAGTTTAATAAAATTTCAATGTAATAGGTAAAAACGAACAACAACGTTATTCTTTAATGTATGCTTTTATTCAGCATTATGAATTTTCTTGATCAAGCAATATGTGAATACTAGTCATATTGGGATCTTCACGAGATTTAGTTTGTACATTATTATTCAAAAAAAAAAAAAAAAAAAAAAAAAAAAAAAAACACGCGAAAACTTAAATAAGTTACCAGATTTTATCTAGAAGCTTATTAGGCTAGCATAATTATTTTAAGCATGGACCACAGGTCATAGTCAAACTAACCAAAGATGGACTGCAGGTCATATTCAAACTTACCAAACTGCGCTCTGCGCTAATCGAACACTTCTCTATACATGAAATTCCAAAGCTTAATTAAGAGACCGGCGCTATTCGCACGCCGGTCAATCAATATAATAAATGGCTCGCCATGCGAAATGTGTCTTCGAGCATATACGGAGAGCAAAGGCCCAGATCAGACTGCACGTCCGCGCAAATACCCTGCCATGGCTTTGCACATGCGTGGGATGAGCCTGAATCTGTGCATTTTGCACATGCTAGAAGACATATTTTCTCTTGGGGCGGCCCGAATGAATTTTACTGCGTCCACACTACAGACAACCCTCTTTATACCGACACTCGATTCAACGACAAAATTCGTCAAAATGACAATTTGAATGTCACGAAACCTTCGCAAAAGAGGAAACGATTAGTCTCAAATTATACCAGAATATTGTATTTATTGCTTCAAAGAAACATATGTTTTGGATATTTGTTAGAATCGCCTCACTGACGCGATTCTAACAAATATCCAAAACGTAAGTTGTATGAGGAAATAAGAACAAAGCAAAGCCGTTCTTACATATGACTTGCATATGAATCTGCTCATTAAGTAATCTTAATAACAGCAAAAAAATTTTAATGGCAACGTCTCTGGGAACAAATGCTGTCGTTGTAACGAAAGTTCTCTGAATCATCACTTGCTTCATATGAAGCATAGTCAATTTCATTCACAAACAATATTTCCTAATTACGCTGATCGAAATCTACATTTATCCTGAAGGTGCTGAGCACAAATACAGCAGAATACACTTTGAAATTTCTTTCTTTCTTTTTTTTAGTTTTCAGAGAAAATAGGATTTGGCACTTCATGTGAATCGTCTGCTTGAAAAAAAAACAACAAAAAACAAATACAAACGCAAATCAGAATATCGTCGGCTTCAGTAGTGATAAGCGCTTTAAAGGTTAGCCTAGTCGAAGGAATGATGTTTGACGGCCTCCTCTCCAATCCATCACGAAAATATGCCTATAAAACTTCGACCCCCTTAAACCCCACTTTTATATAGTAAAATTGGGGTCTACAGAGATATAAATTATTTTTCTTATTTGCTCAAAAACATAGATTGTGCATACTCGTTAGAACCG
Organism: Anodontia alba; assembly: GCA_964016985.1. Lineage (NCBI taxonomy): Eukaryota > Metazoa > Mollusca > Bivalvia > Lucinida > Lucinidae > Anodontia > Anodontia alba. The sequence goes on from OZ024835.1 coordinate 51,868,266, forward strand.
CCTCGCCGAGGTGGTTTTCTATGTTTTGAGCAGAAACATGAATAATATAGGTTTTTTATCAGAAAATTTTAAGCTTTTGGAGGTGAAATTTTTTATATATATTTGAATAGGCGTGTTTTTGTAATGCTCAAAAAATTATTATCCTTCCAAGTTTTGAATCAAAAATGACAATAACCTTTAAATGATTTGTGAAACTTTAGCCATTTTAAGCATAAACATCTGCAACTTGCTCCACAAAGATAATCCAAAAAAGGCCCCGAGTTTTAAAATGCCCCGGCGTTCTTACTATTTGAAATTCCCAGGCCGCCGTGTCAATATTCTCTCCTCTTATTTGTCCAACGCCCTGTCAAAAGCCTCTGTTATTGGTCGCTGTGACAAATCACGGAAGCGCTTGCATTACTGCACAATCACCGAAACTCAAAAGCGTTTGTTAACTACATGTACCTTACGTTGGTTTCACCTGCTATGTACCAAATACGAAAACTCGCCTATTCAAATATATAGACAATTTCACGTCCAAAAACTGAAAATTTTCAGATGAAAAACTCCGATATTTTTCATATTTCTGCTCAAAACATAGATTATGGGTACTTGTTAGAACCGCCTCGCCAAGGCGGTTCTAACGGGTACCCACAGATATGTTTTTGAGCAGAAATAAGAAAAATAATGTATACCCCTGTAAACCCCAGTTTTACTATATAAAAGTTGGGTTTAAGGGGGTCAAAATTATATAGGCGTGTTTTCGTGATGACTGGTTTCAGGACAAGTTTATTGGTGTGCTTCGATCACGCCGAACCGCATCCATTGGACGCACACACATGTACTATAGTTAAAATGGCCATATATAGGGCGATAGCATAGAAGTATATATACTCAACAAAATAATTTAAGGGTCACCAGTTTTATTATCCCTTTGATTATCACTAAAATGCGACCTTCAAGTTTTAAAATTATTTCATGGGCAAAACTGGAAGTCTCAGCCCTATTTCAGTCAGCTCAACATGTTCGCAACATGTTCAGCTACAAAAGTGTCAATGGCACATGCAACGCCAGACCAAAAGATTCTAAGAAAAACGGGAATTTCTAAAAAACAAACAAAAAAAAAAAAAAAAAAAAAAAAAAAAAAAAGATTTTTTACCCCAAAATGAAGTTTTTTCACATTACCGGAAAAATTCTTTGTTTAATGAAAACAATACTCCGTCACACACAAAATCATGCAAACTCAACCTTCTTTCGAGTAAAAGGCACACAGATATGGCTAGAAAAAGAGGTCAACCCTTTAAGAGGCTAAAATGCCTCGAAAGTTCCCCTTAGACAACGAATAATCTGTAGAGGGTACCTCTAGCAAAATGTGCGTTTCTTGATAACAAATAACTTTCTCTATGACTTTTTCACATTTGGAAACCCGAGACATCACTTTTGACGCAAAATGTCAATTTTTAAGTTTTGGGTAAAAAGTAGTACTTTTTGCGAATTCTAAAAAATTTAAAAAAATTTTGTTGGAAACACTCCTTTAGGGCTTCCTTTTAAAGAAACATTCAACCACATTTTGATATCTTCTGTGGTTTTGCCCATACACCCGGCCAAAGTTTGTATATATGGGCAATTTGCAGTATGTGGCCCTTGAATTATTTTGTCATCACGAAAACACGCCTATATAGTTTTGACCCCCTTAAACCCCACTTTTATATAGTAAAACTGAGGTTTACAGGGGTATACATGATTTTTCTTATTTCTGCTTAAAACATAGATTGTGGGTATTCGTTAGAACCGCCTCGTCGAGGCGGTTCTAACGAGTACCCACAATCTGTGTTCTGAGCAGAAATGTGAAAAATATCAGAATTTTTTATCTGAAAATTTTTCATTGTTAGGTGGTAAAATTTTCAGTACATTTGAATAGTCATGTTTTCGTAATGTGAGTATATTTCACATTGGCGTGCTAAGGTAATGAGTTCAACTGTTTGAACATGAACTGTGGTATCTCTTCAGCCCTTTCGCCTAATCTGTGCATCATCATAGTAGGGACAGTTGCAAAAGGAACGCGGCGTCTGATCAGGGTCTACACTGTTTGTATTAAGTACAGGAAATTCTATAATAAATCATAATACTAAAAACAAAACAAAAACACTGCTAAAATGGGAACAAATCTGTTCAAAGAGAAAGGCAGTAGGGGCCATCAGTCATAAATAGGTCATTGCTGTTATTGGCTGTTCAATGTTTTGTGTCCAACCCATATCTGGTCCAAGAGAATGCAAACACAATACAGTCGATCTTTAATGACTCAAACACCGATAGCTCGTTTACCGTGGCTAAATCGAACTCGTTTTCGAGTCCCAAGGAAATTTTTCTATTGGCTCACGAAAATAATTTCGCATGGCGCGGTTTGTATTTCAATTAGAAACATATTCTAATCATGTTTGGTAAAAAAAAAAAAAAAAAAATCAGCAGACGTCATTTTTCAAATGATTAAAGACATTTTAGAAATTAGCATTTCAGGCTTTGCTTGCCAGGTAACGTCACGAAGACATGCCTATAGAGTTGTCATCTCCTTAAACCCTTCTCTTAAGGCTGTCTCACACAGAACACGGTTGGGCACACGGTTCCAATACGGTATACTCGGTTATACACTCGTTGACTGGTACGAGTATTGAGCTCCAACCGTGCCTGGGGATGAGTTGGTACGATTTAGACTCGAATGTAGCACGTGTATGTACGAACAAAGCACGGATATACTCGGTCAAGCAAGGTTTGTCACGGTTGGAACACGATTTGCAAAACGATTTTCATACGATTGTTGTACGGTTCCAAGTACGGTATAGTACGGTCTGTTACGGCCTAGTACGATTAAACACGACTTTTACTCGATTAACTGGACATTTACAGGGTTTACATACGGTCCCACCGACTTTTGTTCGAGTTATGCTCGAATTATCACACATTCGTGTATGTTTTGATAAATTGACTCGTTTTGATGGCTTGGCTTCATAAATTTTCGAACTTTCAACAGAGAAGTTATCAAAATGGCAGATGACAGAATAAGGGAATTAGAAATCATGATAAGACTGATAGACATTGAGATTATTTTGGCCAGAAGGCGTTAGGGGAGACAAGAACAAGCCAACAGAAGGAGAAGAAGAAGGAGGCAAGTTTGGACAAGAGAATGGCTCCAAAGAAAGGTTATGTTTGGTCAATATGATACTCTGTTACATGAACTAAACAGAGAGGACCCCAGGTGTTACAAGAACTTCCTCCGTGTTGATGCTGATGATGTCAACAGGTTGAAGTGGTCGGAGGGCCTTGGTGGCCCTTTTTGTATTCTCGCTGGGGATTCTTTTGGGGACCTTCTTCTTCTTTGGAGGCATTATGTAGCAAGTACTCTGTTGTTTACAAGGTGGCAGCAGGTAGTTGTGTTTTCTGTTGTGTTCGAGTGCTGTATGATCATACACGAGCTTTGTACAGACATAGAGACCGTGTCTGGTCGTACTTGACCATGTATAATTCGTACTGGAACCGTATTGGTCGTATGGCGATCGTATAAAACCGTGTGTACACTCGTGTGAATCGTACGGTGATCGTGTGACATTCGAGTGTTAATCCGGGTGTTGGATGTAGGACTTGGGAACGGTTTCACACGATTCCATACGATTTATATACGATATTGACACGGTTGAGCTCACTCGTGGAGTGGACTTCATGTGCGGTTGTATATACGGTCTCGTACGGTCTCACACGGTCTCTCACGGTATTGTACGATCGCTAATACGATCATACACGGACATGGCACCCGTGCCAGTTTTTTAAAAGTTTTAAAAATCATACACGGCTTTCACGGATACACTCGAATAGCCCGAGTGTAACTCGGATAAGGCCACGGTTGGTTCGGTTGTATGTACGGTTTACACGGGTGGCCAACCGTAAAAGCCGTGTGTTCTGTGTGAGACAGGCTTTAGACAGTAAACTGGGGTTTACAGGGGTAAACATTTTTTCTTATTTTTGCTCGAAAACTTAGAGTGTAGGTACTCGTTAGAACCGCCTCGCCGAGTTTTGTGCAAAAGTATGAAAAATATCAGAATTTTTATCTGAAAAGTTTTAGTTTTTGAAGGTGAAATTTTCTATATATTTGAATAGGCGTGTTCGTAATGATGGGCAGCGGCGCAGTCATTACGAAAACATGTCTATTCAAATATACTGAAAATTTTTACCACCAAAAATTGAAAAATTTCAGATAAAAAATTCTGATAATTTTCATGTTTATGCTCAGAACATAGATTGTCGGTACTCGTTAGAACCGCCTCGTCGAGGCGGTTCTAGCGAGTACCCACAATCTATGTTTTTGAGCAGACATAAGAAAAATAATGTATACCCCTGTAAACCCCAGTTTTACTATATAAAAGTGGGGTTTAAGGGGGTCAAAATTATATAGGTATGTTTTCGTAATGTATAGCTTGGCAATTATTGCTGCCCGCCTACAGAATCGAATAACTACCATTCTACATGTAACATCAAGAGTACATCAGTGATTGGCAATCGACAGATATGCAGGCTAATCTGAACCGAGTTTGTTCGCACATTCCCCAAAACGCATTTTGCATGGCGTGGTTCGTATTTCAATTAGAAATTTATTCTTATCATGCTTGGCAAAAAAAATCAGCAGACGTCATGTTTCAAATGCAATATAAACATTTTAGAAATTTGCATTTTAGGCTAAGCGTGCTGTGTAAACAATTTAACAGACAGCATTTTCGTATGCAATGAAGACATTTTTCGCATATACGAACAACGAATACCCTTACTAGACTGCGCATGCCTACAACATTTTACCTGTACACCATCACGATGAACAAAGGTCCTGGTCAGATTGCGCGGGTGCATTCCTCTAGATAACATCAGGAGAACATACCTATATAATTTTGACCCCCTTAAACCCCACTTTTATGTAGTAAAACTGGGATTGACAGGGGTATACATTATTTTTCTTATTTCTGCTCAAAAACATAGATTGTGGGTACTCGTTAGAACCGCCTCGCCGAGGCGGTTCTAACGAGTACCCACAATTTATGTTTTGAACAGAAGTATAAAAAATATCAGAATTTTCATCTGAAAAGTTTCATTTTTTGGTGGAAAAAAATTGAATAGGCATGTTTTCGTAATGATAGGGGTTGGCATTTGATGCAAAGTCGGACACGATTTGCATGAAATGCCAAACCCTATACGTTAGAAAAACAAAAACAATAAGGTAATACAAATTGTGTCGTCGGCTGAAATAGCCCAAAGAGGGTTAATGCTTAGCATTCTGGGTAAAATTTTCAGCAGACGGCATATTGAAATAGTTGCTTATTTTCATCTTAACCCTTAAAGCGCTAACACATCTATTGTCGCCTGCTTTGTCTTCTGCTGGTTACTTTAAAAGCTATTTCTGCAAACAGTGTGAACCCAGATCAGACTGCTCCTTTAGGGTCCACACTTTTTGCCTGTATGCAAAAAATAGGTTTGAAAAGTTTGCAAGAATATTCAGCAGACGACGTAAACAGACGACATTTTCAGATGCAGGTTTTCTTGGCGCTTTAAGGGTTAAAACCGTTTGTTTGGCATTTCAATCAAATTGTCTCCTCTTTTGGTGACAATTTCCATGAAATTCCAAACCCAATATTTTATTAAAAAGAGAAAATACAATATCACTGTCGTCTGCTAAATTAGCCCAGAGAGGGTTACAGAATACAAAGAATATTTATTTACCTGAATGTGTCCCGCTAGTTCTGTAGTGCTCGTAAATACACCCAGCCAATCTGGTCTTGTGTCATTTAAGGCATAAGTATCAATGACTTAGTTTTAAATAAAGGACGCGCTCAAATATACCAAGATGAGGGTCCAGTTAAAACATACTTATGACATTGGGACCGTTACAAAAGCAGATCAGTCTGCGCACGCACGCACGCACGCGGACCTCTTCAGGATCAAAAGTTTACTTGTTTTGGAGTGCAATTGTACTCATGCATGTAAATCTTTTGGAAGCTGCGGGACTCTATTAGCGAGGGCAATGATCCGCGTCAAAAGGTACATACGGGTAGATTTATCAATGTGTATAGGGACTATGCTCGTCACAACGGCATTTAAGTTCTGTTTATGTTTTTCGATCTTGCCATGTGCATGACCATACTGTTACGACAGGCTTTTATGTAAAAGTATACATTTTGAAATTTAAAACGTCATCGGGTATAATCAATAAAAGCACGCAACTCAGACGACAGTAAGGGGGCGGATTTAGAGCGGGTTCGTGGGATTCAGTAAACCACCGCCCCCCTAGACACAAAACTTCTTTTACTGGGAAATTGTGGATAAATTTGATATGCATTATTTACTCTAAATACTCACACCTTACTTTGTATATTTACCTTATACTTCTCTTCAACTAGTCCATCTAATGTTGGAATAATTTGTCTAAAGTTGGTATAACTTGTTCTAATGTTAGTATAACTTGTTCTAATGTTGGTATAACTTGTTCTAATGTTAGTATAACTTGTTCTAATGTTGGTATAAATTGTGGTCTAACCCCATTTCCTTCTTTATTGGAAATAAAATATGTTTAAACCAATAAGTCCATCTTACTACCTGCGAATGTAAACTTGCTGGATGAGTGGCAAACAGTGTAGACCCGGATCAGATGCCGCATTATGCGGCATCTGATCTGGGTCTACACTTTTTTGCTCAGGTCTGTTCGAATACTTAGCGTGAAGTTCGGTCGATTGAACGAAGCCCCTCAGAAATCACCCTAGATCCGCCCATGATATATTATACAAAATTACAAAAAAGGGGACAAACGTGACAGTGGAGGTCTCGAATACACATGTTCTAAATGTGATATCGACCTTCGATACAACGACAAAATTCGTTATCATGATAATTTGACTGGCATGAAACTTTCTCTTAAGAAGTGAGAGTTTATAAGAAATTATGCGAGAACAGTGAATTTCATACTTCAAGAAACATATGTTTTGGATATTTGTTAGAATCGCCACACCTGGGCGAATCTTACAAATATCCAAAACATATGTTTATGGGGAAACAACATTAAACTTACATATCATTCTGCTCATTTACAACAGCAAATTCATTTTAAAAGCAACATCTTTGGGAACTAATGGAGTCGTTGTAACGGGAGTTCACTGTATTTTACATCCCCAAATTTTGAACTTAACCAAAATATTGGGACAGCATAACTCCTTAAAACCATTCTTGTCGTAGAATTAGAATCATTACGAAAACATGCCTATTCAAATATACTGAAAATTTTACCGTCAAAAATGAAAATATTCAGATAAAAATTCTGATACTTTTTTTTCATATTTCTGCTCGAGGCGGTTCTAACGAGTACCCTAACGAATAAATGCGTGGATTACACAGTTTTGCACTTGTGAACCTCGGGGAAATGTCAATTATTAAGAGTATGGCTAGAAATCAGTCTGAAACTACTTGTTGCTGCACGCTTTGGCAAAAACTGAAATTTAATGCTTGTCAGTAATTGTTCACATTGAAGAAAACGACTTTTCTTGATGTCACATGACCTTTTATAAAAGAGTGTATGTAAAAAAAAAAGAAACTGTTGAACTCTGTTTGATGCCAGGTTTTACCGTGTCATAAATTCTGTGGATTACATTGTGAAAACAAAGTGATATTCAGATATTCAGTTCTAGATATAGGTAATATTTTGTAAGTGCTCTGTCAAATTTTCAGCTGTTAAAGGGCAATGCACAGTCCTGAAGTTGAGAAAAATTTATCAAAAACTGCACTGTTTGCATAAAATTGGAGGCAGTCGGAGGTGGGTTGAATAACAGATTTTGGTACATTGTAATACGTTGTTATCATGATTAAAATATTATTTGGTATATTTGCAATTTATTGATACAGTGCGTGTTGAATAGATACTGTTATATTTGCCGTGATTGCATTTCATTTGTGTGAAGGTCGTGAACAAGTAGAAATGCAAGTAAAAATTGTGGAGTGCACCCACTGATAACGTTACGTGACATCATTTTCATTGACAACAGACACCATTTTATTTCAGTTAATATTATGAATGTTAAGGCTTTGAAAATCAATTAATATCATGGAACCGGTTAGGCATTACATGAATGCATCAAAAGAGTATTATGTATTATTTAAATACTCGTATTGTGAAATTATCAAGACATAAGCCAAGTAAAACTGTAATATATTATTAAAGTTATTTGCGCTTAAAAAAGTCCAAAATGGTGATGGTGAAGAGTTCAAGAGGCGTGTCAGCACACGATGGTCATTTGGCTCAAAGCGATATAGTTACTTGTCTTAAAACTATTAGTTGCCAGGTATGGCAGAAAACAAATTAAGCTATATGCATTTTAAAATCAAAATAGTTTTGTTAACCCTAGTCCTGCTGAGCCCGGATATACCCTGCCTTTGCAAACAGTGTAAATCCAGATCAGTTGGCTTCTGAAGAAGCCAACTGATCTGAATCTACACTGTTTGCCATTGAGTATGTAAATTTATAGCAACAATCCGGATCAAGTAATCTGATTGGCTGAAAATTAGAAGTGGGAGTGGCATCGTAATTTATTCAGCAGGACAAGGGTTAAAAAGACTTATATGTTTTAAATGCGATAAAATATGATCAGCAGCTACATCTTGAAATAGTTTCTCGTCATTCGATTGAAAAAGAAAGGACGATGGTGAAGTGAATGCAATCGAACATAATATGTTTCACTGTACATCACGAAAACATACCTATATAATTTTGATCCCCTTAAACCCCACTTTTATATAGTCAAACTGGGGTTTACATGGGTATACATTATTTCTGTTATTTCTGCTCAAATACATAGATTGTGGGTACTCGTTAGAACCGCCTCTAACGAGTACCAACAATCTATGTTTTGAGCAGAAATATGTGAAATATCAGATTTTTTTTTATCTGAAAAATTGCCATTTTTTTGGTGGTAAAATTTTTAATATATTTGAATAGGCGTGTTTTGTAATAAAATGGCTTATTACAGCTAAGTAAAGGTTATATATAAGTTTTAATTTTCGAACCGTCTGGTGAGAAGTTTAAAATTTATCAACAACCAATTTGTTGCAGTAATCATTATGACAATATCTCACAGTTGTCATAATGAGACTGATCACTGTGTGCATAGATCACGTATTCAATCAAGGGTATCACATTTCATTTAATGGCTTATTACGAGAATAAGATCTTATACCAGCGTTATACCAGCGGCAAACAGGCAGTGCGATAGTTTCCCATTTTGTACAGTTAGTAAGTGGACGTATTCTAACTGCAGTGCCAATGTCGCATCCCTCCGGGTCAGTTACACGTCAATGAATAATATAACCTACAGGACTGCTTGTTATCGGATATTGTTGATACCATTAGATAGACATTAAATGTATGCGAAATGCTTAGAATTCTTTTATATGGCTTCATTATTATGTGTCAGGATTAGACCACTGTCAGACCAAAATTCCGGGCCACGTCGCCAAAATCGGGTCACTCGATATAGAGAGACGCTGGAGCACGCAGACCTAATAGAAATGCTTTACATTTGATATGAAATAATAGTTCTACATTTGTTTCCAAAGTCTTTTGTTCCTTTTTTGCTTAGTTAGCATTTATAACATATTGTACCAATCAACCTACACAATGAAGAGAAACCTACATCCACATCTCGAGCACCTATCTCGTCTCCTAAATTATTTCCATTATATGAGTTTCGACCTTCTTCCAGATTTACTGAAGCTGTGTCTCCAATATTATCAGTATGTCCACCGCGATCTCCAGCTTTATTGGTATTGCAGCCTGGTACGATTGTTTTCTGCTGTTGAAAGCAACTCTTGGAATAACAATCTTTAGGGGCTTGAATACTAATGACCGAACCAAAAGCCCGGTCCATCCTTCTAAAGCAATCTGCACCTGAATGTCCTCACTGACCTATTTGGTCTAGATCATTCGCAGTCAAATCTACGTAGAAATTATCGCACAAAATCAAATGTCTTTTATTTCAGTGTGAAAATGTACGTGTTTCTTGGCTTTTCTATATGAATTTGGAAATAGGACCCTGTATTTGCAATTGCAGATAAACAGTCGTGATTAAATTCGGCGTTTAAATAACCCACCTCTTCATCACGAAAACATGCCTATATAATTTTGACCCCCTTAAACCCCACTTTTATATAGTAAAACTAGGGTTTAAAGGGGTATACATTATTTTTCTTATTACTGCATAAAACATAGATTATGGGTACTTGTTAGAATCGCCTCGCCAAGGCGGTTCTAACGAGTACCCACAATCTATGTTTTCAGCAGAAATATGAAAAATTTCAGAGTTTTTTATCTGAAAATTTTCAGTTTTTTTGAGGTGAAATTTTCCATATATTTGAATAGGCGTGTTTTCGTAATGTATACAGATTCAAGTCACTTAGTTCTCTTATTTAAGACAAGTGTATACTCATATGGATTAGTGTTTATCTTACAATGAACGTTAAAGAGATGCTGTTACGACAAATTTTCGGTTGCAATTGCAAAAGTGCCCACGAGATATTCCATATACATGAATTTTGACATGGGCACAGTTGCTTAGTTGGTGAGCGTCCGTTGTGACCGGGAGGTTGTGGTTTCGATTCTCGGACGATCTATATCAAATACTTTAAGTAGAATGCGCAGTCGATGGCGCGCCATCTCAAACCCCCACGCTCGTTGCTAATATTGCTAATAGCATGACTGACTGATAGACGGATGGACAGACGGACTTGCTCTCGCACACCCTCACCATGAGGAAAGGTCATGTAACAAGTTTAGTTAAATTCCGCCAAGTGATTTAGGAGATAGCGCGATGGACAGTTGATAGAATTTCGCCCAATGGTTTAGGAGGAGATAGTGTGATGGACAGTCGGACGAACGGACGGATGGAGGCGTTAACAATACCCTATTGCTTTAGAAAAAAAAAGAAGAAAAAAGCGTTGGGATAAAAATGGTATTAGCTGCTCGTTTGTTTGGCGCTCAGCAATAAGTAGAGCTAGAAATGGTCATTCATCCCGATGTAAGTATAATGTGTCTAGAGGAATATCATACAATGTCTGCGGCATGATAGATCAGTAAGGCAGCACTCTAAAAATGAGAATTGGGCTCTCTGCCAGATTTAGACACCGTCATGATATGACTAAACGGTTGTTCAAAATGACGTAAATCCGAAGAAAACGAACAGATAAATTTAAATAAAACTTCAATAAACAAATTGCAAATACATATGTTCATCACCGTTGCTATTGTATTTTGTGTCGATGACTGATTATATCCATTACACTACAGTCCGTTTTTCCCTTGGGTATATTTAGCGAAAGTCCAAAGCATGTTGAAACCTACATGATTCTGCTGGAAATGATTTGCATTCAACGGAATCCGAATGAATACAAGCCTGTGTGGTTTAACTAAAAATGCGAAGCAATGGTAAATGATCCTAAACCAGGCGTTTAGCTAATGGTGCATGTGTTATGAGACTTATAGTCATTATAGTTTATATTTTCTCGTCCTTTGTGATCATTGAGCCCATCACGGGGTATTTGAAACTTTTAAAGCAAGGGCATCGATGAGGCCTAACCTGCCAATCCTAGCTAGATTGATCCATTTTAGAATCTGTTTATCTTCACTACAGCTGGTGTTAGCGTATTTGCCGTAAAACGTCTCCCTGTACTTCTCTATAGTGACGTATATATTTTCCTGTACTTTGTGATGGAGCCCATTTCGGGATTTTTAATAAAATATAAATGAGGGTCACTGATGAGGCCTAATTGATCTAAACTTGCTGGTCTGATCCGGAAAATTCAACACCACAATTGCTTTCATTTTCGTATATGTGTTCATAGCTCTCAAGAGTCATTCCTTTTAAAATACTTACGCATGGTTCTACTACTATGATTTTTGTGTCAACAGACTTTGTATGAACAAGGACACATGTAATGTGACTAAAATGAAAAATTAAGAGTACTCATTATATGTTATGAGATTAATGTGTTTGGCTCTGGAGCCGATCTGCCTGCAGATCCTGGTGATCCAAGTCCAAACCTGCAAATCTCAACTCATACAAACTAACGAGACATATTTCCGAACCTGTTAGCACGGTTTCCGAATATTTAGAGACACTTGCTGTATGACAATAAAACAAATGTAAACCTTAACAATACTTCTGACACCGAAGCACCGTTGCTGGATTTAAATTTATCAATATCTATTTACACATTTATGCAATACAATAGATTGATAAAAAAAACTTAAATCTATGTTTCAAAAATATGTAACATTCTGAACATTCTCCGCATAATATATTCATGCCATGTCTTTCTCTTAGCTAATTTGATCCCCATTAACCCGACTATTACTATATCAAAGTCGGGTTAGTGGAGTATTGCTTTCTCATATGTTTCTGATGACTGAGACCATAAAACTCTGCCCAGTTGCCAATACAATGATGCTGTGTTATGCAATTAGTTACGTAATACTGATAAGACAGTTAACTAGAAACCTGCACACAAACTTCTTAAATATAAAACACAATGAAGAAGCTCAAACCGATACCAAAATCTGCATCTGCATCAAAAAAATAATCAAATTACAAATTTTAAATGGTTTCCTATGTTAAAAAATAAAGACTTTTAAGACTATATTTCGCAGTGCAGGGAACCAGTGTTATCAGAGAAAAGTAGTTCCCCAGGTAAATCTGGTAATACCACCTGTTGTGAACAGACTCATTAATGTTGGAGAGTTGAGGGCAGTAGCCATAAAACATCTAGTTGAATGTTATCAGTTGAGCATGATTTTTTTTGCCACTTTTTTTTTCTAAGAGAAAAACTTGTCATGTCCCCTACATACACTATAAAAAGATCCCATAGATTTTACAGTAAAATAACTGGTAATCATCTGGCAGTACCCGTACCGTTATTTTAACAGGTGCCCGTATAACTTTTGCAGGAATTATCTCTTCGGGCAAGGTACGTGTACCCCGTTTTGAATATATATTATGACGGAATAGGTGTTTCACGGTATGTTGACTTGCTTACGTATACGAGGGCTGTTCAAAAAGGTATAAGCCCTACCATGTTCTGAATAGTTTAGAGGACATTTGAATTACAGATTCTATGCAGCTAATCTAATGACCAATAATCACCAAAATTTCACAATTCATCTTCACTTTCAATCTGCTAAGACTACACGTTTTCTCCTACCCTATTCCCCCGCCCCCGACACACACACACACACACACACACACACACACACACACACACACACACACACACACACACACACACTCTGAAGTGTACGTGTTTTGATCACCACAATTTTTGTATAATCCAATGTCTGCATTAACATTTTCACCGTGATATATACAAGGGCATCGCTGTAAGTGATGATATATTTCTTTGTAGTTTTAGGTCATTCAAAAATTCTAGGTACAATATTAAATGCCAAGAGAGGTGAAAAATTAATCATTTCTGCAGAGAGTGCACACTCCGAAAACGTTTTGTAAGACGTTTATCTACGTAAGAACATTGTTTTAATTGTATGCACAGAATTTTCAATAAACGCATAAATATGAGAGTTATTCTTAAACTTCAGGGGCGCATAATTTAAGGATTTATGGATGTCAAAAATATTTTTTGTCACCAAACCATCAGCAAATGATCAAATTTGCTTTTACAAAAAAAAAACAAAAAACAAAAAAAAAAAAAAACAAAAAAAAAAACAAAAAAACAACAGAACATAAAATCCATGTGGAGTATGAAAAATGAAATGTCAAAGTGAAGCAATATAATTAAATTTAGATAGCTTTTTAAAACATTGACTACTCTTCTTGTGTTTTAGGGGCAACATAAGAAAACAAAATAATCAGGTTTTTCAACTTTTTTTTTCAGACATCTATGGAAAGACTCTGACTTCTCATTACATTCATATTAAGTTGGTATGCAAAAATCTACCAGAAGTGGGTGAGGCCAGGAACTTTTTGAACGAATTCAGCAGATGAAAAAGTTGTGCTATTTTTCTCTTTATTTTGAAGAAAATAGGATCTGACAGTTCGTGCTAATTGGCTCATTTGTATTATTTTGTTTTTTAGAAAATAGAATTTGACATTTTATAGAAATTTCAGAAAATTTCATTAAATGTCAAATTCAATTTTATAGGAAAATAAGAAAAAAATATTTCAAAGTGTCTGCTGAAGTTTTTAGCTGGAAGGCTAAGCGTAAAATTACATGGCTATTGATCAAAGTGCTTGGCAATCTTGTGCTACAGAATGAGGAACAGGCACTGATTATTTATGAAGGTAAGGGAACCCCAGATCAGCCCGCGCATTAAGCCTTGCGATCGCTAGCAGCTTCACTGATAAATACTGTACAACATTTTAATGAACGATGAGGCGTTGGTCAGACTGCAGTGAACAGGCTGATTTGGGCACTTACTGTTAGCACACGCCACTCAGCGCCTTTTCCCCCATATGTATTTCGTGTGTGTTTCACCGCGCCGTAGAACACTTTGTGTTTTTTTTTTTCGCATTACTGACAACAATGCACTCGTCGTCTTACTACCTTTCATTTTGTTATTCGATCTGACTATTGATATAACTACCGTTTGGGTTGTTATTTGATATGACTATTGATACGATCTCGCTTTTGTTCCGTCAATATTGGGGATAGTTTGAATTACAGCTACGGTGTGTCAATTGAGAGAAGCATTGCTGTATGTGCCGTAACTTAAAAAAAACGGCGCATCTCTGCAGTCTGATCAGGGCATTCATTGTCATTGTCCGCTTACAAAATTATTAAATACCATAGAAACATGGTGAAACTTCAATACACTATCAAAAATTGTTTCAGTTAAGGGTTGTTCCTGTTATCGAAGATTGAATTCTATAGAAAAGTGATTGGTGGTGACAAAATTATTTCCAATTATTCAGAGAGCCCGAATCAGCAGTGTTCTGATTATCAAAATTCTACTTACTTATGTACAGAAAAGGGTATGATGAGACTGCTGAATACACATGCTGCTCTGAGTTATCGCTGTAGGAACAATGTTATGGACAATGTGCTAACTCCAGCATGAGCATTGCAGACCTTGTTTCATACCTCTAGCCTAGGGCCAGTCGTCTTCCCTTCGAAGTACAATACATGCGTTTAAGGTCTTTGCAGTAGATTTATGGACACATTTAAGTAGACTCTCACAATATTACCGTATTTTCCCTCAGCATTCGGACAGTCAACCTGTGCAACTGTAAACCCTGATCGGACGCCACAGAAGGCGGCGTTTGATCAGGACATATATTGTTTGCTACCCGTCCAGCAGGTTTTATACACATTAGTGGACTTGTTTAAATTTTAGAATTATTTTGGTAAGAAGTTAAAGTGTTCGAATATTTCGGGCAAATAAGGCGTACGCCGTTTTCATCCGCGCGGACAAGAGTGGACTCTTCTATCGCAGATTTTTGGACACGTCCATTTCAAACAAAAGAGGTGTCTGGTTAGTTTTCATTATTACCATATTTTATAGAAATTCCTGAATTTAATGCAAACAGTGTAGACCCTAATCAGACGCCGCCTTCTGCGGCGTCTGATCTGGGTCTACACTTTTAGCCATTGGCCCTATATGGGACGCTAGGCTTACATAGCTAAGGTCTAAAACATAATATGCATACCATATTGATCCTAAATAGCAGGACAACGAAGCTTGCTGCCAAGTACCTTTTTGCTTGACATGTGAAACATGTACTTAACCAAAATATTCATTCATAACAAATGCTCAAGTTAGAATAGAACTTTCTATCTACATACGATCAACCTTAGCTTCACAGGGTCGGGCTGTCCGTTCCGACTTGTCTGCATATGCCCTGTTCTTTTATCTTTGTGAATATTTATGGTCTAAACTACAATGCACATGTAGTACCCGCTGACCATACACAGCATGCGTATGCTGATTGAAATATACACTGCTCGCATGTATTGTATTACATTGCCGTTTTCACGAGGTGCGTATATGGCAATGAAAGTCTTTGTTTTTCCGGATCAGTATTTATTTATTTGTGTGTAATATAGAATGTAGAATGCTTTCGGATAAAAATGGTAAGTAAAAATAAATATTCTTAGGAGACTTGATATACCAGGCTCCGAGGTTATAAAACTTTTTTCAGCTGAGCATGAAATTTTCTCTGCTAAAATAAATATGAAAATGCCGACAATGGTTGGCATTTTCGTATTTATTAGCAGAGACATTTTTCATGCCCAGCCAAGTTTAGCAAGAAAGAATTTGCGACTGTTGGCAATTTGAGATTTATAAGCAGGATTAATTCTATGCTCAGCTGAGTTGAGCATGAAAAAAGTTTTGTAACCTCGGTAGTAGATCTAGTATAGGCAGGCACTATGGGGACTGAAAAAATCTCCCATATAAAAATTCCCATATGGTGTCCCCATAGTGTCTGCCTATATTACTCTCGGTGCATGGGCCCAGTTTCACAATCAGTCCTTAGAGTTAAGGCTTAGCTTAACGTAAGGTCAGAGAATTGAGTAAATGATATGATTAGATTTATCATCACGCAAACATGCCTATATAATTTTGACCCCCTTAAACCCCACTTTTATATAGTAAAACTGGAGTTTACAGGGGTATACATTATGTTTCTTATTTCTGCTCAAAAACATAGATTGTGGGTACTCGTTAGAACCGCCTCGCTGAGGCGGTTCTAACGAGTACCTACAATCTGTGTTTTGAGCAGGCATATGGAATATATCAGAGATTTTTTATCTAACGAGTACCCACAATCTATGTTTTGAGCAGAAATATGAAAAATATCATTTTATCTGAAAATTTTCAGTTTTTGGAGGTGAAATTTTCTATATATTTGAATAGGCATGTTTTCGTAATGGTTAGTCCAGGTGACGATATCGCACTATGTTTATTTGTTTCATGTTGGAAATCAGCGTAAATATGAACACGCAAAGTCTCGTACTTTTCAAATTTCAGTCCTAACTGACCTTAACTTAAGGAATGAATATGACTGTAGATCTAGGATCGCAAATTCGATTCAGATATGGGCACATATCCTTCGTGGACATTGATCACGAAATCACTTCTACGGTTATTCTGCCCATTCCTCTGATTAAAATACGGCAGTTGTCACGAAAACACGCCTATATAATTTTGACCCCCTTAAACCTGCTTCTAAATAGTAAAACTGGGGTTTACAGTGGTGTAACAAAATAATGGCGAAACTGTATGGGCTGGGTAGTGGGTACCCTTACCTTTGGGCCAAGGGCTCCCTTATTAGGAAAGAGTATTTTATTAAGCAAGATACGTCATTGGGCCTACACTTTCTTTCTGGTTATTGAATTGTATCTTGGAAGCAATCACAGCTTTTGTATAAGCAGAGATTGGAAGTCTATTTCTAATCTTTTGGAAAATGAGTTTGGCAATAATAATCTACTACTAAATTATTCATCTCCCAGATTAATACTGATATTCTTACGCATGTATAACCACCACGATTGGGTAATGTTAGGTCAACAGGCCCAATCGGGGAGGAACTACTGGTGATATCCTTGCGCACATGGAATGAGGTGCGAGGGAAGTACAATCTTGGAGAGAGCGGTTCTGATAACTGAAGAGACAAGTTGTGTTTTCGAGTCGATCCGGTTGTGATAGATAAGTAGGGAGAGCGGTGTAGACAATGACTGTGCAATGAAGCAAGAGGCATATTCATTTATAACTGTTTAATGAATTTAAGAACTAGAATAAGAACAGAATATAATATTTCACAATAAATGGCACGGTTCAACAGTAAAACCCGTTTGTTGGCTTTCTTACTCATCCAAAGTCAAGTGCTTCCCCTCTGGGTGTGGTCACACCCCACTATACGATCTTGGACTCCGGCTTTGGGACAAAGCTGTACTGGTGCCGTGACCAGGATAATTAAGGATAATTAAAGATAATTATCCTTACCTTACGACCTTGGTGTTGTCGCCGACTGACTAGTTAAATATATTTGGGGTTATGTTTGAAAAAACTCAAAGGATAAAAAGTCAAAGGACTATAAGCATTCCACTGGTGGATCTGAAGTTATTTAGCTTAAATGAAGATACATAAATTGTTAGCAGGGACTATTAAACGTTATTTGTGAAATTACCGAATTGGCATAGACTTATACTCTCTTGGGACCAACCTACCGTACGTCAGGGCTACGAATCATTTGGTGGTGGAACTTGGACATACCATACAACTGGGACAGATTGGGACACCGTGTGTTGGTGACTGTCACGTGGTGCTGTGGAACAATTTGGGTCTGGTGAGTACTGTTTCTCTTTAGGTAGACACGATGGCTGAAGCTGCCGAGCAGTTAGGTCAGTTTTTCCATGCTATAACTGTCCAGCTTGCGTCTTTAACCTCAGCAGTGCATAGTCAGGGGGTTGCTAATATAGTGCCAACTTTTTCGGGAAACCCTGCGCACTATAAAAACTGGATCAAGGCGATCCAGCGATATGAAATACTTACGGGGGTGGATGATAATAAGCTAAAAGGAATAACCTTACAAACTGCTCAGGGCCACGTGGCTGACTTTATTGCCCGATGGATGAATGACCATCCCACTCAAACGTGGGCTACCCTTAAAGCCGAATTACAGTCGCGCTTTGGCGAAATTACAGATAGGAGCATAGCTTTTAGCTTATTGCGGCGTGTGCGACAAGAGCGTGGCGAAAGTGTTCAAATATATGCGGAGAGGCTCTTGGCTATTGCTGAAGATGCATTTCAGGGCCAAGATCAGGCGGATCTGGCCGCCATTGAATGCCAGTTGGTGGGGTTCTTTATCGACGGACTCGCGTTCGATTACCTTAAAATGAAGGTAATGAGAGAAAATCCCGACCGCTTGCAGGCGGCGGTTCATATTGCCATGACGGAGCAAAACCTGCGCCGTAAGTTCAATCTACGCACCGGACGTGAGGATCGGGCCGAACCCATGGAGGTCGATCAAGCTCGACCCCCGAGATGCCAACTCTGTCGTAAATTAGGGCACGAGGCACGCGCGTGTAGAACCAACCCGCGTGAGCGCGTCGAGGCTGTTACTCTGGCTCGTGGGATTACTCAGAACTCTGCACGTCAGGGTAGGGGGCGTGGCACATGGCAAACTAACACTCTGTGCTGGCATTGTTCAAGTCCAGGTCATATTAGGGCTAGATGTGAAAAGTATAAAGAAATGTTAAGGAAACGAGGAACACAGGAAGCTCCCGCTCGCCTCACGAACCCTCCGGGAAACATTCAACCCCTCCTTTAAATTTTGGGACAGGTATAAAGGGGGGCTCGAAGGATAAGTTTGAAACATTTACAATAAACTCAACTAAAGGGAATGCTAGCAGTATTTTACTTAAAATTAATGGACAAAAATACAGAAGTTTGGTGGATACTGGCGCTGAAAGGTCTCTTCTTAGTAGACGGGTCTACAATGCTATGACTAGACCTCCCCCATTGCGTAGGTCTGATATTAACTTGGAATCTGTTACAGGAAATCAAGTGAAAATTGATGGGTCGATTGACTTAGAATTTGTTGTGGCTGGTCTTAGGCTGCACCATGTATTTTATGTTGTTCCTAATTTGGGCAGAAATGCAATAGTAGGGCGTGATTTTCTGCGGCATTTTAACTGCAGAATATATTACGATCTAGACAAACTACGCATAAATGGCCGATATGTAGATTTGGTGGAAGATGCGTATTTGCAAACCCTCATTAGGCTTAAAAGGTCTATAAAATTGAAACCACAGTCTGCACTTTTCTGCTTTGGCAAATTACCTAAAATATTTTCTAGCGCAGGCTGCTCTCACCTACAGATAGCCGGTATCGATCAATGCTTTGCCTCAAAATTTCCTGGTATTATGTTGGCCAATACAATAACAGAGGCGGTCAAGATGAACAAGCTGCCTTTGCTATTGATCACTGGAACTAATCAAGAGATTTCTTTAAGACGTGGAAGCGTTGTTGGAAGGGCGGATCCAGTGGTTGAAAATATGGTGTCTGGCTTGACAGAGCGTATAGCCAGTGTTGAACAAGTGAAAACAGAAGACTTGCTGTCCGAATTCGACTCGCCGTCGGAATATAAGCCTTTGGTGGCTGATTTGTTAAACAAAAATAGAGATTTATTTGCGGCAAAGGACAGTGACTTAACTTTTACTGATACCGTTAAATTTCGGATTGACACTGGAGATGCCCCACCAATAAGACTTCGTCCTTACAGAATTCCTTTGAAAAATCAACCCATAGTGAATAAAGCTGTAGATGAAATGCTAGAGGCGGGAATAATAAGGAAATCCCATTCTCAGTATTCCTTCCCTGTGGTAATAGTCGATAAAAAAGATGGAAGCAAAAGGGTTTGTATAGACTTCAGGGCCCTTAACAAAGTTACAAAACCCATTTCTTGGCCTTTACCTTTGATAGATGATGTGCTCAGTTTATTGAAAGGTTCAAAATACTTCACAAGTCTAGACATGAAGTCTGGGTATTGGCAAATCCTAATGGAGGAAAAGGATCGTGAAAAAACGGCATTCTCAGTGCCTGGTCGGGGTCTTTTCGAGTGTAATTGTTTACCGTTTGGCTTGTTAAATGCACCATCCGTGTTCCAAAGTCTCATGGCTATTGTTCTAGAAGGCCTGAATTCCTTTTGTCAAGCTTACTTAGATGACATTTTGATCTTCTCTGCTACGATTGAAGATCATCTCTCTCATATAAACCAAGTGTTTGACAGATTAAGACAGCATAAGTTAAAATTAAAGCTTAAAAAGTGTTCTTTCTGTAAGCAGCAAACAAGATACCTTGGATTTGTCATCTCAGCTGATGGCATTCGTCCTGACCCAGAAAAGGTCAAAGTCATGAAAAATTTACCACCTCCTACCACTGTAAGAGAAGTCCGAGGAGCTATAGGTATGCTGAGTTATTACAGAAGGTATATACCAAATTTTGCTGAAATTGCTGCTCCAATCATAGATTTGACAAAAAGGTATGCTAAATTTGTTTGGACACCAAAGTGTGATAGAGCATTTAACTTTTTGAAGGAAAGTTTGACCATCATTCCATTGCTATCCTACCCGGATGTAAATAAGGGGTATGTTTTGTATGTTGACTCATCCAACACATGCATAGGAGCGTGTTTAGCACAGCCGGATGATGAAAATGAAACCAGTGAAGCCCAGGTGAACCCATATTTTAAAAATGAAAAGCCAATTTACTTTCTGTCACATAGGCTAAGTAAATCACAGTGCAAATGGCCAATTATTGAGAAAGAATGCTATGCTATTTTCTACAGTTTAAACAAGCTGAATTTTTACTTAACAGGGGCCTCATTTGTGATTAGGACAGATTGTAAGCCCCTAAAATATTTGTTAGAGGCTGACATAAAGAACCGTCGTGTGGCCTTGTGGTCCCTGAGTATAGCTTCATACTCATGTAAAATCGAGTATCTGCCTGGGAAATGCAACACAGTTGCCGTCCTTTTGTCAAGGGTACCTAAGGACCCTTATGCTCCGACTGAGGGTGATTCTTCTGCAGGAGAATCGTTGCCAGAAATTAATGACAAGACCTATGAAATAGGGGTTTTGAATTCCAACAAGATCCCACTTAAGGAACGATAGCAATGTACATCTTCAGAGACTGAACTTTTAGATCAGCCCCGTCCTGGGATACAGACCCTTAATATGCAAGATGAACAAGCAAAGGATCCAGAAATTCAGGAGGTTTTACGTCAATTGCAATCTGGGCATGCAAGCAAAACATTTTTAGGCAAATACATTGTCATTGAGGGTGTCCTGTATTTTATCTCTGAGTCAGATATAAGTCCACGTCTACGACTGTTTGTTCCTGAACATCTTAGGGAACATGTGCTTGAGACATACCATACCAAAAATGGACACGTTGGCATTGATAAATCATGGCAAACAGCAAAAATTAAGTATTACTGGCCAAATATGTACAAACAATTTTATTCCCACATAGCTCAGTGCATTCCATGCAATGAACGTAGTACAAAGTGTCAAAAGCGGCCTTTAGAAACAACAGAAATTCCCCCTTACCCTTTCTGTAAATTAGCATTGGATGTAAGTGGACCTTTTGACCTTAGCTAGTCGAAAAATCAATATCTGGTGTCTTACATATGCCTGTACAGTGGCTACCCTGAATCTTTTGCCACACCTGACCATAAGGCGGATACGATTTGTCATCTTTTAATCGATGAGGTAATTGCGAGACATGGTTGCCCGGAACAGCTAATTACAGACAATGCGCCTGAACTAGTAGGGGAAACTTTTGAGGAGACCCTTAAGGCCCTTAATATTGAGCATATAAGGACTACACCGTACTGCCCTATCAGTAATGGGATGATTGAGCATTTTAACGGGACTATAAAAAATATCATTGCAAAGTATGCGCGTGACAATCCACAAAGCTGGGATTTGTACGTTCCGCAAAGTCTTGCAGCAGCTAGGTTCTCTGTGAATCACAGCACAGGCTATTCACCACATTACCTGGTGTACCTGACTGATCCCATATTACCGCTCGATAACATATTAATGCCAAGGAGTAAGTACATGGGTGAGCAATCGCATATGCAGATGCTTGAGAGACAACATCAAGTTTTCCTTTCAGTCCATCGAAATCTAAAAAAGGCAAGAGCTCGTCAGAAAAAGTACGCTGACCAAGGGGCAAAAGACGTGTCGTTTGCCGTGGGTCAGGCAGTGTACTACAAAAATCCTATTAAGGGAAAGAAAATGGGTAAACGCTGGTTCCCATATTACCGTATCGCCGCTAAGTTAGGAAATAGGACTTATTTAATTAGGAACCAGTTAAATGGGCAATTCAAACAAGCCCATAGTAAGCAGCTGCAAAAAGCCAATTTGAAATGGAGCGTCCCTAAAACAGGACCCACAGGCAGGCCGGTCCGGAAAAGCACCCTTGCGAAACGACCTGATGACAGTGCAGACCTGTCCAGCTCAGAATCAAATGCGTCAAGCAGTGGAAGCGCCTCCCCTCATGAAAGTGAATCTGAAAATGACCCGAGGTCAAATAAAAAGGGTAATCCCCCTCGTTGGCTTGTTAAGAGAAAGCAAAATATAGCTAGCAGCTCCTCTGAAACAATCCCCCCAATGAAAATGAAGAAACGCTTACAATTTCCTCCAGCACCTATGAAAAACAGAGTAGTCCCCAGGGGTAAGGCTAGTCAGACAGACCAAGGTGCGTCAAAAGGGTCAAATCGACCTAATTCTGCACATTCTTCCCATATGATCACTGACAGTGACAGCGACAGTGACACTATTGATTATGAGTATAATTTACCACCACCACTTGAGCCTGACCTTGCAAGTATGGGGTCACCCTCAGGGTTAGAGGGGCAGGGAAATGACGGTGCATTTCACATGGAATCTATTTCTCAAGTAAACCCGTTAGTTGAGTTAAGGTCCTCTAACAAGAATAAGAAAGTAAAACACTTGTTGGAAGCAATCAGCTCGATTTTGTAAATGTTAATGTCCCAAGTATACAACAAAGGCAGTGTCTTTCTGGAAAGTCGTTCCATGGTTATGAATGGACAAGAGTACAGTTGTAAGCTCATTCATAAAATGAATTAATTTGTCCGCGTTTGGGGTGGACACAGCTAGTAAAATAAATGGGCAAGTAAAAATCAGTATAAAATCCAATAATTTGAGAAATGCTTTAGGATTAGGAGTTATTTAATTTAAATTTTCCTAATTTTATGTTTTTATCTTTCCCTTTATTTAAGTTTTTATAGTTTTTCTGCTTAATTATAGGATTTTTTAATGAATAAGTATAACAACATCCTGCTACTTCCCGGCTGCGTAAATAATGCATAGCTACCGGACTACTTTCTTCTGAGAGAGGAAAATGCAAATTTTGCGATAAAAGTCCTGCCTTTGTTGGAACCACAAGATTAGCAATCAGTGCTAAAGGATAAAGATAAATGTCCTATGTTCCGTGGAGTAATTTCCTTGTAATTAAATTGGCGTATAGTTAGCGCCATTTGATGTTTCCATTGTAATGTAGTAAATAGTTGACCGTGCCTAGGCTTAGATGAAATCTCTTTATGAATTATCCTAGAAATAACAATCATATTCTTATCTTTCAGAGAAAATGACACGATTTCTGATTAGAAGCGTCCTACTTCTGTTAATTGCTTTCCATCTGAGAGGCCAATATGTCTATGAAAATGTAGTTTTCCAAAAAGTAAATGAAATAAGTTTGACCAGATCAGAGTGGAAGATTGCCTGTGTCTATGAAATAAAAGCTATCATAAATTACGTCAACTTAATCGGAAAAGAAATTGGGCAGGTGCATAAAATAATTGCAATGGTCGAGAAAGATTATCGGCAAAACGCTGCCGCCGCGTCGATATATAAAGATAATTACATGCAGTTAGGCATTCGGGGTCATTCTGGCTTCTCGAAAACATTCGGACAAATGCGAAATGAAATTGTAGAACATTCGACTGCTTATAAAAGGTTACAATCTGAATTGGAGAGTTATGCATTTCTCAGTTCGAGCTCTCGCGAGCGTCGTAGTTTGATTCCAATCGTGGGAAGAGTGCTCTCAGGGATGTTTGGCCTAGCAACTGAGTCCCAGGTTCGAAGCTTACGGACAGGAATTAAAAACTTGGCTGCAAATCAAGAAACTATATATCATCAGGTAGAAAGTCAAATGTCCATGATTAATGCGTCAAGGAAGTATATCACGGAAAATAGACAAGCAATCAACAGATTAGTTATCGGAGTACAACAAGTCGATATGAAACTTGAAAATATCAGCCAGATATTAGTTAACGACCTGAACACAATAGCGCGTTTCGTACAAATTTTCTCTCAGCTAGATTTGGCTCTACAAACAATAAAAAGGATGATTGATAGCGCCACAAGATACATTGATCATTTAAGATTAGAGCTGTCCTTCTTGGCAATTGGGCACGCTTCTCCAAACTTGTTTACAGCTGAAGAGCTCTCTAAAATCCTATTTCAAATAAAAAGTCGTATTCCGACAGCGTTCCGACTTCCATCACATCCGGGACGTAAGTTATGGTCATACTTCCGGACATTAAACTGTGCTGCGGTAATACAAGATAAAGCATTAATTATCCTAGTAACAATTCCATTAGTAGATGCTAATGATAGATATCAGTTATATGAAATACACAACTTGGCCTATCCAGATCCCTTTGGGAAGCCTCTGTCTTCTGGGACTAATATGTTAGCTCAATATCGATTAGAAAGCGATGCCCTCATGGTCAATACATATCGCACTGAATACATATTCATAACGCGAGAGGAACTACATGCATGTTCCCATTCGGAGGGACACTATTGCAATGCGCAGCGCGCAAGATTACCTATCTCCAAATCAAAAACCTGCGTGATAGGCCTGTTCATGAAAAATGTCGACAATATTAAACGTTATTGTATTCCTGAAATTTATTACAATGTGCACTTGCCTCGTGCTGTTCATTTGAAAGATGGAATCTACGCGGTATCTACTAAGGAGCAATTCTCCTTATCTCTCACTTGTCAAGTGACTCCAGATAATGCGGTATTGGTAATTAAACCTCCGTTAACCATAATTCAGCTGCAAATGACATGCTCTGCGCATAATCAAGAGATTACTTTATCACCGTATTTCATTACACAAACTACAACTCACCCTAAAAATGAACCATTCTTTGCCCTACTCCAAGAATCAAACTTTTCTGAAGTACGAATTTGGCAACCATTCATTAGTTCTCTTCCTAACTTTTCCGCTGTTGAACTTCCAACTACCTTAAAAACGGTAGATAAAATTCCAATGAGCGAGTTCATTGACAGGTTTAAGTCTTTCCAAAGAATAGGTTTAGACACGAGCTGGCAGTTTCCATTTTGGGCAAAAATTTTGGTGGGAGTTTTAATTCTAATAATTTTGGCAGTTTTATATAAATTTCGACGGCATATTGCCTCGTGTTTACCTCGGAGGGGTAAACAGGAAAGCCCGAGTGCTGCGGAGCTGAAGGAAGTTATTACGAAAACGGACGTCGAGACGAGCACCAAACCGGAAAACTGTGAAAAAGACATTCAGCTGGAAAGTACAAATCGGATTAAATCCATCTATCCGACACTGGACTTGACCATTGTGAAAAAGAATGAATCGATACCTGGAACTTCTTCTCCATGACCCTATAACATGATATTTATAGTGCTACTGTAGTTATGTTGTAGCAATGGTTAATTTTTCTTCTATAACTGGATTATGCATATTTATATGTTTATAATTACAATGTATGTATACAATGTACGAATAAGACATGATTTATTGATGGACTTCTCCATTCATAAACTGTGACAGTTCTGTTGTTGGAGATCAAGATAATTGACAATATTGTCTGGTGTGCAGACAATGGAACTAACAATATTGGTGGAATCTAGGTACAATGGAATATATGTGTGTTCTTGAGAGAGGTAACTTGACTTCATTGAGAACTATATAAATGAACAATTGCAATTCGTAAACATTGCAATTCGATTGAAACTGTTTTTGATGTTTAAAATATATGTTGTATATTGATGTTGTAACAACTTAGTATGTGCCTCACAGTTATTGGGAATATGCCTCAGTGTACATAAATTAACTATGGAAATTTAAGATATGGGATTTGAGGATTTGTTCCTTTGCTTTTATATTTAAAGGAGCCCTGTCATTAAAATGACATGCCTCCTTGAAGACAGGGGGGTGTTGTAACAAAATAATGGCGAAACTGTATGGGCTGGGTAGTGGGTACCCTTACCTTTGGGCCAAGGGCTCCCTTATTAGGAAAGAGTATTTTATTAAGCAAGATACGTCATTGGGCCTACACTTTCTTTCTGGTTATTGAATTGTATCTTGGAAGCAATCACAGCTTTTGTATAAGCAGAGATTGGAAGTCTATTTCTAATCTTTTGGAAAATGAGTTTGGCAATAATAATCTACTACTAAATTATTCATCTCCCAGATTAATACTGATATTCTTACGCATGTATAACCACCACGATTGGGTAATGTTAGGTCAACAGGCCCAATCGGGGAGGAACTACTGGTGATATCCTTGCGCACATGGAATGAGGTGCGAGGGAAGTACAATCTTGGAGAGAGCGGTTCTGATAACTGAAGAGACAAGTTGTGTTTTCGAGTCGATCCGGTTGTGATAGATAAGTAGGGAGAGCGGTGTAGACAATGACTGTGCAATGAAGCAAGAGGCATATTCATTTATAACTGTTTAATGAATTTAAGAACTAGAATAAGAACAGAATATAATATTTCACAATAAATGGCACGGTTCAACAGTAAAACCCGTTTGTTGGCTTTCTTACTCATCCAAAGTCAAGTGCTTCCCCTCTGGGTGTGGTCACACCCCACTATACGATCTTGGACTCCGGCTTTGGGACAAAGCTGTATACATTATTTTTCTTATTTCTGCTCAAAAACATAGATTTGTGGGTACTCGTTAGAACCGCCTCGACGAGGCGGTTCTAACGAGTATCCACAATCTATGTTTTGAGCAGAAATATGGAAAATATCAGATTTTTTTTTTATCTGAAAACTTTCATTTTTGGTGGTGAAATTTTCAATATATTTGAATCGGCGTGTTTTCGTAATGAGTTTCTGGGGAAAGTATGTGTGAAAGTATGTGTACAAGTACTGGTTAACCGCTAAGGGGACTAAGCCAGCCTGGGAAAAAAGTGTGAGTAGGTAAATTGACCGGCTCGATATAACCTTACCAGTGTTTACAAGGCCGTAAAACTCCAACTCGAACTTAAGGTATGAAACTAGTATAGACCATAGTAGGTTTTTAGATATTTTGTACAATGGTGGCAGCTTTTTTGAGTTTCTCTTTGCTTTCCTGCTCATGGAATCCTTTCAGAATCGGGATCTCTTCTAAAACAAAAGAATTAGCTTCTGAGCACTAGGGAAAAGTAGCAAAACAGTTTGACACTCCTGAGAGTAACCATCCCACATAACCGCGTTATTGGAAAATTAAGTCTTCGGAACACATGGCTGCAGGGAAGACCCGGATCGTCATCCGATCCCTGTACTATTTATTTACCCAACGTATTCGGACTTCTTACTTTAAGGGTCCTTAGACTTAAACAAGTCTAAACACTGCTGGATGAGTGGCAAACAGTGTAGACCCAGATCAGACGCCGCAGAACGCGGCGTCTGATCTGGGTCTGCACTGTTTGCTCTGGCCTCTTTATTCCAGATAATTAGAGTGGATAGGGTACATGTACTTTACATTTATTGAAACGATGTTGTTGTGGAATATATTGACGTAGAAATCGTAATTCAACCGACTGAGTTTTGGGAGCTACTGTGTGAGCTGCACAATCATTTTGCAGTTTGTGCAAAATTTGAACTTAGGGGTCTAAGCAAATATATTTATTTGTATTAAGCCCTATTTACAATATTTATTATTACCCCACAAGTTTTGTTACTACTGACCGTTAGAAGGCGGTGTTGCTAGTGTTGTTCGTATGGCATTTGGCTTCTCGTTGCTGGGCATTATTCGTGTTTTATCCTATTGTTTTTTTATTGTGTTTGGAAGATGCAGCCTGTAAATTTGACCACCTCGTGGATAAAGAGGGAGATATTATTGGTCTGTGATTTGTGTGTTGACTGTCATATTTTGTTTGTTGTTCCTCTCGGTTCATTGATAGGCTATGGCCTATTGTTGTGGCTCTACCTGGATATCTTCTATGCTAATTTTTATATTTGTATGTGACCACGCCGGTGGACCCATGAAGTTACTGGATATTGCAGAATAATCTAAGTTTCAGGGAAAACATCCTGATCAGATTGCATGGTTGCTCCGACTATTCAGGGACTATGCTGCTCGCCTCAGGATACATTTCTCGTATGCTGCTATGGTGAGGCTGATTTCAGCCGCAACGTTAGAAACTGTACTTGCCGACAAATGCACCCAGCGAAGAAGATCAACCTGCACATTCGCACAGTCCGATCAGAATTGGTTGCCCAAAATTGATTGTCCAAAGAATCAGTTAATTATTGGTAGAGCTAAAATATACATTGCCATTTGAGCCAGCGCATGACAAAACCTACAAAATGGCCTATGCGCCCAGCGAAGACTCAGATCAATTTGGGCATCAACCTAGTCTGATCAGAGTCTTTACTGTGCGCTCAATGGGTAGCTAAGGTGCTTACTTCATGTGGGCAGCGAAGACTGATGAGACTGGGTGGACGCCAAGGCTGATCTGAGCATTTGCTGGGCGCACATGCCATTTTGTTGGTTTTGTCATGCATATGCTATTACATTTTATTTACAGACGGAGTTAACACCTGAAAATCTTCGTGATTTGAGACGAGGTAAGCTCTCATTCATGTATGTATTATGTTAACACACACATTTTAAAATAAACATTTCCTAGCTATAGCTCAAACAAAACAAAATTCGAAATTTTACAGATCTGCACAGATACCATTAGGGAAACACGCCTATTCAAATATATTGAGAATTTTACCACCAAAAAGAGGAAAGCTTTCAGATGGGAAACTCTGGTAGTTTTCAAGTTTCCGCTTAAAACAGATATTGTAAGTACTCATTAGAGCCGCCTCGGCAAGGCGCTTCTAACGAGTACCCACAATCTATGTTTTGGAGCAGAAATAAGAAAATTAACGTATACCCCCGAAACCCCAGTTTTACTGTATAAAAGTGGTTTAAGGGGGTGAAAACTATATAGGCGTGTTTTCGTGGTGGTGCACATACAAGGTATATTTTGTGTGTGCTCGTGTGAATCTCCTCTGCGAGGCGCTTTTAACAAGCAATGCATGTTTACACTTGTAAGCGTTATATCAGGAGACAAAAGTACACTTTGAAATGCTGCCCTCATCGAAGATTCATATTAAGCGTATGTGTGACCTAGATGAAGTGGTGCTTCTAAAGACCCGAAGGCATGAGAAGACAACCCATGACTACCTGCGAGTGTTACTGCACTCCAGACGGTCTAAACGCTCAGATTATCATATGAGGCATGTGGTCCTGTCTATAGTGGAACGAGTTTCAACGTAAAAATCCCCAGAAAAACGAAAAGAGAGGTTTTCATTTTTTTGGCCATGTTAAACTTCAACATTTCAAAGAGCCAAAGATCAATATATAAGATTCGATTTCTGAAACTATCCTTGTAAACTGATTTTGAGGTTTTAAACACAACCACGAAAGAAATTCAGGCAAACCCTTAAGGGGGGGGGGGGGGGGGGGGGGGGCGGGGGAGGGGGGGGGGGAGAACAGAGAGTAGAAAATTATAAACTGCAGGTAAGGGTATAGGGAGAATGTTGTTATTTCTTCTGTTCCTTCACTTTTTTTCATTTCCCTCTTTCTTCCCTATCCTTCTCTTTCATCTTCTCTACTATCTCTTCTATCTCTTTTCTCCCTTTCTCTGGGAGACGACAAAAAACGTCCCACAAGGGTTGACGTGTCGTTAAACCCCAACACAATCAATAAACGCAATGCTTCAAACATGACCAGGACTAGTTTGCAAATGCTAAATAAAGCCGTTTTCTCAATTAACCCTTAAAAAGCCAGTCACAACTATTGTCGTCTGTTTTTTCTTCTGCCGGTTACTTTAAAAGTCATTTCTGCAAACAAGTGTGGACCCAGATCAGACTGCTCCTTTAGGAGCAGTCTGATCTGGGGCCACACTGTTTGCCTGTATGCAAAAATAGATTTGAAAAGTTTGCAAGAATATTCAGCAGACGACATAAACAGACGACATTTTCAGATGCAGGTTTTCTTGGCGTTTTAAGGGTTAATAAACATCTCTGCTTGCCCTTGAATTTATTGTGACAATGTTTGACGAATTGACAAGCAGTAATGTATATCATTTTTTTTTTTTTTTTTTTTGTCCTCAGCCTTTGATCTGACCCAGGACTCTGGAGTTGTAGACCAGTATGGTGCCAAGAAAATGTTGCAGATATTTAACATGAACCCTACGACAGAGGACGTGACAAAACGATACGTTGAACACGAGAAAGACGGTAGGTACAACTGCTGTAATCATACGGTCAACCCTCTTTATACCGACACTCGATACAACGACAAAATTCGTTGTAATGACAATTTGAATATCACGAAACTTTCGCTCAAGAGATGACAGTTAATGTGAAATTATGCAAGAATACTGCATTAAAATTTCAAGCAACATATGGTTTGGATATTTGTTAGAATCGCCTCACAGAGGCGATTCTAACAAATATCCAAAACTTATGTTCTATGAGGAAATAAGAATAAAACAAGGTCCTTCTTACATATCATTCTGTCCATTTAAGATTCATTTTAATGGCAACTTCTTTGGGAACAAAAGCTGTCGTTGTAACGAGGGTTCGTATAGTTCGAGCCACTGAGGGTTAATCATAGCGCAAGGTCAGAAGGCAAATGAAAATAATCTAGGAATGTCCTTTCCATCTTCTATAAAATAAAGATATGTTGAGTGTACTCATTAGAATCGACTCGATGAGGCGATTCTAATGAGTACATACAACATACATTTTCATGATAAAATAAGAAAATTTCCCTTAAAATCCCAAAATATTTGTTTTCTTTAGCTATCGAAAGAATTTCCTAGGGACTCAAAAACGAGTTCGAATCATCCACAGAAAACGAGCCATCCGTGTTCAAGCCATCGAGGTTATACTGTAGTTTTTTTTTTTTGGGGGGTCATATATTGTTCCTTTATATCTACTTTTGGTGCCCCGGGAAGGCTCTGCTTCGTGATTGTGACATTTTCTTGGTATTTTCACTTTTAGTCAACCCTCTTTACACCGTAACTCGATACAACAAAATTCGTTATAATGAAAATTTGAATGTCACGAAACCTTCGCTCAAGAGGTGACAGTTAATGTGAAATTATGCAAAATTATTGCATTAAATCTTCAAGCAACATATGTTTGGTTATTTGTTAGAATCGCCTCGCTGAGGCGATTCTAACAAATATCCAAATCATATGTTCTATGAGGATATAAGAATAAAACAAGGGGTTTCCGTTACGAAAACACGCGTATTCAAATATATTGAGACTTTTACCACCGAAAAATGAAAACTTTCAGATGAAAAATTCTGGTAGTTTTCATATTTCTACTCTAAACATTGTGGGTACCCACAATCTATGTTTTTGAACAGAATGGAAAAATAATGTATACCCCTGTAAACCCCAGTTTTACTGTATAAAAGTGTGGTTTAAGGGGATCAAAACTATATAGATGCTTTCGTGATGTAATATATTGTTTTGTCCATAGTTGATTACTTTCAACAAAAAATCCATTTTAATGGCAACATCTTTGGGAACAAATGCTGTCGTTGTAACGAGGATCCACTTTATTTTTTATATTTTGATTTGCAGCGTCAGCAGGGCTTACGTTTGAGGAGTTCGAGAATATGTTTAGGGATTACCTCAAAGAGCATGAAAAGGTTCCAGACGCCTTAACTGAGACACTGAGTAATCTGTTTGACGGACCAGTGGAAAAGGGTGAACTAAGGAAGATGCTCACAGGTACAATACGCTAAGTCTGTAATACGCTAAGTCTAAAAATGTCAGGGTCCTTTCCATTGACCCACTCCTCAACTGCCGTCACGACTTCTTCATCAGACCGGAAATGAAGTCCACGGATATCCTTTTTCAACTTTTGGAATAGGAAGAAGTCGCTAGGAACTAGGTCAGGCGAATAGGCAGGATGTGGTATTAATTTATATCCGTTTCGCTCTACAGCATCCATTGCAACTTTGCAAGTGTGGACTCTCGCGTTGTCCTGTTGCAGCAAAACACCTTTACAGAGTTTGCCTCGGCGTTTTTCACGGATGGCGGTTCTCAGCAGGTCTAACAAGTTTACATAGTACACTCCAGTTATTGTACTTCTCTTGGGTAAAAAGTCCAACATAATAACGCCTTTGCGTCCCAAAATACTGTAGCCATCACCTTGCCAGCAGATGGTTGAACTTCTTTGGCCTCGGGGAGCCAGGCCCTACCCACTGATGACTCTGAGCTTTATTGTCTGGCTCATAATAATGAACCCAAGTCTCATCTACAGTCACCAGACGCAAAAGAAAATCATCTTTTGACCTAAAACGTTTCAACAAGGCGCTGCATACAGATGCTCTGGTTGCCATCTGCTCATCGCTAAGGGATTTGGGGACCCAACGGGCTATTAGCTTGCGCATACCTAAACGATCATGTAAGATTGTTAAAACGCTACCATGTGAACTGCCTAATGCCTGCGCTATCTCTTCCAGCTGAATTCGCCTATCAGGGTATACCAGATCCCGAACTTTCTTTCACATTTCTTCGTCGGTGGCATCCAGTGGGCGTCCAGACCTGGCTTCATCTTCTAAAGACGTTCTACCGCGTTTGAATTCCCCTACCCAAAATTTAACCTGAGCATAAGATGGTGCAGAAGACCCATAAACATCGGCTAACTCGCCCTGTATTTCCTTGCCTGTTTTACCTTTTAAATACAAGTACCGAATTACAGCACGGTACTCAACTTTAGATGAAAAGCATGCCTTCGCATCACTAGCCATGTTTGACATTCAATATCTTAATAAAGAATGACTCGATACGTGTGCAATTTTGTACCCATGTATCAAACATATATTGAAACAAAGCATGAAAATCGAGAAGGTCTCGGTCCATTGGAAATGGGATAGGCTGTTTACTATTGACTCACCCTCGTAGTTACATATAAATCAAAATATAATCTTGTTTGGTGACCTGAGACTTCTGGTTACAGCTGTATTACGTCAAATAGAAAACTGAAACCAGGAGTGCCAGGTCACCAGACAAGGTTACATTTATACCTTAAGGAATGTTAATGTAATGAAATATACAGTCGACTCTCGTTATCTCGAACTCCAAGGGACTCTCTGAAATACTTCGAGATATCCGTAGTTCGACATATCAGGTTTGCAGAATTGAGGAAAAAATAATTTGATTAACCACATTTAACAAACTGATAGGTAACTGGACTTTTGAAGTTAGAGATATATTGAAAATATTGTGGAAAAGAGGAGAAATTGCTCCTCAGGAGCAATTTCTCCTCTTTTCTACAATATTTTCCATCTGTTGTTAGGTTTTCATGTATAGGAAGGGACCAGATTTTCACTTCGAGATAAGCGGTTATTCGAGATAAGCGAGGTCGAGATAACGAGAGTCAACTGTATTCGTGCACTGGATTTGAGTTACGCCATAACATGTGCGAACAACAAAGGCACAGACGCTCCTGTACGTTTCCGCAGGCATATAAAGAAGTTAACTGTTTTGTGTAATCAGTTAAGAATGAATTAACTCTTTCAGCTCAATAGACCGGTACAGATACCTATGCAAACAGTGTAGATCCAGATTCCTTATAAAGCATAAGGAGTGTGCACATGATATAAAACGAAATACGTATCTGAACATATAGGAACTTTAAAGGGAATTGATTCACTTTCAGGTGAAGCAATTTAGTCAAAATTGTTGTAGCCGCCCTTCTGAAAAGGGAACTACTTTGAAACGAACGAATTTGCATCCCTTCATTTTAGAGTAATCAAACAAATGTCAAAAATATTGTCTCTGTTGTGAATAAGAGCTGTCGCATGACAACGTAGCTCACCTGAATCGTGCTTTGCCACTAAACATTTTAACAAGTCTGTGACCTTGACCGCAAGGTCACCTAAGTTAGTCGGGATAGTACAGCATAGAATTACGATCAAGTACCTAACATCAGGGCAAGTACGAACTACTGCTCCTCAGAGGGTCAGGAGTATAGTATTTCAAAATCTTTAACCGACGCTCTGATGACTTCTATTGCTCTACCTGGCCTTTCGTACACATCACGAAAACATGCCTATGTAATGTTGACCCCTTTAACCCCTTTTTATATGGTAAAACTGGGGTTAACAGGGGTATACATTATTTTTCGTATTTCTGCTCAATAATATAGATTGTGGGTACTCGTTAGAACCGCCTCGGTGAGGCGGTTCTAACGAGTACCAACAGTCTATGCTTCTAGCAGAAATATGAAAAGAGTTTTATATCTGAAAATTATCAGTTTTTGGAGGTGAAATTTTCTGTATATTTGAATAAGCTTGTTTTAGTAATGCAGGCGAGCTAAAATGGAAGAATCTGTATATTTGAATAGGAGTGTTTTCGTAACGCAGGCGAGCTAAAATGGCAGAATCTGTATATTTGAGTAGGTGTGTTTTCGTAATGCAGGCGAGCTAATATGGCAGAATCTGTATATTTGAATAGGTTTGTTTTCGTAATGCAGGCGAGCTAAATGGCAGAATCTGTATATTTGAATAGGTTTGTTTTCGTAACGCAGGCGAGCTAAATGGCAGAATCTGTATATTTGAGTAGGTATGTTTTCGTAATACAGGCGAGCTAACATGGCAGAATCTGTATATTTGAATAGGTTTGTTTTCGTAATGCAGGCGAGCTAAAATAGCAGAATATGTATATTTGAATAGGTTTGTTTTCGTAACGCAGGCGAGCTAAATGGCTGAATCTGTATATTTGAATAGGCCTATTTTTCGTAATGCAGGCGAGCTAAAACGGCAGAATCTGTATATTTGAATAGGCCTGTTTTTCGTAATGCAGGCGAGCTAAAATGGCAGAATCTGTATATTTGAATAGGCCTGTTTTTCGTAATGCAGACGAGCTAAAATGGCAGAAACTCCTCGAAGTATGCAGTACATTTTAGGGTTGTAATTTTATGTATTTCCATTTGGCAGAAATGGGCTCCGAGCCATTAGAAGCTGAAGAAGCCGACGAGGTGATACAAGAATTTTCCTTTGACGGGAATGGGTTTATATCACAGCAAGGTCAGCCAAAATATTTTCGGTTTCATTTTTACAACTGAGCCGCATCATGTGAGAATGTACCTTCAGGGCTTATGTGGACAGTCATCACGAAAACATACCTATGTAATTTTGACCCCCTTAAACCCCACTTTTATATAGTAAAACTGGGGTTTACAGGGGTATACATTATTTTTCTTATTTCTGCCCAAAACATAGATTGTGGGTACTCGTGCGAACCGCCTCGACGAAGCGGTTCTAATCTATGTTTTGTGCAGAAATATGAAAAATATCTGAGTTTTTTATCGGAAAATTTTCAGTTTTTGGAGATAAAATTTTCTATTTATTATGCTCCCCGAAGAATTTCGGGGGAGCATATAGTCGCCGCTTCGTCCGTGCGTCCGTGTGTCCGTGCGTCCGTACGTCCGTGTGTCCGTGCGTCCGTGCGTCCGTCCCGCTCTTGTCCACGCAAATTCTCGGAAACTGCTTGTCGGATTTCAATGAAACTTCATGGGAATATTAAGTATCAAAGGTGGATGCGCATATCACCTGCGTGTTCTGGTTCGATGATTTTTCCAAGAGTTATTGCCCTTTGATGAGTTCTGCATGAATATATAGGGTACTGTTCGTGTCCACGCGAATTCTCGGAAACTACTAGTCGGATTTCATTGAAACTTCATGGGAATATTAAGTATGGAAGGTGGATGTGCATATCACCTGCGTGTTCTGGTTCGATGATTTTTCCAAGAGTTATTGCCCTTTGATGAGTTCTGCATGAATATATAGGGTACTGTTCGTGTCCACGCAAATTCTTAGCAAATACTGGCAGAAATTCAACGAAATTTTAATGGAATCTTAAGCAGCAATAGGGGATGCGCATATTGTTCAATCTTTCTGGTTAGATGATTTGTCACAGAGTCATGCTACTTTGTTTAAAGCTGCAGTGTAAGGTCACTGGCTATTTTTAGAAAAGAATTTGTCAACACTCTAGTGCCTACATTTATTGATGGATTTTGATATAACTTCAAACAAATGTTGGGTATGATAATATCTTGAGCATGTTTGACATTCAGGGTCCTGGGCTCAAGGTCAAGGTCACTGTGGCTATTTTTAGAAAAACTTTGTTTTTGCTCTAGTGCCTAGATTTATTCCTTTCATTTATTCCAACTTTTATGTTGCTGATGTTTGTATGACAGTGCCTTCAGGCAAGCTTATCTGTCCACCAACAGGTTTTGTGATACTCCATTTTGAAGTACAGTGAGTATACACAGTATACCGCTCTTTATCTAGGATAATGTTTCCTGTTCCGACTATTGCATGTTCGGGGAGCATCCATCGGTTTCACCGATATTCTTGTTTGAATAGGCGTGTTTCTGTAATGGAAGGCCCACATCAGCCCGCACAGACTGATGTGGGCATTCGCTTTCCGCTTACAGAATCGTTTCATGTTGAATATTATATCGATACGCACATCCCCTAATCACATAAAACGGATGTGCAGACTGATCTGGGCATTTGCTGTTCATATATGCCCAGAAGAACCCTTTTCCCATGGCGCGGCTTAATCATCCTATGTGTTAGTGTACCAGCATGTTTATGTCAAAACTATTCTAACGCAGGAACTGAACAGCGTACTGTACATATCTTCACACCTTTCATTATCTCTTTCAGGTTTGTCGAATTATCACATTTAATATAAATGGTCAAAATTCACTTGTCCAACCAAGATTTAGTTGCCCGCAAACTGAAATCTATATAATTTCTCGCAGAAAACATACTGTGGGTACATATTAGAAGCACCTCAGTCAGGCGCTTCTAATGAGTACCCAACAATATAAGAATCCATCATGAGTATTCATGCAGGATAGGGAAATCTCGCCCGAGGGGTAGGAATTTCAACCAGGAACGAGGCTATCCTGCATGGACTGGCTCATGTTGGATTATTTTTCTCCCTATTTATTTATTATATTTTAAGTGGATTGTTCCTAGGACCAGCGTTGTCATTTGAGATAGAAGTTTCTCACATGGGGAAAAAAAGTCTCATGAAGTCAGGGTGGGAGAAAAACATAATCTGGAAACTCTTCTTAGCTAGAGCTGTTGATTATTTGTCCAAGGGCAAGGGAATTGAAATTTCGTGCTTGTCCTGAGGGAAATGGGACAACCTAGACAAGTTGGGTATAATATTTCCACTGATCTTTTCCCTATATCCTTCTTGGAATACAATGCAGATCTCGTGGATCTCCAGTAAGAGCTACAGTCACAGAACACAATGCCAAGCTCTTCTCCAATGACGTGATCACAATGCTAGTCTCTTCTCCAGTGAGGTGATCACAATGCCAGTCTTTTCTCCAACGAGGTGATCACAATGGCAGACTGAATCCAACGAGGTGATCACAATGCCAGACCCTTCTCCAGCGAGGTGATCACAATGCCACTCTTCTCCAACGAGGTGATCACAATGCAAGACTGGCATTTTCTCCAACGAGGTGATCACAATGCAAGACTGACATTTTCTCCAACGAGGTGATCACAATGCCAGACTGGCATTGTGATCACCTCGTTGGAGAAGAGGGAGCTGGTAGCTCTGCGTTTCATTGTTTACTCATAACGATAAGACGACAAGTAGAATACGCGAAACACTCCTCGTATCGAGCAACCACATGACCCTTCAAAGAAAGAACGACACAAGCCAGTCACCGCTTATGAACGGATAGAAGCACGAACAAAATGATATTGCCACATATCTTATCTAGCGACTACACGTCACATGTATCCAAAGCTAATCGCATTTAAAGATTTGTTTTAAGTAAACACATCCTTTTAGCCTTGCCCCACGTGTATATGAAAACCACAGCTGATTGGTTTACCCGAAGTTACCCAAACACCAAAGATTTCCCCAAGTCGCCCCAAATGCAGCCAAACAATACCCTAAGTCGTTCAAGCATCAACCAAAATGCTCAATTTCACCCATTGTTTTATTAAGTATCAGCGTTCTTATTTCAGTCATACAGTCCAACTTCAATGACTCGAACACTGATGGTTCGTTTACCGTGGCTGATTCGAATTTGTCTTCGAGTTCCTAGGAAATTCTTCCGACAGCTTAAGAAAACGAATATTTAGGTGTATTTGAGGATATCTGTCTTGTATTATCCTAAAAATGTATGTTGTGTGTACTCATTAGAATCGCCCAATCGAGTGTAATGAGTACATTTAACATACCATTGATCTATGAAAGATCGAAAGACATTCCAATCACGAAAACACGCCTATATAATTTGATCCCTTTAAACCCCAGTTTTATATAGTAAAACTGAGATATACAGGGGTGTACATTGTTTTTCTTACTTTTGCTCGAAAACATAGCTTATGGGTACTCGTTCGAACCGCCTCACCGAAAAATATCAAAGTTTTTTTATCTGAAAATTTTCAGTTTTTGGAGGTGAAATTTTCCATATGTTTGAATAGGCATGTTTTCGTAATCCTAAACTGCCTCCTGCGCTGGCTTGATGATTAAACCTCAGTGGCGCGAACTATCCATGTCTAGAAAAATATCCACTGTCCCAAAGGTGTTCAAGCTACAGTCAAACCTCAATAGCTCGAACACTGATGGCTCGTTTACAATGGCTTACTCGAACTCGTTTTTGAGTCCCTATGAAATTCTTCCGGTAGCTCAAGAAAACAAGAGGCCCACGGACCACGGTTCTCTCACCTGAGTGACATAGCCACTGCAGACATGCAGATGTTATGCAACATTTTTCCAATTCTATCATCGCAACTAGTGAAAATATCATCATTTGAGCAGTTCTTAGTTTTGAAGAAGAATATATGGGTCTGACAGTCAATGGAGCATGATCATTTGAATAAACTATCAACCACATTTCAACAGAAGGATCAATGTGAAATTTGGTGGAAATTGGCTAAGTGGTTTCTGAAGAATCATGATTTTATACATGTAAACAGCACAGTGGCAGGGAAATATTATAAATATAAACCAGATGATGGCCATCTTAGATTTCCAATCAGAACAATGTAAACTACTGTTGATCTACAAGTCACTTCGATACTTTCAATATAAATGTATATGGCCCATACAAATGGGGAAGCAAATTTGACCTTGGAGGTAATTGGTAGATCTCCTGTCCCCTATAATTTGTGCAAAGATTAGGACCCAGGTCTAACTTGGTTATGGAGAAGAAGATTTTTAAAGGTTTTTACCATATATGGGTATGGCAGCCATTTTGATCAATGGACCATACCCATTTTAGCAATCTTTCATTCTCCTGCCCACGGAGGCTCTGCATGAAATTTGAGCAACACTGGCCTGGAGGCTTCAGAGGAAAAGTCATTTGAAATTATCAACATTTTTTCCATACAAATATATGGGGCCCATACAAATGCATACAGAAGCAAACTTGACCTCGCCGTAAAAAGGTTAAATGTCAATGTATGACAATTATTTTAGCAACTTTGGTGGACCGCCCGTTCCAGATGATATATGCAAAGATTCAGCCACAAGCCATCCTCGGTTTTGGAGAATAAGATTTTTAAAAGTTTTTTCCCATACAAATGCATAAGGAAGCAAAAGTAAAAAGGTCAAATGTCAATGTATGACCATTATTTTAGCAACTTTGTAGACCCCCTGTCCCCGATGACGATTTTTAAAGGTTTTTACCATATATGGGCATGGCGGCCATCTTGGTCAACGAACCGTGACCATTTTAGCAATCTTTTGTTCCCACCTACCTAAGGAAGCTCCATATGAAATTTGAGCAAAATTGGCCTAGAGGCTCCAGAGGAGAAGTTGTTTGAAATTCTGAACATTTTTCCCATACAAACGCATAAGGTAGCAAAATTGACCTTACCGAAAAAGGTCAAATGTCAGTGTACGACCATTATTTTAGCAATTTTGGTAGCCCTCCTGTTCCCGAAGATATATGCAAAGATTCAGCCAGAAGGCATGCTCGGTTTTGGAGAAGAAGATTTTTAAAGGTTTTTCCCATATAAATGCATAGGGAAGCAAACTTGACCTTGCCGTAAAAAGGTCAAACGTCAATGTACGACAATTCTTTTAGCTATTTTGGTAGACCTCCCATCCGCGATGATTCCTGCAAAGGCTCAGCCCCAAGGCATTCTCGGTTCTGGAGGAGAAGATTTTTAAAGGTTTATACCATATATGGGCGTGGCGGCCAACTTGGTCAACGGCACCGCGACCATTTTAGCAATTTTTCGTTCCCCCACCCTAAGGAGGCTCCATATGAAATTTGAGCAAAATTAGCTCAGTGGCTTCAGAGGAAAAGTCGTTTGAAAATGTTAACGGACGGACGCACAGACGCACGGACGACGGACGAAAAGTGATCACAATAGCTCATCCTGAGCAGAGCTCAGGTGAGCTAACAAATATTTAGGGAAATTTTCGTATTCTATCATAAAACTGTATGTTGTGTGTCCTCATTAGAGTCGCCTCATCGAGGCGATTCTAATGAGTACCTTCATCATACAATGATTGGGTAGAAAATCGAAAATATTTCCCTTAATTATCGCTATTTGCTACCTGACCTGGCGCCACAATTAACCCTCAGTAGCTCGAACTTCCCATGTCTCGAACAAATTTCCACGCTCCCAAAGATGTTCGAGCCATTGAAGTTTGACTGTATTTAAGTTCGACTGTAATTACCGAGTAGAAATCCACCTTTAGTAGAAGCGTGTTATTTTATTTTCATATGTTCGGCCACGGCTTGGCCTACAAACCGCAGTTTGATCATCGTCCTCATACAGTACAATTTAGACACATCGAGTTATCCAATTTTAAAACTTTTAAGGAGAAAATCGTTTGAATATTTAGGTATTTTACAGTACTTCACTTTTTCCAGCATTAAAAAAGTTCCTGATGAATCGTGTTGAGATGTCCCCTCCAAATCAACAGGAAGATACTACACAGGCTCCAGCAATAGGGCGTGGTTCGCCAGAAGCAGTATCGGACCAATCAGACGACGAATTTTAGTATAAAATACATACCAAGAATTTCGCGTAGGACTATTTCGCGATTTTTAACCCTTCTCTTACTAAACACGACATGTCCTGTCTTAGAAACAGTGTAGATCCAGATCAGTTGGCTTCTGAAAAAGTCAACTGATCTGGATCTGCACTGTTTGTCATTAAATGTGAATTTCTATCAAACACCCGGATCAAGTAATCTGATTGCCTGTAAATTAGAATTGGGCGTGGCATCTTAATTTATTCAGCATGAGAAGGGTTAAAGGACATGTCATTATAACTTTAAGCACTGAGACAGGCCTGTGCAAATTGTGTAAAGCCAGACCAGACGCCGTATTCTGATCAGGGTTGTCACAGTTTGCCTCTCCACTAGTAGTTTTTAAACACATCAACGGGTAGAGCAATGGGCTTGGTGGAATATATGGTATTATACTGATCAAAGCAGTTGTCGTTCAATGCATGGATGAAGGTCGTAAAACGTCACCTCGTACTTCGATATAGTGCTATTATAAAATTTTGACTACCAGACTCAGTCATTCATTATTCAGTCGACTCCCGTTATCTCAAATTCCAAGGGACTCACTGAAACACTTCGAGGTATCCGTACTTCGACATATCAGAGTTGAGAGAGTGAGGAAAACAGTAAACTGAACAACCGCATTTAACAAATGAATATGTAATTTGACTCCTGAAGTTAGAAATATATATATGAAATAATGTGGAAAAGAGGAGAAATTGAAAGATAGTGTACTAAAACCATTCCCACATGTACAAAGTTATTTACGGGATGATATAGATTATCTTAATTATTTACATTAGACGGTACCAGAAAACACACTTTTAATTTCTTTTGATATTGTAAGCTTGTATTCAAATATACCTCACGATCTGGGTCAAGAAGCTATGTCATTTTGGCTCGATACACACCCAGAATTAATTCCTGCTAAAAAGGTAAGAGAAAAGTCCAGGGAGTGCCACAATCACAAACAGCAGCCCTTCCCAGACCCCAAGAGGAAAAGAAAACCGAGAAATCTAAACAAGCACAAACCAAACAAACGTACGAAAAGCACTAAGATTAGTTCTCTCTTCCCCAAGCGAGGTAATCGCAATACTAAAAGGACTGAAAAACACAAGAACAAAATGACACACGGAAAGACATACAACAAATTGCCTCGTTGAATAAACCACAAAGCAATAAAGAGTAAGACCAACACCGGGACCACCGCCTTAGAACGGTCGGTAGAGCAAACCACCGGGGGGTTTAAAGCACCTTTACAGCTAGCTAACTTCACCCTGGGTCCCGATGCTACTCTTAATTCAGAAGTACATAAAAATTCGGTTCGCATTAAAGGTTCCCAACTCAGTCAATGCATCAAAGCGAAAACATAAAAATCAAATTAATCAAATTAATAAACAAAGACGAGTACTCATTGCTAATTCTACTGTATGCCAGAGTAAATGAAAACCAATAGTTGAACCACGGCGGGCCAAGCCAAAGACATATCGTCAAGCCCCAACCCACTGGTTAAAATTTTACGAAGAGGCCGTCATTGAGTCTGAGGCCCGAACCGCCGTCGTGCAATTAAAGAGTGAAGCATAGCCATCAACAATGATTGACAACTAGGCATGCAGTCTGCCGCATAGTATCCAGGCTATAGCCAATTCTTTTATAACGGTTAATAAGTTTTCTGAATTGCTCCGAAAAGTTAGATTTACCTACAATTTTTCTAAATCTGTACACTAAGTCACCGTAAAATTCGGGTTCCGATATACCTTGTTGCAGAAGTGTTTTTAGACTGACGCTATGTTTTTTTTAACAAGGCACTGTGTCTGCGATAAAATTTCGAAAACGCCTCACGAAGTTTAAAATAACGATAGCCCTGCCTAAAATTTTGGCAGTAAAGGCTTTATTACGCTAGTTAAAGTCATTAAGATTTGAAGAAGCTCTGGCGAATCTTATAAGTTGAGATATGTATACCCCATATTAGGTACGCCGGGGGACATCGTCTTCCAGAAAAGGGAAATTGACTATATCAAAATCAAAATCGTCCCGTTTATCATAAATTTTGGTGGAAACTGTACCATTAGATATACATAGATTCAAATCTAAAAAAGGTGCCTCGGTATCGGAAGAATTTGCTCTATTTAATTGGAGTTCTGTAGGGTATATCCGGTCCACCATTTGGTCAAAATAAATATTGTCAATATTTAATAAATCGTCAAGGTATCTTGAAATTGAATTGAAAGCCTAAATAA
The DNA here is from genome assembly GCA_964016985.1 of Anodontia alba. NCBI lineage: Eukaryota > Metazoa > Mollusca > Bivalvia > Lucinida > Lucinidae > Anodontia > Anodontia alba. Next base: position 51,912,399 of record OZ024835.1, read on the forward strand.
TGTCAGCCTGATTTTCACGTGAGAGAGACTTCATGAAATCTCTCTGATTACAAAAAAGAAACAAATCTGCAACAAGAGGAGCACAATTAGTTCCCATCGGAATACCAATAGTTTGTCTATAAAGTTGACATCCAAATCTAATAAAAATATTATCCAAAAGATAAACAAGGGCATCACAGACTTTTTGACACGACCATAAATTGTGATTATTTTACACATCAGAAGTTAAAAAAAGCACATTCTTCGTTGCAAGCCAAATATTGGGTATTCTCCCGAATAAACGTTCGGTTAATCAAATCAATAAGTTTATCTTTTATAAGATGATGAGGTAACGTAGTATACAGTGTAGAAAAATCATATGTAGACAATTTAGAAGCCTGAAAGTGTTTAGATTTAAATTTACTGAGAACATCACTAGAATTTTTAATTGACCAAAAATAGTTAATTCCGTCCCTTTCGTGAACAGTATCATAGTAGCTAATCCAATGTTTTTAACAGCAGTAAGGCATGAAGTTAGCAGTTTGGTCAAAACAGTAGTCGTACAAGAACTAGAATTAGCAATGAAACGTGCTTTATAAGGTCGTTTATGAAGTTTCGGTAATCAATATAACGTAGGAAGTCTGTCTTGCTTTTCTTTAATACTCACTGCAAACTTAGCAGTAATATCAATAAATGGGTATCGACAATAGATCTCTCGTCAGTAGAAATCCGTTCATATGTTTTCGTACTACCAAGTTCTTGTTTTAGAGTATTGATATAATAAAGTCGTCACAGAACAACATTATTAGCAGTTTTATCAGCTGGAGCCAAAACATACTTCCTATGAAATTCTTGGATACCTTGATATAAAATGGCTGATCTTCTCGTTCGAGTAGATAAGAATGTGTGAGTCTAGTATGACCAATACGTAGACGAGTAAGAACCACTTCTCGCCTTAATGACCGATAAATGGTATTTTTACTAAGAACCGGTTTTACATCATGTAGTTTATTAAATGCGCTCAGTCCCAGGACAGCTGCCATTTGGATAAGATGTACCTGTTGATAAAAGGTTTTAAATCTGTACATGGAAGTTTAAAATTCGAAATTTCTAGATAGAGGCCTTTCCTTTTCATCCGCAGGCTCGTTACCTTTTATGACAACATGGCTGAGGAGCCAACAGAACAAAATTTCCTTAGTTTTCGATAGCTCGTGATGTTTTTCTATCACGTTCTGGATTTTTGAATTTTTTGAAGATGTGTGATTTAGAGATTTCAAAACAGAAAGGGAGTCCGAGAAAATAACGAATTTGTTCTCTAAAGAGTTATTCATAACGAGCCATATCAGTAGCCTTGGATTCAGCAGTGAAAATAGATGAGCCATTAGGGAGACGGATCTTTTCATGGTGGCTGCCCGATATATACGCACAGCCAACCTTATCTTCAACTTTTGAGCCATCAGTGTACATAATCTGAAAGTCGTGATTGTAATTCTTAAAAGTTTTGTTTTATGAGGTGTGAATCAAAAAGTGACTTTTTGCTGTTGTGTAAATCGAAAAGAATATTTGGTTTAGTAATGCACCAGGATGGAATATCGGAAACAGTGTTTTTGGGTGTTTTTAGTGTTTATATTAGCAGATTCTAAAAGTGGTGCTATAAGAAGGCCGAAAGATTTAATTGCGTTAGGTTTTCTTTCATAATACTCCTGAAATCGTGGTGGAAATGTGACTTCAAAAGCAGGGTTGGAGGGTTAGCAGCAAGTCTGATGGCATACTGAAGAGATAATTTTTCTCTGCGTAGCCATAACGATGGCTCATCTGCGTTAAGACTCGATACTGGAGACGTATGAAAAGCTCCTAATGCCAAACGAAGTCCTTGATTATGTACAGTGTCTAACATCTGCAGATAAGATGTTCTAACAGATCCATACACGATGGACACATAATCAAGTTTTGATGGATTTAAAGAACGATACAGGTGAAGAAGAGTCGTTCTGTCCGCACCCGAACTTGTGTGAGATAAAACTTTTAAAAGGTTTAATGCTTTTAAACATTTCGCTTTCACGTATTTTATATGGGGTATGAAGGAGAGTCTTCTATCAAATATAACACCAAGAAATTTTGATTCATCAACACTGGTAATTGAGATCCATATATGTAGAGTGCTGGATCGTTGTGTATTTTCCGTTGTTGACAGAAATGAACGCACTGAGTTTTCGATTTGGAAAATTTGAAGCCATTTCTTGTTGCCCAGTCTTCAATTCTATTTAGACATTGCTGTAGATGTCTTTCTATTGTGCGCATATTTTTCGAGCGAAAACATATACAGAAATCATCAACGTACAAAGAACCATCTGTCTTATAATCCTGACAGTTTATAATATCGTTTAATTTCACGTTGAATAAAGTGGTTGAAAGTATGGCTCCTTGAGGAACGCCGAGTCATCTGATAAAGGCCATCTATCAGACAGCAGTTTTTTTTTTTTTTTTTTTTTTTTTTGATTTGGGTTTAACGGCCCTTTCAAGAATATTTCACTTATATCGAGCCGATCGTTCATCGAAGGTGGGCGAAAACCGGAGTACCCGGAGAAAAACCACCTGACCATCCGTAAGCAGAACTTGGCTTTCCCACATCAGGCAGCAGTTAAAACACTAAGAGTTGAAGCTGACAATCCAGAGGATATTGTCTGCTTAGGCCAATTAAAAACAAGAGACCCACGGGCCACGGTTCGCTAACCTGAGTGACAAAGCCACTGCAGACATGCAGATGTTCCCGATAACATATGCAAAGATTCAGCCATAAGGCATCCTCGGTTTTGGAGAATAAGATTTTTAAATGTTTTTCCCATACAAATGCATTGGGAAGCAAACTTGTACGACCATTATTTTAGCAACTTTGGTAGACCCCCTGTCCCCGATGATTTAAGCAAAGATTCAGCCCCAAGGCGTCCTCGGTTCTGGAGGAGAAGATTTTTAAAGGGTTTTACCATATATGGGCATGGCGGCCGTCTTGGTCAATGAACTGCGACCATTTTAGCAATCTTTCATTTCTCCAACCTAAGGAGGCACCATATAAAATTTGTGCAAAATTGGCCCAGAGGCTCCAGAGATGAAGAATAAATTCTGAATATTTTTCCCATACAAATGTATAAGGAAGCAAAATTGACCTCACGGTAAAAGGTTAAATGTCTATGTACGACCATTATTTTAGCAACTTTGGTAGACCTCCAGTTTCCGATGATATATGCAAAGATTCAGCCACAAGGCATCCTCGGTTTTGGAAAACAAGATTTTTAAAGGTTTTCCCATACAAATGCATACGGAAGCAAACTTGACCTTGCCGTAAAAAGGTCAAATGTCAATATACAACATTTATTTTAGCAATTTTGGTAGATCTCCCGTCCCCAATGACTTATGCAAAGATTCAGCCCCAGGGCATCCTCGGTTCTGGAGAGGAAGATTTTTAAAGGTTTTTACCATATATGGGCATGGCGGCCATCTTGGTCAACTAACCGCGACCATTTTAGCAATCTTTCATTCCCCGAAACTAAGGAGGCTCCATATGAAATTTGAGCAAAATTGGCATAGAGGCTCCAGAGAAGTAGTCATTTGAAATTCTGAACATTTTTCCCATACAAATGCACAAGGAAGAAAAATTGACCTTACCATAAAAAGGTCAAATGTCAATGTACGACCATTATTTTAGCAACTTTGGTAGCCCTTCAGTTTCCGATGATATACGTAAAGGTTCAGCCATAAGGCATCCTCGGTTTTGGAGAACAAGATTTTTAAAGGTATTTCCCATACAAAAGCATAGGGAAGCAAACTTGACCTTGCCGTAAAAAGGTCAAATGTCAATATACGATATTTATTTTAGCAATTTTGGTAGACCTCCCGTCCCCGATGACTTATGCAAAAATTCTGCCCCAAGGCATCCTCGGTTCTGGAGAAGAAGAATTTAAAGGTTTTTACCATATATGGGCATGGCGGCCATCTTGATCAATGGACCGCGACCATTTTAGTAATTTTTCGTTCCCCCTTCCTAAGGAGGCTCTATATGAAATTTGAGCAAAATTGGCTGAGGGGCTTCAGAGGAGAAGTCGTTTGAAAATGTTAACGGACGGACGGACGCACGAAAAGTGATCACAATAGCTCATCCTGAGAATAAGTCAGGTGAGCTAAAAAATGTGGTTCAGGTTACCCGACCGACCTAAGCGTTTTGGGGCAGACCCTAAATTATTTTTTGAAAAAACAAAAACAAAAACAAAAAAAAAAAAAAAAACGATCTTTTTTCACAAAAAAAGTTTGAACGTATTGGTGGCGAATCGGTTCGGCCTTTATGGTAATGCAAGTGTTGTCTTCCTTCTCGCGCCTTGTCATCAAAATGCTTGTATTGAATTTGTACCAGTAAAAAGTCGGTTGAGCAAGAGTCTGTACTAAGGACACATGCTTCCATCGCGATGGCTTCTTCAATTCTGCGAGTGAACATCAGAAAATGCTCGCATATTGCGGTGTGGGGGAGGGGGGTGGGGGAGGGGGAGAATGAGCTTCGACCTTTTGCTAATGGGATGAGCGTGCGCGATCTTTGTACGATGTACCACCCACCTCTTGACAAAACCAAACTATTGCTACAATCCACAGCAAAACCCGACTTCCATGTGGTGGGGAAAAAGAAGATAAGGAGGTATTTGCAAATTTCCGATTTGTAACACTTTCAGTTCCTTTCTTTTCTTTGTTCCAATTTAAACTGAGGGTTATCTGAGATGGAGATGTCAGTATTTTTTTTTTTCAAATTTCATCTGACAGATTTATGTTGTGAATGCACACCCCTCAAGGCCTGCGAGAACTATGGGATGGCGGGGGTGGGGGTAATCTGGCAAGCGCCTAAGGGCAACCCCTGCTCGATAATTGTGTATATATATATATATATATATATATATATATATATATATATATATATATATATATATATATATATGTGTGTGACAAGTTTTTCAATGTTTTTTTTTTCTTCTTTTTTTTTTCTGAATATAGACATGGGTTCTGAGAATATGGGATGGGGGTGAACAGATCTGGCCAGCGCCTAAGGACAAGCCCTGCTCGATTTTTTTTTTTTTTTTTTTGTACGTTTGAAGAATAAACTGTAATGTTCCTAAGTTTTCAGACAGATAGGCCACGGCAAACAGTGTAGACCCTGATCAGACGTCTGATCAGGGCCTACATTGTTTGCCATTCTGTATGCATCTTTTGGGCTCATTTTTGTGTGGTAAAACAAACAGTTCAGATTTTGATATATTAATTAATGTAATCTTTTTGAGTGTCCAAAAACTTAGGAACATTACGGTAGACAGATCAACAATTTCCCCACCGCACTCGTCTCCCCTCCAGGTCTGAAAATATGGGATGGGGCTAGATCTGGGTAGTGCCTAAGGACAACCCCTTCTCGATGTATATATATATATATAATATTCGTGAAGAAATTCTAGGGCCACTGTAATATGGATTATGGACAAGTAGAATATAACAACATAAGGCTAATCATTAAACAGTTGATTCCAGAATGTAGACCCATCTGATAACAATTTTGTTGGAACAGAGTATATGTTATTAAATCTGCTATTAAATCTCTCCGTCTGCATCTGTTTGCTCTTTTAGACAGGCTGCAATGAGTGTGAGATCTAGAAGTCTGATATCAAGTTCTGCCTTCTAAATTTCACATTTATATACTAAAAGTTTGGCATCACTATAAAAGTAGCACTATATAAGTGAGACTCTTTTGTAATATGATTGAAACATGTTGAAAGTGATGATGTTCATTACAAACAAAAACACAAAGCAGGAATAAGTCATTCATGTTTTATTAGCAGTTTATTACAACAACTTAAAGCACATTTTATACTAGTACATTTCATACAAACTGGGCACCAGGTAAAAAAAATCCTACCTACCTACCCTATTTATTGGGCATGTAACCTGAACCACACATATTTTTTTATTTGGCCTTATTAACAGCCCCCAGTGGTACTGCTGCAAACAATATAAATGGTCAGACACTTCATTCTGCTTTTAGTTTGCCTCTACGTTTCATTGATCAAACAATCTCACAAGCTAACCCATCCTCATTGAAAAACAAATACTCTAGTCCGTCTTAACTGATCATTGACAAAATATCTATGGCTGGTGCTGATCTTCTACATGTTTTTCACAAACGCCTAACTGAAATAAATGATGCTCCTAATGCTTTGTTTGGTGGGGTGTCAGTAGTAGCGTTCGGTGATCTGTTCCAACTACCACCTGTCGGACTAAGTTCTGTCTACAGTCTGCCTAAAGAGCCAATGCAAAGACGCTATAGCTCAGTCAATGCAAAGACGCTATGGCCCAGTCTGGTATAATTGCACGGGTTTTGTATTGACGGAGATTATGCGCCAACAGGATGATAGAAATTTCGCAGAGCTGCTGACAAGGATCAGAAGAAAAAGTCAAACAGAAGAATATATCAAAACTCTTACAGTTTTCATGATTTCTCAGACAGATAAACATTATCCAGCAGATGCACTACATATATTCTCAACAAATGCTTTGGTAAACCAGCACAACAGAAAGAAGCTTAGTGAACTACTAAATCCCGTTATTCATACTGAAGCAGAAGACACCAGTAAGGAAATTCTGACTGGACAGCTTTTGTTTGTGTTGAGGTTTTACGGCCCAGTCAACCCAATGGGGTCATGTCGAGCGCGGTCAGTTTACCTAACCACACGTTTACTGGGCAGGCTTAGTCCTCTAAGCGGTTAACCAGTACTGTGCACATTCTTTCGCCAGAAACTGACAACTGCCCTTCTTGAATCAGCGGAAGGGAGAGAATGACCGTAGAAAATATTTCATGATCAATCTCCATGAAAGAATGTTGCCGACCTCGGCGGGGGTTGAACCCGCGACCTCCTGATCTCCTGTCGGACGGCGCATCCAATTGAGCCACCGAGGCCTTAGACTGGACAGTTATCACTTACTATTCCAAATGACCCCAACATGACCGATGGACGCCCAGTCAATAGAGCTAGCTATTGGTGCTAGGGTAATGCTGACAAAGAATGCGGATACAGCAAATGGGTTAGTGAATGCCATGATGGGGACAGTAGTTAATTGTTACCCTCCGATGAAAGATGATCTTTCAGTGTCAGCCCTCAAACCATTATTTGTACTCGTGCAGATGGATGGTGCAGATGGATGATGCAGAAGCAGGACAGACAGCCAGACACAAATACAGTTCAGTTCTTTGTAGTGACCCTTCCGCTACTCCAGTTTCTTAAGAGGAAGGTCACTACTCCAGTTTCTAAAGAGGAAGTTAGATTTAAAATTGGAAAGGTTGCTGCAGTTTCCAGAAGACAATTCCCTTTGAACCTTTCATGGGCCAGCACAATACAACAATACAAGAAGTTCAGGGTCTCACTTTGTCAGAGGTTGTAGTGTCCTGCGATGGGTTCTTCGGTCTAGGACAGTTTTATGTGGCTGCAAGTAGAGTAACCCATAACCCATTATCATCTCTCCATTATGCTAGCAAAATCAAAGAAACTGCCAAAGCAGCAGATGCATTGAGATGATGATGAGTTCAGGTTTAACGACGCATCAACCCATGAGGGTCATTTGCGTCAAAATGGTGAGCTAACATGGTTCTGTAATGAAACGTTTATAATGATGAGTCATAAATGCATAAAGTGTAAAACTAGAACGAATTTAAAAACTAAAGCAGTTATACTTTGTTAAAATGATTGATGTGTTTTAAAAACATAAGTATGTTATCAGTCAGTACAGTTTCAAATAAGTATCTCAGGTCATTTGTTTGGAAGAATTGATGTCGCATATGAGAGAATTCAATGCAGTCGATCAGAAAGTGTTTCACCGTAAAAGGTTCATTACAGCTGATACAAAATGGCTGATCTCTTTTGAGTAGATAAGAATGTGTGAGTCTAGTATGACCTATACGTAGACGATTTTGATTGTGTTGAGGTTTAACGACACATCAACCCTTGTGGGTCATCTTGTGTCGTCTCCCAGAGAAAGGGAGAAAAAGTTGCATTAGGCCCAAACTTCACATACAAATTAAGGCGATGCTCAGACCAAAAACTGATCAAATCAATGATAAATGCCGCCTGATTGATGCACTATAAAGACCCATACATTATGAGAGATTTGCCCGACATCCAACTTCCTGACAATGAGCCACAAGATGATGAGCAAATCCCAGATCCCATACAGGGAGATGAGCCCAATGATGCAGGGCAACCCACTGAGCTAGACCAAAACAGGCAAGATCAAATTCCCCAGCAGAGACCCGATCAACCACAGCATATAAAGTAAACCAATCGGACAGAGTCCGACAATGACAAAGAGACAAACACAGGTAATCAACAACCTAACAATCGTAGAGACACTCAAGCTTTACAGCAGTCAGATGACACTTACTATGAAGTTGAGAAACTCTTGAAAATGCGCCGAGTTGGCGGAACAGTATCTTATCTAGTGGAAAGGGAATTTCCCTAACACTTGGGAGCCAGAGGACTATATCACAGACAGACCCAAACGAGTCTCAATTCTACAGACAGTAATTAAAACTACACACAAACCCCTAGCACCATACTGAATTCTTCTGGCATCATAGGCATTGATCCGTCCCTGGAAAAATAAGGTTTCTTTGCTACCAGCTTGAATTGCTCAGTTGCCAATTGTTTGGGTATATCTTTTTTGAATGAGAGTTCTGAACAAAGAAATTCTAAAGTTTTTTTCTTATGTAGTAGGCCAAACCTTAACAAGATAAAATGAATGTTTTGTTGTTTAATAGTGCTAAAACAGGGTCGCTCCCTGTTGTCCGGCTTCACTACATATTTTTTTTTTCTCTCTTTTAGTTTTGCCTGAACAACTGTCCACCTTAAGCATGGTAACAATGTGCCTGGTGCTACGGATATGCCAGCCTAACCAGATTGGTGCACTGGGAATTGTAAAGAGAATGAACTATGGTGTTGTATTTTCACAGGAGAGTACAGCTCATATCGCTGCCGAGGAATGGCTACACACATTTCCAAAAGAGGCTTAATGTACCACATTTAGGTACGTGTCACAAGGACAATAACACATGTTTATTAATTGGACAGTTGTTAGCACAAGTTAATTCTTTAAGAACAGAAACAACATTACTTCTTTACAACATAATTAAAACCGTCCACCGACTTGTCCCACATGCGGCAATAACAAAGTCCAGAAGTGCTCGCTCATTGCTCCCCTTTCTCGGCTCGTTTTCACGTACACGTTTTGGTATGGCCACGCTAGATGACATCGATACTTTAGCAAAACACATCAGTGCACTGACTAAAAGAACCAATGAAATGTCTATGGCACTCACACAGCATGGCACACATTTTAGTTCATATATAAAATCAGCAAAAGAACGTATGGACAATCTCATGAACGGTATCAAAGCAAATGAAATGGCAGTCAAATATGTCCAGACACAAATACAAACAGTAGCAAGTGACATACAAACAAAATTTACACACATGAATGACCTTCTTATAACTCAATTAAAGAATTCAAACCATTTAAATCATGAACGAAGAATTCAAGCTCGGAGTAATTGACCTTCTTAAGGGTAGGTTATCTCCCCTGCTGATTCAGCCATATACATTGCGATCAGCCCTTCATGATGTTCAAAAATTACTTGCTAGAAATTATCCAGGTTTTTGCCTAGCTTATCAGAGTGTTAACGACGTTTACTCAGCTGGTAACTTCCTGTTTACTCGAAATCACAGCAACATTTATATTACTGTGAAACTCCTATTAACGTATCGCCCAAAGCCCTTGTTCCTGTACAAATTGTTATCCCTGCCAGTTCCGACAAATGAAACAGCCTCACATGCTACAACTCTGCTTGACCCTCCACCATATCTCCTTATGTCTGATGACAATGAATATTATGCTCCTTTGTCTGAAACGGATGTTTCAAAATGTTATGGTAAAATACAGTTATATTGTCCCTTTAATATACCACTCAGACCCGCAACTTCATGTTCATGTGAATTAGGCTTGTTCATGAATGATAAGGAAATGGTACACTCATTTTGTAACTTTCGTTTCATGGAAAATTCAATCCAACCAAAAATACTTGAACTAAACCCAACTACCATTCTGGTCTACAGAATCTCTCTTCTTTCCCTGCAATGTGGTCAAAACCATAAAATGATCTCAGGATGTGGTTTGTGTCTCATGCAGCTTCCCTGTGTATGTTCGGTTACAACAACACAATTTTACTTGAAACCACGCCTTACTGCTTGCCAGAATGAAACAAGAAACATTACAAAGCTACATCCAATTAATTTGGCACTTCTGCAAGAATTCTTTGACCCGTCTATGACTGAACATATATATGCAGACACTACGTTTCAGAAGCCATTAAATGTTTCAACCCCAACATTCAAAATTTATGACCATGAAATGAATCAGATAATTGCTTATGACACTAAGGCACATCTAAATCTTCGTAAAATGTCAGACAAAGCAAAAATTGATGAAATTATTTTCAAATCATGACGCATCAACTCATGAGGGTCATTTGCGCCAAAATGGTGAGCTAACATAGTTCTGTAATGAAACGTTTATAATGATGTCATAAATGCATAAAGTGTAAAACTAGAACGAATTTAAAAACTAAAGCAGTTATACTTTGTTAAAATGATTGATGTGTTTTAAAAACATATGTTATCAGTCGGTACATTTTCAAATAAGTATCTCAGGTCATTTGTTTGGAAGAATTGACGTCGCATATGAGAGAATTCAATGCAGTCTATCAGAAAGTGTTTCACCGAAAAAGGTTCATTACAGCTGATACAAAATGGCTGATCTTCTCGTTTGAGTAGATAAGAATGTGTGAGTCTAGTATGGCCTATACGTAGACGAGTAAGAACCACTTCTTCTCGCCTTAATGATCGATAAATGGTATTTTTACCAAGAACCGGTTTTATTTCGTGTAGTTTATTGAATGTCGCTCTGTCCCATGACAGCTGCCATATGGATAAGATGTACCTGTTGATAAAAGGTTTAAAATCTGTACATGGAAGTTTAAAATTCGAAATTTCTAGATAGACTGAGGCCTTTGCTTTTACGTCGGCAGCCTCGTTACCTTTTATGCCAACATGGCTGGGGAGTCAAAAGAACAAAATTTCCTTAGTTTTCGATAACTCATTATGTTTTTCTATCAGGTTCTGAATTTTGGAATTTTTTGAAGATGTGTGGTTTAGAGATTTCAAAACAGAAATGGAGTCCGAGAAAATAACGAATTTGTTATCTAAAGAATTATTCATAACGTAATCCAAAGCCATATCAATAGCCTTGGATTCAGCAGTGAAAATAGATGAGCCATCAGGAAGACGGATCTTTTCATGGCGGCTGCCCGATATATACGCACAGCCAACCTTATCTTCAACTTTTGAGCCATCAGTGTAGATGTGTTGATAATCTGAAAGTCGCGATTGTAATTCTTGGAAGTTTTGTTTTATGAGATGTGAATCAGAAAGTGACATTTTGCTGTTGTGTAAATCGAAAATAGTTTGTTTAGTAATGCACCAGGATGTAATATCAGAAAAAGAGTGTTTTTTGGATGTTTTTAGTATTAATATTAGCAGATTCTAAAAGTGTTGCTATACGAAGGCCGAAGGATTTAATTGCGTTAGGTTTTCTTTCATAATATTTCTGAAATTGTGGTGGAATGTGACTTCAAAAGCAGGGTTAGAAGGGTTTGCAGCAAGTCTGATGGCATACTGAAGAGACAATTTCTCTCTGCGTAGCCACAACGATTGCTCATCTGCTTCCCTGTTAAGACTCGATACTGGAGACGTACGAAAAGCTCCCAATGCCAAACGAAGTCCTTGATTATGTACAGTGTCTAACATCTGTAGATAAGATTTTCTAGCAGGTCCATATATGATGGACCCATAATCAAGTTTTGATCGAATTAAAGAACGATACAGATGAAGAAGAGTTGTTCTGTCCGCACCCCAACTTGTGTGAGATAAAACTTTTAAAAGGTTTAATGCTTTTAAACATTTCGCTTTCACGTATTTTATATGGGGTATGAAGGAGAGTTTTCTATCAAATATAACCCCAAGAAATTTTGATTCAGCAACAACTGGTATTTGAGATCCATATATGTAGAGTGCTGGATCATTGTGTATATTTTCCGTTGTTGACAGAAATGAACGCACTGAGTTTTCGATTTGGAAAATTTGAAGCCATTTCTTGTTGCCCAGTCTTCGATTCTGTTTAGACATTGTTGTAGATGTCTTTCTATTGTGCGCATATTTTTCGAGCGAAAACATATACAGAAATCATCAACGTACAAAGAACCATCTGTCATGTAATTCAGACAGTTTATGATATCGTTTAATTTCACGTTGAATAAAGTGGTTGAAAGTATGGCTCCTTGAGGAACGCCCTGCTCTTGATCATAGAGGTCGGAGAGGGTCGATCCTACACACACTTGTATAGTACGATTTTCAAGAAAATTTTAATAAAGTTTGGTAGTCTTCCTTTCAGACCAAAGTTGTGCAGGTCTTTCAAAATTCCGTATCGCCAAGTAGTATCATAGGCTTTTTCCAAATCGAAAAATACAGCGACTACATGTTCTCGTTTGATGAAAGCATCGCGGATAAAAGTTTCTAGTCTAACTAAATTATCATTGGTACTACGTTCAGCTTGGAATCCCGACTGAAACTTTGTTATAAGATTGTTAGATTCTAAGTACCAAACAAGTCGGTTGTTTATCATTCTCTCTAGTGTTTTGCAAAGGCAACTTGTTAGCGCTATTGGTCTGTAGTTTGTTGGTTCTGCATGATCTTTCCCTGGTTTGGGAATAGGTATAATTGTGGCCAAACGCCAGCTTTCTGGAAAAACTCCTGTTGTCCATATACCATTGAAAATATGTAAAAGTGTGTCAAGGGCGGTTTCGGGAAGGTGTTTAAGCATCTGGTAATGGATGTCATCAGGGCCTGTAGCTGTATCTTTTGATATTGCGATAGCATCTTTAAGTTCTGTTATGTTAAACAGACTGTTATATTCTTCAGTATTTGAAGAGGTGAAGTTAAGTTTGATCTTTTCTTCTTGTTTTTGATGTTTTGAAACTTCTCTGAATAATTCCGAGATGAGGAATTATCCAAAAAAGTTTCGCCAAGTGTATTTGCTATATCTTCCTTTGATGTGGCCTTTGTTCCACGTTTTGTATTTAAGTGGGTGAAACTGGGTGATTTTGATTTACCAGATATTTTTCGTATCATATCCCAAACCTTTTTAATTGGAGTTTTATGATTTAAGTTTGAAACGTAAGATTTCCATGATTTGCGTTTGGAGGCCTTTATTGTTCGACGGGCCTTTACTCTGGTTTTTAATGTTATTCAAGTTCTCCTTTGTTGGATATCTGCAGAACTTTGATAATGCTTGCTTGCGCTGTTTCATGGCATCTTTGCATTCATCATTGTACCATGGAAATCATTATCAGAACCTATAATAGATGAAGTTTTATGTTTTAAATGCAATCACAGGACAGAAGATAACAGTACCTGAAAACATTCAATTGTCTATGTTCCACAGTTGGAAGCTCAAGAAGTTGTTAAAAAAGTCATTCTTTGTGCATCTCTATATAACGCATAATGGGTTTTTACAATATATTGACCCCTCTTTAGATGAGAAAATGCTGGACGGTTTTTTTTTTGTTTTTTTTTTTCAAATGAAATGCTTACGGTCCCATGCAATTGACTATATGACACATATGTATAAGAGACAATGTTGTTTCTGTTCTGTTTTCTAAAGTATTATTTAAGCAATCATAAAAGGTATTTCACCTTAAATATTTGTGGTAAAAAACTCAGTGTATGAATGAATATCTTGATTGTATTATGTTTCATGTTGTATACTTTTGTTCTCATATGTCGTGTTTCGTTTTTGAAATGTGTTTTGGCATGATATGCAATGTACAGTGCCAACTGATATTTTCATTGTAACTTTGGGGTCCAAAGTTGTCGTGCAGTAGGTATTATTATGATGCTCATTTTATGATATTTTCATTGCATAACTTTGGGGGACAAATAAATAAATAAATAGTCTCTCAGCCCACATAGTTATATGCAATTCGAATTTCGAAAAAAAAAATCATTTTTATCGGTATTGGTATAAGGACAGGTTATTTAGCTACGAGTAATGTTTATAAAATATGCATAAAACATTAAGCGTCAAACGCATAATTTCCAAATCTTATGAAATTTATATTGTTTTATTGCACATGGAGTCGACCTTTCGAATATGTGGTTCACAATGCACTAAATTCAGTAATTTTACATTTATTGAAGAATACTTTAATAAAGTTTATAAAATCTCATTTTTGTTTGAAAATAACAAAACCCAATGAATTTAGTATCAAAATAAAGCTTATTTTGTGCAGAGATTAACTAAGGGTTGAATTTGTAAGTCATTTATTTCTGAAATATATTTTTGTTAAAAATTGGAAATAGAAAATTTTAAAATGTTATTAGATTGATTGCTTAAAAAGATTGCACTAGTGACCCTTTGACTTATCAGTTTGTCAAACTTAATTTCGACTTCCTTTGTCCACCAATCTTTGATGGCACCATAAAGACTGTGAAATTTCTTTAGGCGACAAGCTTTAGTACATTTTTATGCAGAATGAGTACAAAGATCTGAACATCTATGGTTAACTTGTCTAAACATCCCTAACGCGAATTTCGGCCTCACTATGCATACGTCGCTAAGGAACGAGGAAAGATCTGATGAAAATGCTGTGATCTGATTGGTCAATATACCGAGAGCGGCTTGAGAATTACCCTTTCTGTCTAGCGACCCTTCACTCTGGATTGGATCGCTTGACAGTAAAGACGTAGTTTGAAAGTCGTCTCTCATCATTTTCAGGTAAGAAAATTACTTACAATTTTTGTTTCTCAATTTTTTAGTTTTAGATTTTTGGATTCTGCTGTTTATTTTAACAAGTTATCATTATTGCTATACTTTAAATTATTGAGTTATCGTTCTTCATTTTCACTTTTTGGATTCTGCTGTTTATTTTAACAAGTTATCATTATTGCTATACTTTAAATTATTGAGTTATCATTCTTCATTTCACTTTATATTCATAAGAAATCTTATGTGAGAATTATGGATTCTTGCATTTAAAATGAATAATTGGTATTAAAGTAAGGGTTTTGCTCCATTTTACATTTTAGAAAATATTAATATCCAATCTGTTTTATTAGCTTATTTTGCTTGATTCGCCATAATATATTCTCCACTCTTTGCACGCAAAATATTAAATATTAAAGATGGAATTTCGATACGATGTATGAAAAGTTGAAATTGTTAGGTCAAACTTTGATATTTGTCAAAGTGCACTGTTCAACAGTAGGACCCCAAATGTTTTTTTTTCTTTGGCCAGCATTCATGTACAGGTTATAATATGTTCTTTATACAAGTTGAGGTTTTGTATGCATTACCATTTGATTTATGTGTCCCGGTAACAAAGCTCTTTGATACCGAACCTTGAGTCTATATGGTGCACCGCCGTAGGTGAATTCCTTGTCGGTTCCTTAGTCCGATGCGTTTCTTTAAATCCCGTTTGGTCTGTAGTTAATTTAACGAAGGAATCATTTCCGGAAGAACAAAAACAAAATGTGAAACATGCAAATTTTGTAAGATTTAGAGAAAATGAGTCAAAGTAAAGAAAACACCAGAGGATGGGTACAGTATTTACAAACATCTAAATGTCCTTGCTTGTTTCAACAAGTACCATCCATTAAATTGGAGGTTTCAAAGATATTTAATGTGTGAAATTATTTTGACAAATTCCATGTTGCCATTGAACACTGTTTAAGGGACACATAAAGAAGTAAGGTGGCCCTGAAACAGAGATGCAGGTTATTTTTTATAAACTGTGATTAAAATAGCAGGCCTGTCTGCTATTGACTCAGAAAGAGCCTGAGTACCCACACGCACATTCAGAATTAACTTTTGTATCAGCTCCTTTTCATGGCAACCTGTTATTAGTCGAGAACTTGTTCAGTGACGCTTTTTCATACAACAGTGGTCAAAACCATCATTGTCGGTATCAGCGGAATGAACCTGATGTCAAAATTTCTGTGCAGATGCAAAGGCACTGTATTACCTTGTCAATTTGACCCAGGTACTAACTGGCCAGTTGCATCAACATTTTGTCAATATGCAATGTATGGTTCATCCCGGTTTGACATGTGTATAGGTTTCCTAAAAATTAGAATGACTAATTCCCGATAAAGGCCTCCATATTAGTCACACCTTCATTTTTTTTCGTCCCTCTAGGCATAAGCCAAGGTTCCCCAAATTGTTGACTGTCTCAGTCACTGGGCAAAAAGGCTGCTAAACATGAGTGCTCCATATTCGGTCAATGAGAATCTGGTAAGAGAAGAAAATCTATGAATGTGTCTATTCGGTTTTATATAGAATGCATTCTGCCATTGGTCGGTTATTCTTGGCGGATTCCGGAACTAGTCATTCTGAAAAAAAAAAAAAAAAAAAAAAAAAAAAAAAAAAAAAAAATAAATAAATAAAAATTATAGAAGTAATGATAATAATAATTAGGTCTTTACATAAGGGTCCAGGTTTGTTGAATTAATAGGTGATTTTGTGTCGCAAATAAATTGTATGTGTACATTTGTTATAAGACATTATAATGGTCTATTATTGACAAAATTTATGCCTAGGTCAAGTCAAAAGGAACAAATGCATTTAAACAGAAGCATAAAAAATTCATGTAGATGCTTGTGGCATATGAAATCTATTATATTCCTTCAAAGAGAATTTCCTTTTCCCTCTGTAATGAAAATTTAGTCGTAAGGTTAGTCAGAGCAGTGTCAGGTTGATTCAACTTATTGCCATGGTTACGTATATTAATTCTGGTTCGTATCCCTCAACCGGCCGATCATGATCAATCACTTGATCAATCCTTTGACACATGTTGATCAGTCTCCTGAGCAACCAGGATCATCTTTGCACAGTAAGACACTCAGTCACATAGCATAAACACAGCTAAACACCCATCAGTCTTTTGATCAATCTTTATAATACCAGATCAATCACAAGGGCAATCACTCATCAATATTGATCGACCCCTTGATCAATCACGAGTCATATCAAAAGAAATCAGAATGCCTTACTTTGTATGTATTTAACATTTGCTTACAGAGTTTGCTTGAATACTCAACCTGTAAAGAGTGATCAATCACTTAATCAATCTGGATCGATCACATAATCAATCATGATCAATCACTTGACCAATTATGACCGATTAGTTTGTTTTCAACGTTGTGGAAATAATCATGCATTGAGCAAATAAACCCGTAATTGCACCTTCTCTTATGTATGGCTGACCATTCTATCACATTGAGGATTAGTCAATCAGTCACGATCAATCGCTAGACCAAGCACAGGCAGCTTCCTGTTAAATTAAAAATAATCTTTATATTATGGATTAATTAGACACATAGGAAAATATACATTGATCAGGTAACATAGTAAATAACTAGATCAGTCACTTTGTCAATATTATAGTCAATCACTTGATCGATCACTTGACCCTTCCCTTGTAAGTCCTTGACAAGCTGTAATCTACCAAAGCATGACCAGACTCACATCCAGAGCAAACACATGGTGCATGATTGCGAATCATTAGCTACCAACCGCATAATCCATCACGATCGATCACTCGATCAATCACTTAATGAATCATGATCAATCATTTGGTGAATCGCAATCAATCACTTGTTAAATCTTAATCAATCACCTAGCATGTCTTAACCTATCAGTGCACACTGAATTAAGGAATATATCTTCATTACAAGCATGATCAATCACATGAGCAACCATGAGCAATCACAATCAGTCACTTGATAAATCACAATCAGTCGCTTATAAATCACCATTCTTTTTGAGTACATAATTACAGCATCCGAATGGCATTTGTTTGAATCATTCTCAATCTTTTGTCATTGATAATCCACCCATCCATCCATTAATCAAATAGATCATTCAATCAATCAATCGTTTATCAATCATTAGCAAAGCAAACCGTCAACCACTTGTTCTTTTGCTTTATTGCTATAGACATGAATATTCTACGCCTTTCTCACAAACACAATACTTTAGCTCAGCTCATATATGGGCCAGGTTCAACTTCATAAGTCACTTGCTTTGTCATTTCGGTTTTATGTATCTTTTTATCGATGCTGCAAATAGTCGCTTTAATGTTGGCAATACTACCTTTTCAAACCATGTTATTTATGATCTATATGTGTGAATGATGTGTGGATACAACATAGCAAAATCCTCAAGTGTAACATTGTTGTTACAAATAATTTGAATGTAAGAAAATCACTGTGAGACTCGTGGGCACAGGTGTCTGAATATATCGTGTTTATACCAGCTCAATTCCCCCTAACGTGACTGTTCATGGCCTTCTCACGCTGTGGGACGGTCATGACACTCCCGTTTGAACCTTAAGAATATGCATGCAGTAGGGTCCACAGATCACATTGTTTAAGACAGATTAAGTTTGTTGTATCCCACATACATGCACCTTTTAGAACTTTCATTTATTGTTATTGGTTTGTTCATCATTTAAAATATATCACTCTGGATTGGATCGCTTTACAGTAAAGACGTAGTTTTAAAGTCGTCTCTCCTATCATTTTCAGACCTACCCCTTTGTGTTGTGCAGCCAACGATAGTACCTGTGGTAGTTACTGCCACAGCATAAATCCGGCAAACCCACGCTCACAAAATAACTGTATCAAAAACATATTTTGACACGATAATATACTCAAAGAAATTAAAAGAAATCTTCATGTCGCAGAGCAGAGCTCAGGTGAGCTAATGAACGACAAAACCATACCTATTTTTTTTTTATTTTGGCTGTTGTCGTGGCATTGATGACATTTTCACTTATTCGAAACTAGCTAAACCCGGAACTGGCCAAATAACTGTATCAAAAACATATTTTGACACGATAATATACTCATTGGAAATTGGAAAGAAATTAACAGAAAGCTTCATGTCACCATAAAACTTCTCTTGTCACTTCTCGTCGGCTGTTGTTACCTCTTACCGGTTCTTGTCCGCAAATAGGAAGACCCCCTAATGCCTTATTATGCAAGCGCAAACACTGCAAATAAAGTTTAAGTCTGCGATCTTCTCTACAATTAAACTAAAGTGCACCACGTTTCCCAATTGTCTGTACTTGCAACGGTCATTTTGCGATTTCGTGTAAGGAAACGTTGCTATAGATGGCCAAATCTTTATATAACGCCCATAAACGCGCCATTAACTAATTTACGGATACCCGAAACCACACCATATGTATTAACCACGGTGCATTATGGGCCAGTTAATGGTCATCGCTTCACACCGCCCATTTTCACTTTTACTTTCGTGTTCTATAATGGCAGAAAAATCCATTGGCGTTCTAACTTAAAAGAGACCAGTTGGGTAATTTCTTCGAGGAATTCCCTTCAGCAGCAGAAATAAAGGAGACCGATATCAACTGGCTTTTGAAGCTGAGTGGCGAAATATTGGCGTTTTGGTTGACGATAAACTGATTGTAGGACAAGAGAACAGGGATTTGCTTTCGCTAGAAAATGGTATCATCACACTTCCAGACCCAAACAAAATGTCAGCCGGCTGGGAGCAAAACTTCAAGTTTTCCGAACGCCACACAGGTGGAGGTTGAGGAGTATTTAAAGTCTTGTAAGAATACTTACTGTTTTACTCCTAAGTCAGCTAACAGTTTAATCATAGACCAATGTAACAACAGATACCAGCTATCGGTCATCTTGTAAAAATGCTTACCATATTCTTGTTCATAAACATGACATAAAGATGTAATTAAATTGTGTTGCTTTAGAAGCTAAACACAATGTATATATGTGCGACATCAAACAAAAACACTTACCTTACATGTATGTCATATGTGACCGGCAAAGGCAGATCCGCCTGTACATCCCCGCAGTCTGATCAGACAGCGATGGTGCCCTGGCTATTCATTCAGTGAACAGCAAAGATTCTGATCACACTGGATGCACAGGCTCATCCGCGTTTTCACTGATCATTATCAGGCAGGGGGTTGTTTATCTCCACCCAATCTCGCGCTTTTCTCCAATCTCCATCTGCCCCTTCCATTCTTCTCCGGACCCTTTTTACCCATCCTCCTTTTACCGCCTATATCGCTTCTCCCCTCTCCCTGATCTCTCCCACTGCCCTCCCACCTCTAAAGTCAAGGTTTGTTTGGCAAGCAGATCCAAGCATTATTCATTTGTAGAATCAGCACTCTAGAAAAGGAGAATATTTTATGATAATTGTGGGATAATTTTTCTTATATCTTCATAAAAAACATGAGCCACGACATAAGAAAAGGGGTCTTATAGTATGTGCGAAATGCGCAGACTAGTCTGATCAGTCTTCGCTTTTCTCTTACATAATATTTGGACCTTGATGAATCTACAGATCGAGTGATGCAAACCATGATCGGAATGCGCATATGTGCAGGCTGATTTGAATCTGTGCATTTCGCATACGCTATATGCTATAACACCCTTTTTTCATATCGATGCTCATCTGTTATGACCCCTCATTAAAACTGCCTCGGAGGAGGTTCTAATAAAAGGCCACAACATGCTTTTTTTATGGAAAATTAACAGAAATTATCTTGGAATTATCATCAAATATGCTCCTTACCAAGAGCAATGGATTATATGATATGTGGTGAACTGCCATGACCTACCAACCTGCAAGTATGCATAGGTCTATCTGAAAAAAAAGGTAAGAGAAACGTCCAGGGAGTGCCTCAATCACAAACCGCCGTCCTTCTTTGGTGTTTATGCATTATAAGAGGCTTATCATGACATGTCTGTAATGTTTTTCAAAAATTACGTAAACACTCCTCTATATTTACAGAGTTCAGATAAAGTTTTTTTTTCTTTTTTATGATAATTTTGGGATAATTTACTTACTTCCCCATAAACAGTTGTGGACCCTCATCAGAACCGTTCTAATAAGGAGCAATAACATGGTTTGGTGAAATATGAACAAAAATTATCCCAGAATCATTACGAAAACATCCTTATCTGGAGCTCTGTTATTTAAATAAGATATGTGTTTGAAAGGAACATAAATGTTAGGTATCTTCTATCAACATATGCAATAACATTGACATCTACCATACAAGACACTAAATGCTTTACTGAGTCACAATGCTAGCAATTATTTGCACTACATGCATTTTCAGTTAATTTGAGTACTCGGAATTTGGTAGGAATTTGCCCTAACAGCGCACTCCCTCAACCCATTTACCCTTATAAGGACAAATACGGTATTTGACTTAGCCTCAAGATAATGATTTGTCTAATTTAAATTCTCTTTCTGGCTATAAAAGCTATAAGATCAACAACAACAATTCAGCTGGCTCTAAACCAAGAAGGAGGGGGAGAGTATGTATCTCTCGGGCAAAGTGACTAGAGTACCACAGATCAGCCCAAATGTGGATTATTGCTTTGTCCGTGCAACAGTATGCAGGCAAATGGCAGAGACACAGGAACCGTACAATGTATGGGTCATCCTACAGAAGTCATAGGAAAGGTTGAGTCGGGTTATTATGGATGTCAATCTGGGTAATGCTCTATTTTTTTTTATAATTAATCCCCCATTTTTTTTTATTTGTTATTTGCAGTAACATTGCTCGAAAGGCCTAAATCCATTCTTTTTATTTAGTTTAAATGCTAGGACATGAAATAGTGGTTATCACAATCTTTAGAAAATTTATATCTGATTCGTACTTACAAATAAGTACAATTTTTTAAACTGCGTGGTGGACTTTGTTTCCCTTTTAAGATAGAAAAAAAATCTTTTAAATTTCATATTCTCCAATACCTAACAAACAGTCTAGAAATTAATATCTCCATAAAACATTCTTGATGAGCTTAAACACTGAATACTAGTGGAAATAGTGTTGAACTTAATGACTCCCAAAGTTCAGGCCGAAGTCTCTAGGAGCAGGACTGATGGATGAAATAAGGTTTTTACGGCCCTTTCTATAGTATTTGTCATTTTGGGCCAATGTGGGGGTGGGATTAAGGGAATGATGACGAGGATGAAATAATCCAGAGGCTACAGAAAAAAGAGACTAGACCCTTAATCTCTGGATTACGACTCCAGACTGTTAATCCCTCGGCCAATACGACAGGCAGGATGCTATGATCAGGATCTGTGTATACTGATACCTGGATTTCAGGTGAACCAATCAACCCACTAGGGCATCTTGTTTCCACATTAAGTTCTAAATCAAAATTGTATATAACTATTACAAGAAGGGACATGGGGCACCTCTATTGGAATTATTATAGAAGGTACAAAACATTATCCCTCACATTACATCAGAACCTATTTTATTTAGTTTTAACCGATCTATTTCTGCTGTGCAACAGTTCAAATGCCATTAAAGTAAACAAAGAGCTATGGTTAGAAACAGTTCAATAACAATTATATTACCGACACAATTATTATACAGGAAAAGTACATTTAAAATAAATGAATAAAAAATACACGTTTTTATAAACAGACAAGAGGACCATGATGGTCCTATATCGCTCACCTGACCAAACAGATTTGCATATTTACTGTTGAAGTTTCAGCCAAGTTCACTGCTCTAGGATTTTTGTATAAACTTTATAGCACTAACCACCCCCACCCCCCTCCACCACACCCCCGGCCATGCTTTTTTACAAATCTTGACGACTTGAACTGAATCTTAAAAGAGGGTCACCAACGGAACATTTCTGCCAAGTTATATTGAAATTGGTCCAGTGGTTTAAAAAGTTTTATATAGCTATAAAGCCCTACGCCCTAACGGCCATGTTTTTTGACGAATCATGAAAGCTTGAACAAACTTGGTAGAGGGTCACCAAAGGAACATTCCTGCCAAGTTATATTGAAATCTGTTCAGTGGTTTCTGACAAGAAGATTTTTAAAGTTTTCTATTTAGATATATAGGGAAAATAAGCCCCACCCCATGGCAGCCATGTTTTTTGACGAATCATGACTGCTTGTACAATCTTGATTGAGGTTCACCAAAGCAACATTCCAGCCAAGTAATATTGAAATCGGTCATGGGGTATGTGACAATAAGAATTTTAAAATTTTCTATGCAGATATAGACGAAAAATAAGCCCCGCCCATGGGGGTCATGGTTTTTGACATATCATGAAGACTTGAACAATCTTGGTAGAAGGTCACCAAAGCAACATTCCTGCCAAGTTACATTGAACTCGGTCCAACTGTTTCTTACGAGAAGATTTTTAAAGTTTTCTATATAGATATACAGGGAAAATAAGCCCCGCCCCGTAGCGGCCATGTTTTTTGATGAATCATGACGGCTTGAATAATCTTAGTAGAGGGTCACCAAAGAAACATTCCTGCCAAGTTATAATGAAATCAGTTCAGTGGTTTCTGACAAGAAGAGTTTTAAAGTTTTCTATAGATATATAAGGAAAATAAGCCCGGACTCCTGGCGGCCATGTTTTTTGACGAATCATGACGGCTTGAACAATCTTTATAGAGGGTTACTCTACATTCCTGCAATGTTACATTGAAATCGGTCAAGTGGTTTCTGAAAACACTATTAAAATTTTCTATATAGATGTATAGGAAAATAAGCCCCGCCCCCTAGCGTCCATGTTTTTTTGACAAATCATAACGGTTTGAACAATCTTGGTAAAGGGTCACCTAGGAAACATTTCTGTGAAGTTATATTGAAATCAGTCCTGTGGTTTCTGACAAGAAGATTTTTTAAAGTTTTCTATATAGATATATATGGAAAATAAGCCCCGCACCCTCTAGCGGCCATGTTTTTTGACAAATCATGACGGCTTGAACAATCTTGATAGAGGGTCACTAAGGAAACATTTCTGCCAAGTTATATTGAAATCGGTCCAGTCGTTTATGACATGAAGATTTTTAAATAAAGTTTTCTATACAGATATATATGAAAAATTAACCCCGCCCCCTAGCGGCCATGTTTTTTTTAACGAATCATGGCGGCTTGAACAATCTTGGTAGAGGATCATTGAAGAAACATTACTGCAAAATTATATTGAAATCCGTCCAGTGCTTTATGACAAGAAGATTTTTAAAGTTTTCTATATAGATATATAAGGAAAATAAGCCCCGCCCCCTGGCCGCCATGTTTTTTGACAAATCCAAATGGCTTGAACAATCTTGCAACAGGATCACCAAAGGAACATTTCTGCAAAATAATATGGAAATCGGTCCAGTGGTTTCGGACAAGAAGATTTTTAAAGTTTTCTATACAGATATAAAGTGAAAATAAGCCCCGCCCCCTGGCGGCCATGTTTTTTGACAAATCCAAATGGCTTGAACAATCTTGGTACAGGATCACCAAGGGAACATTTCTGCAAAATTATATGGAAATCGGTCCAGTGGTTTTGGACAAGAAGATTTTTAAACTTTTCTATATAGATATATAGGGAAAATAAGCCCCGCTCCCTGGTGGCCATGTTTTTTGACGAATCCAAATGGCTTGAACAATCTTGGTACAGGATCACCAAAGAAACATTTTTGCAAAATTATATTGAAATCGGTCCAGTGGTTTGGACAAGAAGATTTTTAAAGTTTTCTATAAAGATTATATAGGGAAAATAAGCCCCGCCCCTGGCGGGCATGTTTTTTTGACGAATCCAAATGGCTTGAACAATCTTGGTAGAGGATCACCAAAGGAACATTTCTGCAAAATTATATTGAAATCGGTCCAGTGGTTTCGGACAAGAAGATTTTTAAAGTTTTCTATATAGATATATAGGGAAAATAAGCCCTGCCCCCTGGCGGCCATGTTTTTTTAAGAATCCAAATGGCTTGAACAATCTTGGTAGAGCATCACCAAAGGAACATTTTTGCAAAATTATATGGAAATCGGTCCAGTGGTTTCGGACAAGAAGATTTTTAAACTTTTCAATATAGATATATAGGGAAAATGAGCCCCGCCCCCTGGCAGCCATGTTTTTTAACGAATCCAACTGGCTTGAACAATCTTGGTAGAGGATCACCAAAGGAACATTTCTGCAAAATTATATTGAAATCGGTCTATCAGTATCTGACAAGAAGATTTTTAAAGATTTCTATATAAATATATAGGGAAAATAAGCCCCGCCCCCTGGCGGCCATGTTTTTTGATGAATCCAGAAGGCTTGAACAATCTTGGTAGAGGATTACAAAAGGAACATTTCTGCAAAATTTTATTGAAATCGGTCCAGTGGTTTCTAACAAGAAGATTTTTAAGTTTTCTATATAGATATATAGGGAAAAATAAGCCCCGCCCCCTGGTGGCCATGTTTTTTGACGAATCCAAATGTCTTGATCAATCTTGGTAGAGGATCACCAAAGAAACATTTCTGCAAAATTATATTTAAATCGGTCTAGTGGTTTCTGACAAGAAGATTTTTAGTTTTCTATACAGATATATAGGGAAAATAAGCCCCGCCCCCTGGTGGCCATGTTTTTTGACGAATCCAAAAGGCTTGAACAATCTTGGTAGAGGATCACCAATGGAACATTTCTGCAAAATTATATTGAAACTGGTCCAGTGGTTTCTGACGAGAAGATTTTTAAAGTTTTCTATACAGATATATAGGGAAAATAAGCCCCGCCCCCTGGTGGCCATGTTTTTTGACGAATCCAAAAGGCTTGAACAATCTTGGTAGAGGATCACCAAAGGAACATTTCTGCAAAATAATATGGAAATCGGTCCAGTGGTTTCGGACAAGAAGATTTTTAAAGTTTTCTAACCAGATATAAAGTGAAAATAAGCCCCGCCCTCTGGCGGCCATGTTTTTTGACAAATCCAAATGGCTTGAACAATCTTGGTACAGGATCACCAAGGGAACATTTCTGCAAAATTATATGGAAATCGGTCCAGTGGTTTTGGACAAGAAGATTTTTAAACTTTTCTATATAGATATATAGGGAAAATAAGCCCCGCTCCCTGGTGGCCATGTTTTTTGACGAATCCAAAAGGCTTGAACAATCTTGGTAGAGGATCACCAAAGGAACATTTCTGCAAAATTATATTGAAATTGGTCCAGTGGTTTCTGACAAGAAGATTTTTAAACTTTTCTATATAGATATATAGGGAAAATAAGCCCCGCCCCCTGGCGGCCATGTTTTTTGACGAATCCAAATGGCTTGAACAATCTTGGTAGAGAATCACCAAAGGAACATTTCTGCAAAATTTTATTGAAATCGGTCCAGTGGTTTCTGACGAGAAGATTTTTTTAGTTTTTAGTTAAAAAATCTATTTTTAGCTCCTGTGACCTAGATATGCAATGGACCGGAACCATTTGAACAACTTTGAAAGAGGATCAACCAAGGATCATTCCTGTGAAATTTGGTCAAAATCCAATGAATGGTTTAGGAGGAGATGTTGTTTAAAGAATGTGAACGGACGGACGGACAGACGGACGACGACGACGACGACGACGACGGACGGTGAGTGATCACAATACCTCACCTTGAGCCTTCGGCTCAGGTGAGCTAAAAACAATGGGAATATTTCTTTGCGTATGCTAAAAGTTGCAACTATTTTTTGGGTATGGCTGATATATCGGGCGTTTTTGGGGGTATGGCTGATTTACCGGCTATTTTCTTTTGGTAAACACTAGATGCTGGGGCAAAGTCTATGTAGCAGGCAAAATCAGAGTTGCCCCCAGCCCGGGATAAGGAGGGGTGGTGTAGTAGTTTCGCCCCCAATAGTCGTTTTGCCCCTATACCCTACCATACTCCAATTCCCAGCCTCACACTATCACAAAATAACCCAACCCACCCTCCTTTAGCCAACAAAACCCAACACCCTCATAATACCCTACACAACACTACCCTATGCAACCTACCCCACCCCTCGCTTCCCTATGCGAAGGAGAATGGTTTGGGGTCGAAAAGACTAGGGTTTGGAGGCGAAACGACAAAGGGTAAAAATAGGTGCGAAATGACTAGGGGGACAAAGACCGGGTGAGGGGACGTATGGGGGTTACCGTCAGAAATAATGGGAGTGATTTAGAATAAGTATGGCACACGATGTGCCGAATACTGGTACTGTTACAGTTCAACACGTAGTTTTTACCAGAACAGTTTTTGTCATTGACAACCTCATTGTCTGCTTACTTTTATGGATGTTTGTAATCATTGTCACAGCCACAAACAGCGCATCCATCACAGGGGCGGGGCGGGTGGGGGGCATAATACGGATGTGCGTGTCGAATAGCCACTTTTTTCAGCACTGCCAGGTATATAATTGGCCCCCTTTTTTCAACAAAAAGTATATGAATGGTCTAATTTTTCTGGATTCCTATGTGAAAGGCCCCATTTTTTCTGACATCCTGGTATGTCGCCCAGAGATTTTTCGGGAAAGAGCGTAAACACAACGTACCAAATATCTGAAAGTTTTATTTTCTCTTACCTTTTTTTTTTTTTAACTTGACAGAAAACCGATTGAAAAACTATTAACGCTGAAATAGGCGAAACGTTTAGAACCTTTTCAGAAGTCACAGAATATGATTAAAATTTCTGTGACTTCTGAAAAGGTTCTAAAAAACATCATATTTGTCTCAAATGTCCATGACATTTGAGACAAATATGATGTTTTTAGAACCTTTTCAGAAGTCACAGAAAATGTGACTTCTGAAAAAGTTCTAAAAAACATCATATTTTTTAGAACCTTTTCAGAAGTCACAGAAAACGATTATATTTTATCAGCAGTGTTTCTGTTGTACTAAAATGCAAAAATAACTAGAGAAAAAATATATATAAGATATTTTTTGGGCCTGCACTGCCCTACTGACCCCAAGTATCTGTGCACCAGGTGAGTTATATCGTTCATGACTTTCATCATTATATCTAACTTCATCTACACCACACGCATTTCCAGAGACAGTCACAGGGGATGGGATTTGTCTTGTGTACCATCAATAAGTTTATTTGGTTCAAAAGCACACGAATTTTCATTTACAACATTTATAGAATCGTATCTATGTTCAATACTTGCATCGGAAAAGACATCGATCAAGGACTTGCGTCTATTTTTTTGGAAGAGAAAGTCGAATTTTTTGTCTGTTTTTGAATATTATGAAGAATAAGATAGGATTTCATCCTGATATTTCGTTTCAAAATTGATTTCGGGGTTGCAGGTAGCCGTTTCCTTTTAGTTGCCGGAGTAGAAGCAAAATTTTCCGAAATCTCAAAAACAAAGAGTCTGATACGGGTGGAATCATTGATTCATTCCTATCCTGGCGGTCTACAGGTCGCGGCCTTTTTCTGCCTGGTAACCATTTGGCCTTTTACGGCTACCTTTAACGAGTTACCATAGACGGTCTACCGGTTGCGGCCTTTTTCTGCCTGGAAACCTGTTTGGTCTTTTACGGCTACCTTTAATAAGTTACCCATATTGCAAGCGACTGTCTGGTCGATCATCAAACCCTACAGCTGTTCTTGCTGCTAGAATATGATAACAAGTACCCGATGCTGGACAATGGCATTTTCCTTATGTCTTATTTCTCAACCTTTCCAATCCTAAGAAGGCGGCGGCTTAACGGGTCAATCGTGCAGCGTTTTGCTCGTGCGAGTATATCGTCTGTGTATCTCTAGCACAAGTGAGTGGGAAAGCCACTCCATTTATGTGTTTTCTGTGGTTGTTTATTTTTGTTTTGTTATTGTTTGGTCCAGTTTTGAAGTATAGGAAAAACAAATCAGCCAAAGGCTCATATGAGCCTATAATATAGTCATGCTTCTGTTGTGTGTCGTCTGTCCGAAAGCACTTCTCCCTAGATGCAGCAAACTTCTCCCTATTTTCCCAAGAGGGAGAAGTCACTTCTCGCTTAATTTCTGGGACAGCTTGGACCCTTAGGTTACAGTTCAGCAAATATCAGCACAGCTATGCCCCAATGATTTTTTTTAGCTCACTTGAGCAAAAGCTCAGGGTGAGCTATTGTCATCACCCTATGTCCGTCGCCGTCCGTATTCCGTGGTCCGTCGTTCGTCGTCAACAATTAGTTTGTTAACACTCTAGAGGTCACAGTTTTGACCCAATCTTGATGAAACTTGGTCAGAATGTTTGCCTCTATGAAATCTAGGTCAGTTTCGATACTGGGTTACTTGGGGTCAAAAACTAGGTCACCAGGTCAAATCAAAGGAAAAACCTAACACTCTTAGAGGTCATAGTTTTGACCCAATCTTGATGAAACTTGCTCAAAATGTTTGCCTCTATGAAATCTAGGTCAGTTTCGAAACTGGGTCACTTGGGGTCAAAAACTAGGTCACCGGGCCAAATCAGCAGAAAACCTTGTTAACACTCTAGCGGTCACATTTTTTAAGCAGTCATCATGAATCTTGCTCAAAATGATTGTCTTGATATCTAGGTCAAGTTCGAAACTGGGTCACTTGGAGTCAAAAACTAGGTCACCGGGCCAAATCAGCAGAAAACGTTGTTAACACTCTAGTGGTCACATTTTTGAAGCAATCATAATGAATCCTGCTCAAAATGTTTGTCTTGATGATTTCTAGGTCAAGTTCAAAACTGTGTCACTTGGAGTCAAAAACTAGGTCACCGGGCCAAATCAGCAGAAAACCTTAACACTCTAGCGGTAACATTTTTCAAGCAATCATCATGAATCTTGCTCAAAATGTTTGTCTTGATGATTTCTAGGTCAGGTTTGAAACTGGGTCACGTGGGGCCAAAAACTAGGTCACCAGGCCAAACCAGCAGAAAACCTTGTTAACACTCTAGTGGTCACGTTTTTGAAGTAATAATCATGAATCTTGCTCAAAATGTTTGTCTTGATGAGCTCTAGGATATGTTTGAAACTGGGTCACGTGGGGTCAAAAACTAGGTCACCGGGCCAAATCAGCAGAAAACCTTGTTAACGCTCTAGCGGTCACATTTTTGAAGCAATCATCATGAATCTGGCTCAAAATGTTTGTCTTGATGAGCTCTAGGATATGTTTGAAACTGGGTCACGTGGGGTCAAAAACTAGGTCACCGGGCCAAATCAGCAGAAAACCTTGTTAACACTCTAGCGGTCACATTTTTGAAGCAATCATCATGAATCTGGCTCAAAATGTGTGTCTTGATGATTTCTAGGTCAAGTTCGAAACTGGAACACCTGGGGTCAAAACCTAGGTCACCTGGCCAGATCAGCGTAAAATCTTATCACTGTAGCGGTCACATTTTTCAAGCAATCATGAATCTTGCTCAAAATGTTTGTCTTGATGAGTTCTAGGTCAAGTTCGAAACGGAGTCAAAAACTAGGTCACCGGGCCAAATCAGCAGAAAACTTTTTGTACACTCTAGCGGTCACATTTTTTAAGCAATCATCATGAATCTTGCTCAAAATGTTTGTCTTGATAATTTTTAGGTCAGGTTCCAAACTGGGTCACTTGGGGTAAAAAACTAGGTCACCTGGCCAGATCAGCAGAAAACCTTGTTAACACTCTAGTGGTCACATTATTCAAGCAATCATCATGAATCTTGCTCAACATAATTGTCTTGATGATTTCTAGGTCAAGTTTGAAACTGGGTCACTTGGGGTAAAAAACTAGGTCACCTGGCCAAATCAGCAGAAAACCTTGTTAACGCTCTACCGGTCACATTTTTTAAGCAATCATCAGGAATCTTGCTCAAAATGTTTGTCTTGATGATTTCTAGGTCAAGTTTGAAACTCGGTCACATGGGGTCAAAAACTAGGTGACCTGGCCAAATCGGCAGAAAACTGTTAACACTTCAGAGGTAACATTTTTCAAGTAATCATCATAAATATTGCTCAAAATGTTTGTCTTGATGATTTCTAGGTCTAGTTTAAAACTGGGTCACTTGATATCAAAAACTAGTTCACCAGGCCAAATCAGTGGAAAACCTTGTTGATGCTCTAGAGGCCACATTTTTGAAGTGATCATCAGGAATCTTCCTCAAAATGTTTGTCTTGATGATTTCAAGGTGATGTATAGTTTTCCGTCCACTGACTCTCTTAAGTTTTTCCATTTAGGTCAGTTTCTCAGTAATTATTGGTCCTACAGTGTGATATTTGGTACTTGTGAAGTGTTTGTGTTTAGGTCAGTTTCTCAGTAACTATTGCTCCTATAGCCAGTGATACTTAGTACATGCATACATCTTAGCATGGCCTCTTGAGTGCAGTCATCCATATTTGACCTTGACCTTTATTTCACAGTTCATTAGACATGCTACATTGTCTTACTTGTTAATCATTTTGAACTGCGATCAGAATTCTTGCCTTGATCAGTTGTAGATCAGGCTCTCAAAGTGCTATGTTGCTCAGGTGAGCGTTACAGGGCCATCATGGCCTTCTTGTTAATGAATCAGGGGCGGATTCAGGATGATTTCTGAAGGGGTTCGATTTATCAAATTTCCGTATTTAACGAAAATATATGTTGTGGGGTACTCATTAGAAGGGCCTCAGTGAGGCCTTCTAATGAGTACCCACATGTTCTAATGGAGAAAAAGAAAATATCTATCTGGATGTTCCTCTTATCAGGAGCTTTACAGAATGCACAGTGTGCAGGCAGATCTGAGCGTTGCCGACTTACTCTCAGCACACGACTCTGTTCAATTACAGTTGGTACGAGTTTACCAAAAGTAGGTACGAACTGACTAAGGAAAGCTGACCAGAAACCGCGCTGTTTACCAACACGGAAAAACTGCGAAGAAAGTTGAAAGTTAGGTGATCGCTTTATTTCTCTTTCTCTATGATGGAATATATTGCTGTTCATATTTTAGCAAGTCATTGTCATTTTTGCATAATTTTGTATGGGAATATTTCGCCTGCTCATGTCTATACGCTTGTATATTCCAAACTCTTGTTTCATCATACATGCCTGTGAAGTTATTTCGGCACAGTTTATTTTAGAGAAAATGTGTTTAAAAAAAAAAGGTAAGAGAAAATTTTGTCCAGGGAGTGCCACAATCTCAAACCGCAGCCCTTCCCAGACCTCGAGAGGAAGAGGAAACCGACAAATCTACAAATCTAAACAAGCACAAACTGAACAAACGCACGAAAAGCACTAAGATTTGCTCTCTCTTCCCCAAGCGAGGTAATCGCAATACTAAAAGGACTGAAAAACACAAGAACAAAATGACACACGGAAAGACATACAACAAATCGCCACGTAGAAAAACCCACAAAGCAACAAAGAGTAGGGACCACCGCCTTAGAACGGTCGGTAGAGCAAACCATCGGGGGGTTTAAAGCACTTTTACAGCTAGCAAACTTCACCCTGGGTCCTGATGCTACTCTTAATACAGAAATACATAAAAATTCGGTTCACATAAAGGCTCCCAACTCAGTCAATGCATCAAAGCGAAAACATAAAAATCAAATTAATCACTATAATAAACAAAGACGAGTACTCATGGCTAATTCTACTGTATGCAGAGTAAATGAAAACCAATAGTTGAACCACGGCGGGCCAAGCCAAAGCCAAAGACATATTTAAGCCATGACCTTATCTCCCTTGTACTTTTTTTGACTACATAATATAACAATAATAATGAAATCACATGTATTCCTGTATTTAACGGTATTTCGATAGTGTTCCAACATTAGGGATGGTCGTGAGACGGTTTTGTACTCACCATATTTGAAAGAATAAACTTTTAGGATCACACAAAGAAATTATTTTTTATTACTGAAGATCGCATTAAATTAAGACAACCTGAGAGAGTTGGAGCAGGTGTTTCATATCCTGCAAGATGAAAATTATATCAGATATGTCTGATGAAAAGACCTTCATCATGAGTTATATTTATCTAATATTTTATTGTAATAGACTATATCTTATCTCAAATTTTATCAAACATTTGAACTGTATCAAGGTTGGAAATATATCAGCCCTTATTTGATACTGGGGTTGTAGGGGGTTGATATTCATTCCGTTGAGACGTACCTTGTAAGGATGCTTTGGCACCTTCAGAGTTGGACATTCGATACGTGTCCCTTGCTGATAAAAAAACATGCGTCCTGATGATTTAATCTCTACGCAAGTCTCATCAACGAAAATAACATATTCAAATGTTTCACTATTTCTGAGTGCATTCAAGCACCAGTCAACTCTTAAACGTCAATTTTAATGCTAATTAGTTGTCCATACTTCCTTTTTGTTTTAGGCCAATTCAATTTCTGTCTCGTGTTCTTAATAGTTGTGATGGACACAGACAAATTAAAATCTTGAATAAATCTCTTCTGCAAAGATCGGGCAGTTTGTTCACTATTTTTCTCCAGCCATAGCTGCAAAAAGATCAAAATGAATCTTTGAAACTTTCGGCGGCACATGGCGACTTTCCTTTGGGTTGTCCAACCGCTTTAAATATGCCGATACCGAAACTCTACTAAATATCACTGAATGCCTGGACATTAAAAGCCTGGAAAAACTCAGCGTTGAATGTCCTTGTCGCCGATATTCATTTGTAAGGCATTTCACGCTGTCCGACATTCGCGACATGGTCACACAAGAATATACTAAAAAATCTTGACACACACACAAAAAAAAAAAAATAAAATAAGATACCTAATACACACATACGCCATTCATCAATTTTTAATTGCGCGCGGAGATATGAAACGTAAAGTGCAAAATGCAACAATGGAATTTTGACGAAATTAATCAATTGCTATCGAAAAAAAAATTGCTATAGGTGGTAGGAATGGGTTTTTTTTAGCTGGGATTGTGACTTAAATTCAAATTCTTGGAAAATGTATTTGCATACATATATTTTTTAACCAGAAATAGTTTTACGGTTGAGATATTGATCGGAATGACCGATCGGACCGGACCCAATGGAATGGAATTGAACGCCGGTTAAAAATAGAAATTGAATGGAATGAACCGAACGGATGCTAAAGATAAACGGACCGACCGTGGAACGGTGAGCGACCGCAACCGGAGCGACGGCTGAAAGGGAGCTGAACGACCGTGGACTGCTAAAATTGTTAAGCTACCCGTTGACTGTACTGTACCTAAGCAAATGAGGATAGCTCTGTGTGCCAATGTTAAGAGATTGCCTCCCTTTTTGGTATTATTTCTATGCTGCCTATAGTTATTGATTGAGCTCATATTAGTTCTCATAGTTATTTAGTCACAGCCTTAATAATATTATTGTATGTAGGAATCACTTGAACAGTAATTGTTCACACTTCTGGCTGTTTACTACCCCGCATTAGATTCTTGTTTGGCGCCTCTGATCGCCCAAGACTGGAATCTAGCGGAGGTACTGCACCTCATATTGA
This sequence comes from Anodontia alba, assembly GCA_964016985.1. Classification (NCBI taxonomy): domain Eukaryota; kingdom Metazoa; phylum Mollusca; class Bivalvia; order Lucinida; family Lucinidae; genus Anodontia; species Anodontia alba. The sequence goes on from OZ024835.1 coordinate 51,946,796, forward strand.
GATCAACTGTTCTTGGAAGGACATAGAAGGACACAACTAAAACTAAACAAAACACGGATTAAGGATATGTTCTATAATAACCTAGGATGAAGCCTGCTATGAGTCTACCCATTTTTCTACAATGGCGCACGTCACTTTATAGGCCGGCCTCGGTCGCTAAGTTGGATGCATGTCCGACTGGAGACCAGGAGGTCGCGGGTTCAACCCCGCCGAGGTCGGCAACATTCTTTCGCAGAGATTGACCATGAAATATTTTCTACTGTCATTCTTCCCTTCCGCTGATTCAAGAAGGACTGTTGTTAGTTTCTGGCGAAAGCATGTGCACAATACTGGTTAACCGCTTAGAGGACTAAGCCTGCCCAGTAAACATTCGTCACTGTATAGAGCGAGTGACGTCATTGACGTCGCGGCTGACTATCCGACGCCATGATAGACCCATCATTGACGACGTGACTCATCCGTGACCTCTATCCCTATTTATGACGTCGAGGCGGTCGACGATGAGCGCCTGCTAACCGTCGGCAACGTCGCCCTCTTAACGTCATAACATCATATACAAGCTCCATTTCCATACATACACAAATGATTATAATGTATGAATGACAATCAGGGACATGACGTTCCAAATGTCGCAACCCTAAATGTCACTGAAATTACTTAAGTCAAACACCTTCGACTTTCGAATAATAATCTGTGGGAGAGAAGTATTGGATCAACTCCAACTATTATAAACTCGGTGCCTTGATCAGATAAATCGGAACACATAAACTATTATACATATATATGTTACACAACAATTCCTCCTATTTTTTTTCTCCATCATTGAAACAGAGATATTCAGGCGGAATAATGCAAACTAATTTACGATTTTTTCTTAATATAATTAGTTCAATTAACTATTAAACTTAGAAAGAGAAAAAAAAAAACTGCGTATGTATGTAGGTGTGTGCATATGTTTGCGTATATTGATTGCGTATGTAAACCTAAATGTCTGGCCTACGCGATTCCTACGGTACCGCGCATTTTACATAGGCTATTCCGATCCTGCACTGTTTTTTTTTCTATTTGTATAAACTAAATCACACCTTGAGCCTGCTTAAAAAAAACTGGTCAGTTAGCAAATGCAAGCGCGGCCTGCTCAGTGTCCCCGATAGCAGTTACAATTCTCGAAACACGAGAAATAACGACCAGACTGCACAACCTAGCGCAGCCTAGGCTGCTCAGCATTCCTGAAATAACCAAAGTAAAATATGCAGAATCGGACTAGCGTGCGCTGCAATATATAGTTTATAGATATAAACTCGGACCCATCAATTTTATCTAGAGTGTTAAGCGTTAAAAACTGGATGGGAGTTTATGCGACAATTGCTGTTTGGTGATGTATCTTAAACATCAGTAGTAGATATACTTTTGGATAGAGAACATCTTCCATAGCTATCTGTATAACAAATATAAACTAAATAAATAGTATGACTTGAGAAATTGAGAGATCTTAAAAAGTTTGACACAAAACTTTAACATACATGTAAATTTCCAAGTCTTTGACCTTGCCCTCTAGGTCATAAGCAGGGGTGAGGATAGTACTGAATAAAATCTTGGACCAATATCTATAGTCATGCCAAATATAAAGTAAATCCATGCAAGGGTTTAGAAATGGAGAGATCTTAAAAACTTTGACGCAAAACTTTAATATAAATTTCTAAGTCTCTGATCTTGACCTCTAGGTTATAAGCAGGGGTGTGAATAGTGCTGAATAAAATTTCTGACCAACACCTATAGTCATGCCATATATAAAGTAAATCCATACAAGGATTTAGAAATTAAGAGATCTAAGGTCATAAGCAGGGGTAGGAATAGTGCCGAATAAAATTTCTAACCAATATCTATAACCATATCAATTATAAAGTAAGTCAATACAAGGATTAAGAAATGAAGAGATCTTTAAACTTTAACATAAATTTCTCTGTCCATAACCTTTACCTCGAGATTGAGATGGTGCGAAATATAATTTTGGACCAAAATCTATAATCATGCCAAATATAAGTAATCCATGCACGTATTTAGAAATAAAGAGATCTTAAAAAAATTGTGGTGTAACCACTTTGTTCATGGATTTTAAAGGACATTTATTTTAGCCTTCCAATTTTTCATAGGGCCGTCTTAAAACTATTTTTTGTTTCCTCCGTCCTGGCTGTAACACAAAAGTGGTTGTTCAAAGAAATAATTTTGGTTTCAGATGACAGAAATGAATATGAAAAGGCTATCAAATTCATCAGTCTTAGAAAATTATACAAAATAGCTCTTTTTTTGTAGTCATAACCTATATATTTTTTTTATTTGATTTGGGTTTTACGGCCCTTTCAAGAATATTTCCCTTATGTCGAGCTGATCGTTCTTCAAAGGTGGGCGAAAACCAGAGAACCCAGGGAAAAAACACATGACCTTCCGTAAGCAGAACTTGGCTTTCCCGCATGTGACCAGACGAGGCTCGAACCACAGCGGTTAGAAACCTAATGGATTAAGAGTTAGGTCTCTTATCCACTAGGCTATGGGGACGCGATCTACATGCAAAATATCAAACAAGACAACATATGTAAAAGACCTACATGTATTTGCCTTGAGTTTCCCCATTGTACTGTGTTAATATACATAATTATCATTAAAGCATATCATATGTTACTTTGTCATTTGTTAATGTTCTAATAGCTGGTTGTCAGGAGCATTTTAGGTCTGCTGCCAGCAGGCTGTCACTAGACCTAAAATGCTCCTGACAGCCGGCTGTCACTAAATCTAAAATGCTCCTTACCGCGCCTTCGATAAATGCTGATGCTGACTCTGTTTAACCGAAAATAGCAACCAAGTACCCACCTAAGTTATTAGTTATTAATATTTGATGATTGTGTTTTATGACCAGTGACCATTTTGGTTGGTTGCAATGACAACATTAAAGGCACTTTTTAAATGGCAACTCCTCCAAAACCACTGGCAATTCAAACTGGCTAGGCCCGGTTTGGTTGCCATGGCAATAGAAAGATTCCAAAGATGTATAATGGGAAAAGGGTAAAATTGCATTTTCTCCACAAGGCGATTTTATTTCTTTGGGTCTTCGTTTTCATATGTTCAACTTTCTTCCCTGTCTCTTTCATTACCACTACTATCTCTTCTATCTCTTTTCTCCCTTTCTCGGGGAGACAACTCAAAATGACCCGCAACGGTTCACATGTAGTAAACCCAAACACAATCATGACCTTGGCAACACAGTTGTAAAGTGATGTCACAAATATATATATATATATATATATATATTATATATATTATATATATATATATATATATATATATATATATATATATATATATATATATATATATATATATAGAGTTTATTCATTCTCCTAGTTTAAATATGGGATTTATAAACCGAGGGAGGTAAAAAAAAATCCGATAAAGAAACGAGTGCGAAGCACGAGTTTTTTTTAATCGGATTTTGTTTACCTCCCGAGGTTTATAAATTCCATATTTTATTTATAAACCGAGGGAGGTAAAAAAAATCCGATAAAGAAACAAGTGCTAAGCACGAGTTTCTTTATCGGATTTATTTTACCTCCCGAGGTTTATAAATCCCATATTTAAAAAAGGAGAAATGAATAACCAGTATATTACATGCATTTCGCCGCAATAGAGTACACCATTTAAGAGGCTTTTGTGGTAAGCCGAGTCTGCTAGTTTGTTTACGCTGTCATTTCTATTTTGGGTCGGCGTAGTAATACACTGACATTGACAGTTCGAAGCAGTGAACACTCGGGCGCCATTTTGAAAAAAACTAAACGAATCGAGAGATTGAAAAGTGATAAAATATTCCCATTTAAATGGATATTTATGTGTTTCTGTGCTCAGTTAGGATTAATTTCTATACTTGTGACCTGATTCAACGAAAAAAGCATATGGATTTAAACATTATCAGCCGGAAAGGATTTGAGATCATCCCACGGGTCAAAATCTAGGCGTTCATATGTTACAAAAAAAAGTAGTTCCGGTTAAAGAGATTTATTTCCCCGGCTAAAACAAGGAAAATACCAGTTTTATGTCTGGTAGAAATCATGGTATTTCTTGGTTATATATATATATATAATAATAATATATATATATAAACTTGTCTACAAAATGTGCAATAAAGGAATTGTGTGAGATACGATAATTCAGTGATGTCATTTTTATCCCGACACACGATAGTGGCGGGGTATTATGGTTTCACGTTGGACATCCGTGTGTCTGTTCGTCCGCCCGTTTTTCGTTTCCGAAAGATAACTTGAGTAAACATCAATGGGTTTTCACCAAACTTGGTGTATATGTGCATTGATATTGTGGAGACCAGGTTTGGGATTGTTAATGGGCATTTTTCGAGTTATCTGCTCGAGACACGCCCATATTTTCGTTTCCGGCCGCTAACTTGAGTAAATAACAAGGGATTTTAACCAAACTTTTATGTTTTCGCTTTGATTGGGTTGGGAGCCTTTATGCGAACTGAATTTTTATGTATTTATATATAAAGAGTAGCATCGGGACCGAGGGTGAAGTTAGCTAGCTTTAAAAGTGCTTTAAACCCCCCGGTGGTTTGCTCTACCGACCGTTCTAAGGCGGTGGTCCCGTTGTTAGTCTTACTCCTTGTTTCTTTGTGGTTTATTCTACGAGGCGATTTGTTGTATGTCTTTCCGTGTGTCATTTTGTTCTTGTGTTTTTCAGTCCTTTTTGTATTGCGATTACCTCGCTTGGGGAAGAGAGTGCTTTTCGTACGTTTGTTCGGTTTGTGCTTGTTTAGATTTGTCGGTTTCCTCTTCCTCTTGGGGTCTGGGAAGGGCTGCGGTTTGTGATTGTGGCACTCCCTGGACTTTTCTCTTACTTATTTTGCTATATGCATTGACATTTAGGAGATCTGGTTTATGATTGCTAATGGGCAAATTTCGTCAATGTTTACGGAGTTATCTGCCCGAGAAACGCTCATATTTTCGTTTCCGGACGATAACTTGAGTAACTAACAAGGGATATTAACCAAACTTGCTATATGCATTGACATTAAAGAGATCTTTTATGGAATTGCGAATTGGCAAATTTCGTCAAATTTTTACGGAGTAATCTGCCCGAGACACGCCCATATTTTTGTTTCTAGACGATAGCTTTAGTAAATAACAAGGGATTTTAACCAAACTTGCTATATGCATTGACCTTAAGAAGATGTGTTTTGGAATTGCTAATGGGCAAATTTCGTCAAATTTTTACGGAGTTATCTACCCTAGACACGCCTATATTTTCGTTTCCGGACGATAACTTGAGTACATAACAAGGCCAAACTTGCTGTATGCATTGATATTATCAAGATCTGGTTTAGGATTGTTGTCTGTCCATTGATATTATCAGGATCTGGTTTAGGATTGTTATCTGTCCCTCCTTCATTTTCTTCCCAGATATTTTCGCAACGGTAACCTTAATACATAAACAAATAATTGCTATTGCGGGGTATTATGCTTGTTCATGACATCTGTTGCCGAGGACGCTGTACCTCCACAGACCCAAAGTTCTTACGGAATGTCAGAATTGTGCATAAGCCTAGATAAGAGTGGGTATCAGGTTAATATTTTTCTTATTTCTCCACAAAAACATATGTTGTGGGTACTCATTAGAAGCGCCTCGGCGAGGTGCTTCTAATGAGTACCACAACATGTTTTGTGGAGAAATAAGAGTCGTCGCATACCAAGCTGCTTCGGATATTCATGTACGCGTTTCCGCGTATATATGCGCAGACCGCAAACGTCAACACTTAGAGACAATGTGTAAGTGTATGTCCTAACGTGTACGTATGCGTCTGCGAGTCTTTCAAACGCATGATTTAGCAATTTTAAACGCAGACGGACACCGTCCATACGACACATTTAAGCTACATGTAGAAATCCATATATGCTTAAACGGTAAATGCTTACGTCTGCGTATCCGACGCTAATTTCCCGCATTTAGATAGTTCCAAACATGTTTGACTGCAGTACGGTGGTCCGCTACATGCATGTACCGCACGACGTCCGTCTGCATTTAAATTCGCTACACCGTCATGCGTTTGTAAAAATAATTCAAAATCCAGATGCATTCGAATCAGCAAACGTCCACGTGCGTATTGATCAATGCCTTATGTTAATTTGAGTTTTGACGGATTTTTTCGTAAGCACAGATATATCATATCAGATCTGCACGCAAATGCGCATATGTATTCCTGTCTTATCAATTGTGTTCTACCGACCGCTGTGATGCTGGAGACGAAAATATAAAAAATGCAGCGAAAGTACATAAGTATATTTTTTTGGAAATAGGAATACATCATCAGTCATAACACATAATATACATGTACGACAAAAGATATGAAGCCTGAGACGAAACATAAAAAAGAAAACGCAACGAAAGCAAAGAAGTATACGTCTTGAAATAGAAAATTACAGTCATAAGATGCATGTATGACAAAAAGATGGAGACGACCTGCTCAGAAGCTGATCATAGATATATAAAGTCGAACCTCGTTATCTCGAACTCGCTTATTTCGAATTACCGCTTATCTCGAAGTGAAAATCTGGTCCCTGTTTTAATATGAATATATGACAATAGGTAACAAAATAATGTGGAAAAGAGGAGAAATTGCTCCTAAGGAGCAATTTCTCCTCTTTTCCACTCATTATTTTATATATATTTCTAACTTCAGGAGTCAAATTACATATTCATTTGTTAAATGTGTTCTTTCAATTTATTGTTTTCCTCACTCTCTCAACTCTAATATGTCGACCCCTGGGTATTAAACTTTCCGCCTTGCCGAGGCCCTGGGGGCTCAATTCCCACTGGGAACGTTGCTAGCGTGGTGAGCAGTAATTGTCCCCTTTGGGAAGAGCGAAGAGAAAATACCACCCGTTTGCCGTGGGTGGCAGCCCGTAAGCCGGAAGAAGGGATCCTGGAGGTTGAGAGTTATTGGGAGTTTGGTCTCTCCTGATGGCTCAACACGCCTCTTTGGCCTGGATTTCAGTGTAGAAGGGTGTCCGTGAGACCCGGCACGGTCAATCGGCTGGTCGCGCCAAGCCCTAGGAAATATCTTTTCTTTCTCTTCCTCGTCTTTTGTATCATACTGATACTCACCGTTTGCCCATAATTCTTTTTTCTTAACCTTTCCAATCCTAAGAAGGCGGCGGCTTAACGGGTCAATCGTGCAGCATTTTGCTCGTACGAGTATATCTTCTGTGTATCTCTAGCACAAGTGAGTAGGAAAACCACTCCATTGATGTGTTCCCTTGTTGGGCTCCGTGGTGGGCGGAGAGCATGGAGGACGAATTTTAATACATCTTTATCATGGGTTCTAATCGAAGAAAAAGAACTAAACAATGTTCAGAATCTGATATTTCAGATGTTAACGAAAGCACTCAACCTCCAACAACCTCTAACAAAGATACATCATCTCAACATTTTCCGCGTTTCATTTTAGTTGAAAGCAAGGAAGAAAACAAACCAGTAACATCTTTATCTCCGTTTGTAATACAAAAAGTCATTCAAAGTATAGCTGGTGAGCCGGAAAACATAAAGAAACTACACAGGTCGAATCAGCTACTCATTGAGGTATCCAGGAAAGCCCATGCCGAGAATCTTCTACGTGCACAGACTTTTCACGACTTGAAAGTCCGGGTGTACCCTCATACTTCGCTGAACTCCTCAAAGGGGGTAATTCGTTGCCCCGAATTGGGGAATTGCAGCGAGGAGGAGATTCTCGAAGGCACAAGATCTCAAGGAGTAACTGCAATAAAACGATTCAAAGTTAAACGAAACGGAGAGTTAAAAAACACAAACACCTTTGTCTTTACATTCAATACATCAGTTCTACCAAAAACAATAAAAGTAGCATACTTTAGAGTCAACGTAGAAGTCTACATACCAAATCCTTTGCGTTGTCATCATTGCCAGAAATATGGACACCATGAGGATAGGTGTTCTAAGGACCCTATCTGTTCGAAATGCGGTCAGGTAGCAGAACACCCAGAAAGTCAATGTAGAAACGAACTGCACTGTGTCAATTGTGGTGAAAAACACAGTGCTGACTCTAAAGAATGCCAAGTTTGGCACAAAGAAAAAGAAATCTTACGTCTTAAGTTTACCAGAAATATTTCTTTCATTGAAGCGCGGAAACTTGTTGAGGCCCCAACTCCAATTCCTGGAATCAGTTATGCCAACATCACCCAGTCTTCTATGAAAAAGGTTTCTGTGGTTGATACTGCCACTCAAACCGATCCGATCAATATTCTCGACTCTGCAGTTCAATCAAGTTCAACAAACACAAACAGCCAAACAGAAGATCTGCAGAAACAAAAAGGTCAAACAAACACTACAAACAAAAATCAAACAAAGACACCTTCTGAAGAGAAAAAAGGAGATGGTGGCCTGAAAAAAGCCACCATTGAGATGATAAGAAAAGATTGGAAGAAACAACAACAGAAAGAAAGACAAGCAAGAAGTCAATCATCTCCACCTACGAAAGAAACAAAATCAAAATCTAGTCAAGGAACACAAAGACCAAGCACATCAAACAGAGAACGAAAAGGTTCAAATAATGTTATTCAACAACATAACAGGTTCGGATCTTTGAGTGACAGTAGCGATGATATGGAGTTAGGAGAAGCTCCAGATCGCCCACGAACTAACAGAAATAGATCGAGATCATCAGAACATTCACACGTCAACAATAGTAATAATAGATCAAAATCACCAATAACATATCCTTAGTTGCTAGTCTAACTAAAATCTAACAACTCTAAAATGAATTCAAATCACAAAATAATACAATGGAACTGTCGAGGTCTAAAGTCAAACTATAACGAGATCTTATTACTTTTATCCTTATTGAATCCATCAGTTTTTTGCTTGCAAGAAACTTTTTTAAAAACTGATGATCAATTAAATATCAGAGATTTCAATACATACAATTATATATATTCAGAAGGCCAGAGGTCGTCTGGTGGAAGCTCAATCTTAGTTCACTCTTCATGTCCGCAGCGAGAAATTAAACTTGTAACCAATCTTCAAGCCGTTGCGGTTTCTGTTACTTTAGATAAAGAAATTACTATTTGTTCTGTGTATATACCTCCGAATTTTCATTTAGAGACCGAACATTTAGACATTTTACTGAAACAACTCCCTTCACCCTGTATACTAGTTGGTGACTTCAATGGTCACAATATCCTTTGGGGATGTAAAGATAACAACCCTAAAGGTAATATTATTGAAGACTTTATAACCAAAAACGATCTTTGTCTTATGAATGACAAATCTCACACTTATCTCCATCCTGCAACAGGAAAATTTTCTTCTTTAGATCTTTCCATATGTCACCCATCTCTCCTGCTGGACTTCGACTGGACGGTCAGTGAAGACCAACATGGAAGTGATCACTTCCCTGTTATTATTGAAAGCGTAAATAATTCCACGAATGATCACAACGCAAAGTGGAAACTAAATAAAGCAAATTGGGAATTATACCACTTATTATGCGAAGACAGTCTCAAAATAGATCAGTTTGACAATTCCTTGGACCCTCTAGATGATTTTACTTCTTCTCTTCTTGACATAACTAATAAAAGTATACCGAAAACCTCGACAAATCCAAAGAAAAGCAAGCCATGGTACAATGATGAATGCAAAGATGCCATAAAACAGCGCAAGCAAGCATTATCAAAGTTCTGCAGATATCCAACAAAGGAAAACCTGAATAAAGTAAAGAATTTCAGAGCAAATGCTCGTCGAACAATAAAGGCCTCCAAACGCAAATCATGGAAATCTTACGTTTCGAATTTAAATTATAAAACTCCAATTAAAAAGGTTTGGGACATGATACGAAAAATATCTGGTAAATCAAAATCACCCAGTTTCACCCAGTTAATTACATCACTGGGGCGTCCAACTGATATTGGCTTACAGTTGGGCAAGGCCTGCTATCCTTGTAGTGGGTAAGGGTAGAGGGGGAATGTTTTTATTTCTTCTGTTTCTTCACTTTCATTCCTGTTCCTCTTTCTTCCCTGTCCCTCTCTTTCATCTCCTCTACTCTCTCTTCTATCTCTTTTCTCCCTTTCTCTGGGAGACGACACAAAATGACCCTCAAGGGTTGACGTGTCGTTAAACCCCAACACAATCAATCAATCACCCAGTTAAATACAAAACGTGGAACAAAGGCCACATCAAAGGAAGAGATAGCAAACACACTTGGCGAAACTTTTTTGGATAATTCTTCATCTCGGAATTATTCAGAGAAGTTTCAAAACATCAAAAAACAAGAAGAAAAAATCAAACTTAATTTCACCTCTTCAAATACTGAAGAATATAACAGCCTGTTTAACATTACAGAACTTAAAGATGCTATCGCAGTATCAAAAGATACAGCTACAGGCCCTGATGACATCCATTACCAGATGCTTAAACACCTTCCCGAAACCGCCCTTGACACACTTTTACATATTTTCAACGGTATATGGACAACAGGAGTTTTTCCAGAAAGCTGGCGTTTGGCCACAATTATACCTATTCCCAAACCAGGGAAAGATCATGCAGAACCAACAAACTACAGACCAATAGCGCTAACAAGTTGCCTTTGCAAAACACTAGAGAGAATGATAAACAAACGACTTGTTTGGTACTTAGAATCTAACAATCTTATAACAAAACTTCAATCGGGATTCCGAGCTGAACGTAGTACCAATGATAATTTAGTTAGACTAGAAACTTTTATCCGTGATGCTTTTATCAAACGAGAACATGTAGTCGCTGTATTTTTCGATTTGGAAAAAGCCTATGATACCACTTGGCGATATGGAATTTTAAAAGACCTACATAACTTTGGTATGAAAGGAAGACTACCAAACTTTATTAAAAGTTTTCTTGAAGATCGTACAATACAAGTGCGTGTAGGATCGACCCTGTCTGATCTCTATGATCAAGAACAGGGCGTTCCTCAAGGAGCAATACTTTCAACCACGTTATTCAACGTGAAATTAAACGATATTATAAACTGTCTGGATTACAAAACAGATGGTTCTTTGTACGTTGATGATTTTTGTATTTGTTTTCGCTCGAAAAATATGCGCACAATAGAAAGACATCTACAGCAATGTCTAAATAGAATTGAAGACTGGGCAACAAGAAATGGCTTCAAATTTTCCAAATCGAAAACGCAGTGCGTTCATTTCTGTCAACAACGGAAAATACACAATGATCCAGCACTCTACATATATGGATCTCAAATACCAGTTGTTGCCGAATCAAAATTTCTTGGGGTTATATTTGATAGAAAACTCTCCTTCATACCCCATATAAAATACGTGAAAGCGAAATGTTTAAAAGCATTAAACCTTTTAAAAGTGTTATCTCACACAAGTTGGGGTGCGGACAGAACAACTCTTCTTCATCTATATCGTTCTTTAATTCGATCAAAACTTGATTATGGGTCCCTCGTATATGGATCTGCTAGAAAATCTTATCTACAGATGTTAGACACTGTACATAATCAAGGACTTCGTTTGGCATTGGGAGCTTTTCGTACGTCTCCAATATCGAGTCTTAACGTGGAAGCAGATGAGCCATCGTTATGGCTACGCAGAGAAAAATTGTCCCTTCAGTACGCCATCAGACTTGCTGCTAACCCTTCTAACCCTGCTTTTGAAGTCACATTTCCACCACAATTTCAGGAATGTTATGAAAGAAAACCTAACGCAATTAAATCCTTCGGCCTTCGTATAGCACCAGTTTTAGAATCCTCTAATATTAACACTAAAAACATCCAAAAGCACTCTTTGTCTGATATTCCATCCTGGTGCATTACTAAACCAACTATTCTTTTCGATTTACACAATAGCAAAAAGTCACTATCTGATTCACATCTCATGAAACAAAACTTCCAAGAATTACAATCGCGACTTTCAGACTATCAACACATCTACACTGATGGCTCAAAAGTTGAAGAAAAGGTTGGCTGTGCGTATATATCGGGCAGTCACCATGATAAGATCCGTCTTCCTGATGGCTCATCTATTTTCACTGCTGAATCCAAGGCTATTGATATGGCTTTGGATTACGTTATGAATAATTCTTTAGATAACAAATTCGTTATTTTCTCTGACTCCCTTTCTGTTTTGAAATCTCTAAACCACACATCTTCAAAAAGTCCCAAAATTCAGAACTTGATAGAAAAACATCACGAGTTATCGAAAACTAAGGAAATTATATTCTGTTGGCTCCCCAGCCATGTTGGCATAAAAGGTAACGAGGCTGCCGATGTAAAAGCAAAGGCCTCACTCGATCTAGAAATTTCGAATTTTAAACTTCCATGTACAGATTTTAAACCTTTTATCAACAGGTACATCTTATCTAAATGGCAGCTGTCATGGGACAGAGCGACATTCAATAAACTACATGAAATAAAACCGGTTCTTGGTAAAAATACCATTTATCGATCATTAAGGCGAGAAGAAGTGGTTCTTACTCGTCTACGTATAGGTCATACTAGACTCACACATTCTTATCTGCTTAAACGAGAAGATCAGCCATTTTGTATCAGCTGTAATGAACCTTTTACGGCGAAACACTTCCTGATCGACTGCATTGAATTCTCTCATGTGCGACGTCAATTCTTTCAAACAAATGACCTGAGATACTTATTTGAAAATGTACCTGCTGATAATATACTGTTCTTTTTAAAACACATCAACCTTTTTAACAAAATCTAACTGCTTTAATTTTTAAATTCGTTCTAGTTTTACATTTTATGCATATATAACTTACCTTTATAGCCGTTTCATTACAGAACCATGTTAGTTTACCATTTTGACGCAAATGACCCTCATGGGTTGATGCGTCGTTAAACCTGAACTCATCATCATCATCTAATATGTCGAAGTACGGATATCTCTAAGTGTTTCAGTGAATCCCTTGGAATTCGAGATAACGGGAGTCGACTGTAGTAAGAGTTGATGACATTTACCTCTACCTCTTGATACACCATGCTTTTTCTCGGTGGCTCAGTTGGATGCGCCGTCCGACTGGAGACCAGGAGGTCGCGGGTTCAACCCCCGCCGAGGTCGGCAACATTCTTTCGTGGAGATTGATCATGAAATATTTTCTACGGTCATTCTCTCCCTTCCGCTGATTCAAGAAGGGCAGTTGTCAGTTTCTGGCGAAAGAATGTGCACAATACTGGTTAACCGCTTAGAGGACTAAGCCTGTCCAGTAAACGTGTGGTTAGGTAAACTGACCGCGCTCGACATGACACTATTGGGTTGACTGGGCCGTAAAACCTCAACACAAAAATTTTCTTACATGTCCCCGTATCCCAGTCACAGAAGAATAAAACGACTTGCACTCTGAACACTTATACTGATATTGTTTGTCCGCGTTTTCATTTTCTGTTTCTGTTTCTTGGTACTAGTTGACTTTGTACTCACGGGCAACACTTCTTCGTCGGAAAAGTCAACTTCAAACTCACTGTTTGTATATTCTCCTAATATTAAATCTAGATCCAAATCATTATCCCAATGAAAAAAATCGCTCTTACTGTACGCCATGGTGATGCGAACACATATACAATATAAATAAATAAATAAATAAACAAACAACTTTAACTACGCTTGAACTGCTAGCTAGCGCATTATATAGGATTATCGCAGTTTGCCAAGCCATTATTGCTCTTAAATAGACTATTGTCTTAAATATCGAAAGCATGCATTCTTCTGTAACCGTTCGGCAGAGGTATGTGATCTTTTATTAAATATACTATACTTATCACTGCAGTCAGTTGTGCGTATCAAGGCGCATGGCCTTTATTTTTGATTGTTTTGTAATTTTGGGCAGATACTAATTATCGTGATTAATGAATTTAATTGATCTATTAAACGATTTACAAAACTTTCAATGGCCAATTACTAGTATTATATTTGCGCACTTATGATCTGCTAGGTTTTATTAATCATGAAACTGGCAAATCAAATAGAAACAGGTTTTCATATTCCACATATTTTCCTCCATAACTGAAATTGTGGGTATCTTTACCCAAAACAGACTTACCGAATTCAATTCATTTAAAGAAGAAAAAAAATGAGCCAGTTTCTAAAAAGGAAAACGACTTTAAAAAAAAATAACAAAAGAGAGCGACTGCATAGTATATCGGCAACCAAAAATTACTCGCGGCTAGATCCGCGCATTGGTAAAATTCCGATAAAATAACATAACAAATTTATTCAGCATTAAACATCATATAATGTTTTTAGCCTACAAATGGAGTAATGAGAAATACATTTACAGAGAAGATTTTCCAAATCTTGAATAAACGTACACATGTGAATGACATTAAACAGAATAAAAAGCTTGAATTAATAATCTGGATGTTGAACATACATTCAGTTGTTATTGTTTATAAGTATTTCAGCAAAATATATGAATTTAGCAACCTTCAGAACAGTTTTCTTACATTGCGATGACATGATAGAGTCAAATTTAGTCAAATTTGGCCAGCGACAGTAATATGGCGATAAATAATCTCGTCTTAGCTCTATAAGTTGAGGACAGCCCAACAATAAATGATATTCACTCTCTATAGCATTTAAGTTACAGTAATTGCATTTCCTGTTATATCGGGGAATATTTTGATGTCTCCCTTTCTCTATAGCTAGGGTATGTGCAGAAATGCGAAATTTACACAGCGCGATTCTGTACTTCTTTTCAGAAATAAAATCAAGTTATTTTTCAAGTGTAAACGAATGTTTGAATCTACAATATGTACTAAGTCTTGGGGAATTATTTATATCCGCATACCAACTTTGGTGATAGACATCGAGTATGCGTTGCTTAATGACAGAGAATGGAACCGAGTTAGCATCCTGATTAATCCATGTATTAGAAAAACCATGAGTTTGAAGAATCTCTTTGATTTGAGAAGCCCAGTTAGCACCATTGTAATTAATATTGTTATCAGCATCTGACTAAAGCATTCGGTATACAAGTTAAGGTAAAGTACTTTCCTCCGATCGTAATATTTTGAACCAATATCTTATCATGTTAATTTTCCGTATAATAGACATCGGGACACGTCCTTATTCACCATATATTCCATTCAGATTAGTAGATTGTCTGACGCATAAGACTTTTCTGCAAAATTTATTATGAATTAGTTCAACATCTTTTGCCTCATGGCCTCCCCAAATTTCGGAGCCGTAGTTCAAAACTGACCCAACAAGAGCATCAAATAATTTACATTTCTGGGTAACTGATATCTCTACTTGCATGAACAATGAAAATAACTTACGAAGCGCGAAGGAAGCGTGTTCTGCAATAGATTTTTGTGTACGGTGCCAGTTTCCGTTTTAAAAAAAGTAAACTCCGAGGTATTTAAACGTGGTAACAATTTCAAGTTTGGTATTGTTCAAATAAAAATCATAACTTGTATGACGACCTTTTTCAAATATCATAGTTTTTGTTTTTGTAGTATTGATTTTGAGACCCCAGATATTACAGTAATTTTCAAGATCTAACAACATAGCTTGCAAGGCTTCCGGTGATTTGGCAAATATAACCTGATCGTCAGCATAAAGAAGAAGAAAAAGCTTTATATCATCGACCATGAATATACCATCTAGATCAGCATTAATAAATTGGTTAATATCATTTAAAAACATCATAAACAGCATCGGGGAGCTTGGGTCCCCTTGTTTGACACCTAGCTGTGAATCAATGAACTCTGAGCATCTGTTGTTAAATCTTATGCATGCTATGACAACTGAGTGCATGGTTTTTAAGGCGTTTACCAACTTACTACTAACATTTGCTTGAATCAGTTTCTGCCATAGAGCTAGTTACTAGTCCGGGTATTGACGGGTCCGAGGTATAAACTATCACTATAAAAGTGTTCTAAACCCCAAGTGGTTTACTCTACTGGCCGTTCTAAGGCAATGGTCCCGGTGTTAGTCTTACTGTTTGTTGCTTTGTGGTTTATTCTACGAGGCGATTTGTTTTTGTCTTACCTTGTGGTTTTGTCGGTTTCCTCTTCCTCTTGGTGTCTGGGAAGGGCTGCAGTTTGTGATTGTGGCACTCCCTGGACTTTTCTCTTACCTTTTTTTTTTTACTATTCAGGCTCGTCACATTTTTTCTGCTTTTGAAATTTGAACAGAAAAATCTGCAAACAGTTACATAATATTAATAAAAATTTACGACTCACCGAACTATCCAATTTTCTGTTCGAATCGGACTGTATCGGTGAGTTTATACACAGTTAGGCTATGCTCTTGCCACGCATCAGTTACACGATATTGTACGGGATTTCGCATACACTTTGCAAACATTTTGCGATTTTCTCGCTTTCTGCGTTTCGCAACCAGTTTAACGTTATTAAAGTTGCGTAATTTATATATCGCGCTATTATTAATAACAAATGGTCCGACTAGAAAATGGACCCTACTTTTGATATACTAAACTTGGTCAGCTTGCACTGCATTCTGCTCTGGGTCGTAACAATATTGTGCGCAAATTGGTTCGATTTTGCATATGTTACCCGAGTTGTTTTTGGGAGCACCGACCAGGTTGCGCTGCGGTTGTGCAGTCTGGTCGGTATTGCCTTATTTTGCGCGGTTTGTAGCTACTGTCAAGAATGCTGATCTTGGTGCTTTTCATACGTTTGTTCGATTTGTGCTTGTTTGGATTTGCCGGTTTCTTCTTGATCTTGGTGTCTGGGAAGGGCTGCGGTTTGTGATTGTGGCACTTCCTGGACTTTTCTCTTACCTTTTTTGTATTGTAAATATATGTTTAATGTTTGACTATATGTTGTAAATAGTTTATGTTAAAACAATCTTAAAACATTCTAACATTGTTAGAGTCTCCGTGTAGTGATACACTGAGTCGTCACCGCACCCGGAGCCTAATCAAATAGGCTATCCCTTGGTCCGTTATGACTGCCCTAAGGCGTAACAGTGAATAGTTTAGAACGATGCAGAGTGTAGTATTTGCTAAAAACAGTATTTGCCTATAGGGGCGTAAACAATCTTAGTATTTGTTATTGCTCCGGAAGACTTTGTGAAAGGCCAAATACTGGTTCAGTGCTATATTCCATTGACTGCTCAACGGTACAATGTGTGCTAAACGTAGACCAAGTGGAAGCTAATGTTTGTAAGTATTACTGGTTGCTTTGCTGTTCTCTGGTCTGTGGTTTTTGACAGTATGTCATGGTTTGTTTGCTCTCGATCTTGATGTCTAACAGGCTATGATAGGGAGTTTTGGGAGAGGAGACAGTTGTAACCCCTGTCAGAATTCCTGACTGGTCCCCTTTCTGGCGAAAGAATGTACACAATACTGGTTAACCGCTTAGAGGACTAATCCTGCTCAGTCAACGTGTGGTTAGGTAAAGTGACCGCGCTCGACATGACCCTATTGGGTTGACTGGGCCGTAAAACCTCAACACAAACAAACTTACTGGTCCCAATGCACATTACTCATACCTATGTACCAAAGTGAGTTAAACTCGCTGATGGGAAACGACATACAAAAAAAAAGGTAAGAGAAAAGTCCAGGGAGTGCCACAATCACAAACCGCAGCCCTTCCCAGACCCCAAGAGGAAGAGGAAACCGACAAATCCAAACAAGCACAATTCGAACAAACGTACGAAGCGCACTAAGATTAGCTCTCTTTTCCCTAAGAGAGGTAATCGCAATACTAAAAGGACTGAAAAACACAAGAACAAAATGACACACGGAAAGACGTACAACAAATCGCCTCGTAGAATAAACCACAAAGCAACAAAGAGTAAGACTAATACCGGGACTACCGCCTTAGAACGGTCAGTAGAGCAAACCACCGAGGGGTTTAAAGCACTTTTACAGCTAGCTAACTTCACGGTGGGTCCCGATGCTACTCTAAATACAGAAACATAAAAATTCGGTTCGCATAAAGGCTCCCAACTCAGTCAATGCATGAAAGCGAAAACCAAAAAATCAAATTAATCACTATAATAAACAAAGACGAGTACTCATGGCTAATTCTACTGTATGCCAGAGTAAATAAAAACCAATAGTTGAACCACGGCGGGCCAAGCCAAAGACATATCGTTAAGCCCCAACCCACTGGTTAAAGTTTTACGAAGAGACCGTCATTGAGTCGAGGTCCGAACCGCCGTCGTGCAATTAAAGAGTGAAGCATAGCCATCAACAATGATTGGGTTGATAACTAGGCATGCAGTCTACCGCATAATATCCAGGCTATAGCCAATTCTTTTATAACGGTTAATAAGTTTTCTGAATTGCTCCGAAAATTTAGATTTACCTACAATTTTTCTAAATCTGTACACTAAGTCACCGTAAAATTCTGGTTCCGCTATACCTTGTTGCAGAAGTGTTTTAAGACTGACGCTATATTTTTCTAACAAGGCACTGTGTCTGCGATAAAATTTCGAAAACGCCTTACGAAGTTAAAATAACGATAGTCCTGCCTAAGCAGTTTGGCAGTAAGGGCTTTATTGCGGTAGTTAGTGATTAAGATTTGAAGAAGCTCTGGCGAATCTAATAAGTTGAGATATATATACCCCATATGAGGTACGCCGGGGGACATCGCCATCCAGAAAAGGGAAATTGACTATATCAAAATCAAAATCGTTCCCTTTATCATAAAGTTTGGTGGAAACTGTACCATTAGATACATGTATACATAGATTCAGATCCAAAAAAGGTGCCTCGGTATCGGAAGAATTTGCTCTATTACTTGGAAAAAGTTACTTGAAAGAGTGTCGATGCTCGCAGTCTCTCCGTATAGTGCATAATAACGACATTAGTATATTGCAATCTTTGAATATATTGAATAGCGTAAATTCAGTGTTCGCAATATGCAAAATTGTCATATTGTTCTCCATTTTAGTACTTTATGTAATTGATTGATTGTGTTGGGGTTTAACGACACGTCAACCCTTGAGGGTCATTTTGTGTCGTCTCCCAGAGAAAGGGAGAAAAGAGATAGAAGAGAGAGTAGAGGAGATGAAAGAGAGGGACAGGGAAGAAAGAGGAACAGGAATGAAAGTGAAGAAACAGAAGAAATAAAAACATTCCCCCTCTACCCTTACCCACTACAAGGATAGCAGGCCTTGCCCAACTGCAAGCCAATATCAGTTGGACGCCCCAGTGATGTAAGATACACAGCACCTTCGCACCACCCGACCACCCCCAGTACTTTATGTAAATGTTCTGTTATTTGTACACCTATATAGCTTAAGGACCAGTATGGCCTATGTTCTGAAAGAAACTTATCTTATATACGATTTACGCATGACAATAAGAAATTCCACGTGAAGCAATTTTCGCCAAGCGTTTATAGGTATAGATCAGTATATAACCTTTTCCGGACCAGAAGTCACAGGTCACCGAACGATGTTATATTTATGATAATAACCTTGTCCAGTGGCCTGTGACTTTGGGTTTCAGTCTTCTGTTTGACGTAAAAGACTTTAGGGTCAGAAGCCTCAGGTCACCAGAAAGTTTAAGAAAACAGAAAGAAAGACAAGCCAGATGTCAATCATCACCACCTACAAAAGACCAAACAAAATTAAAATCTAATCAGGGATCACAAAGATCAATCACAACAAACAGAGAACGAAAAGGTTCTAATGATGCGATTCAACAACATAAAAGATTCGGATCTTTGAGTGACAGTAGCGATGATATGGAGTTAGGACAGACTCCAGATTGCCCACGAGCTAACCGCAGTAGATCGAGATCATCAGAACATCCACCTACCAAAATAGTAATAATAGATAAAAATCCCCAATAACTTATCCTTAGTTTCTAGTCTAACTAAACCATTCCACTGTAAAATGAATTCTAAACACAAAATAATACAATGGAACTATCGAGGTCTAAAGTCAAACTATAACGAGATCTTATTACTTTTATCTTTATTAAGTCCATCGGTTGTTTGCTTGCAAGAAACTTTTTTGAAAACTGATGATCAATTAAATATCAGAGATTTCAATACATACAATTATATATATTCAGAAAGCCAGAGGCCGTCTGGTGGAAGCTCAATCTTAGTTCACTCTTCATGTCCGCAGCGAGAAAATAAACTTGTTACCCATCTTCAAGCCGTTGCGGTTTCTGTCACTTTAGATAAAGAAATTACTATTTGTTCTGTGTATATACCTCCGAATTTTCATTTAGAGACCGAACATTTAGTCACTTTACTGAAACAACTCCCTTCACCCTATATACTAGTTGGTGACTTCAATGGTCACAATATCCTTTGGGGATGTAAAGATAACAACCCTAAAGGTAATATTATTGAAGACTTTATAAACAAAAACGATCTTTGTCTTATGAATGACAAATCTCACACTTATCTCCATCCTGCAACAGGAAATTTTCTTCCTTAGATTTTTCCATATGTCACCCATCTCTCCTGCTAGAGTTCGACTGGACGGTCAGTGAAGACCAACATGGAAGTGGTCACTTCCCTATTATTATTGAAAGCGTAAATAATTCCACCAATGGTCACAACGCAAAGTGGAAACTAAATAAAGCAAGTTGGGAATTATATCACTCATTATGCGAAGAAAGTCTCAAAATAGATAAGTTTGACAATTCCTTGGACCCTCTAGATGATTTTACTTCTTCTCTTCTTGACATCGCTAATAAAAGTATACCGAAAACCTCGACAAATCCAAAGAAAAGCAAGCCATGGTACAATGATGAATGCAAAGATGCCATAAAACAGCGCAAGCAAGCATTATCAAAGTTCTGCAGATATCCAACAAAGGAGAACTTTAATAAGGTTAAATACTTCAGAGCAAAGGCTCGTCGAACAATAAAGGCCTCCAAAAGCAAATCATGGAAATCTTACGTTTCAAACTTAAATCACAAAACTCCAATTTAAAAAGGTTTGGGACATGATACGAAAAATATCTGGTAAATCAAAATCACCCAGTTTCACCCACTTAAATACAAAACGTGGAACAAAGGCCACATCAAAGGGAGAGATAGCAAATACACTTGGCGAAACTTTTTTTGGATAATTCCTCTTCTCGGAATTATTCAGAGAGAAGTTTCAAAACATCTACAAACACGAAGAAAAGATCAAACTTAATTTCACCTCTCTGAACTCGTCATCATCACCGGACAGTTATAGTTTGATCTATACCTATAAACACTGGGCGAAAGTTGCTTCAAGTATATTGCGGAGAATTTCTTATTGCCATGCGTAAATATTACATTGGACGCATCCCAATCTTCCTCGGTAACCCAGGTATGACCCATTACGTTACACTCCTGGGACAACTGACTAACGAAACTTCGTTTTCTGTGAATATTCATAACAGCGGCGAATACCTCAATAGCCAATCAAAATGTCGATAACATAGCCTACTTTCTTATGCGGAAGATTCATTTTTCTTCTTCCGTTACTGGGGGTGGTTGGGTGTGGCAAAGGTGTCTGGTATTTTATGTAACTGGGCGTCCTACTGACATTGGCTTCCAGTTGGGCAAGGCCTGCTATCCTTGTAGCAGGTAAGGGTAGAGGGAAATGTTTTTATTTCTTCTGTTTCTTCACTTTCGTTCCTGTTCCTCTTTCCTCCCTGTCCCTCTCTTTCATCTCCTCTATGGGGGTGGTCGGGTGGTGCGAAGGTGCTGTGTATCTTACATCACTGGGGCGTCCAACTGATATTGGCTTACAGTTGGGCAAGGCCTGCTATCCTTGTAGTGGGTAAGGGTAGAGGGGGAATGTTTTTATTTCTTCTGTTTCTTCACTTTAATTCCTGTTCCTCTTTCTTCCCTGTCCCTCTCTTTCATCTCCTCTACTCTCTCTTCTATCTCTTTTCTCCCTTTCTCTGGGAGACGACACAAAATGACCCTCAAGGGTTGACGTGTCGTTAAACCCCAACACAATCAACATTCATCTCCTCTACTATCTCTTTTCTCCCTTTCTCTGGGAGACGACACAAAATGACCCACAAGGGTTGACGTGTCGTTGAACCCCAACACACTCAGTCTTCCGATACTAGAAATAACCGGAAAACCTGATAAACTTTTTTGTCTCAACAATTAAGGCGGAGGTCTGCAAGATTTGCCATGCTGTCAGAAAAAAGAAATCAAGGGGAATATGTTTTTGGTAGGCTATTATCTGCAGATATTTTATTTGGTATGGCTGATATACCGGATATTTTTTTTGGGTATGACTGATATATCGTAGATTTTTTTTTTGGTAAACACAAAATGATGGGGCCAAGCCTATGTAGCAGACACCGCCCCCCCCCACCCCCCCATCCCTGGGGTCCTGCGTCTGTCTCATCATTAGTAACCCAGGTGTAATTCATTATGTTTAACTTTATGCATCATGATAAGCCCATGCAATATACGTATATCCTTTTAACCCCAACTTTATGTGGAGAAAAATTGGTTTTACTTGGGTAAACAGTACTCATTTTGCTGCTCGAAAACATAGTTTGTGGGTACTTGTTAGAAACACCTCAACGAGATGATTCTATCAGACACCACAACCTGTTTTAAGAACAAAAATAAGAAAGTATTGTGAAAAATCTCCAAAAATTGTCGTTTTTTTATAGTCATGAAAAACTACAATAGATTACATAGACATGTTAACGTAATGTGCAGTGAAGAGAAAGAAGTGCACCTGGGTATGTCTGCCCGTTGTGCATATATCTGCGTCATTGTGTTTCCAGATCCAGTGGGTTCAGCTGAACCCTCGTTTGAGTCCAAATTATTTCATTTACATAGGAATTTTTCAGGTAATGGGGAAAATGAACAAATTCCCCTTTGCAACTTCAAACCTTCAAGTTCTGGATCCGCTCCTGCAGATCTATGATAACTTAAGTAAATTTCAGTAGACTAATAAACTTCAAGTCTGTCATCATCTTCAACACACAGTTTTTATTAAGATTCTGTTACCTGTAAAAGTTCGGATATTCAACCTTTTGTCTTTATACTGTTCCAAAAATAGTTTGTCTATCTCCGAATAAACATCAAATTATCCCCGAAAATAAGTTATATGGAGGAAAAACTGAACAATACTCACTCTGCTCTTAAATATACTTATCATGTAAACAAGTGAGTGCGATAAATAACTGGTAAACCACATAGAGAGAAAATTTGGGTTAATGGGTATACATCAACTTTCTCATTATAGCTCAGAAACATAGATTGTTGATACTCCTTCGAACAACCTCAATGAGGCGATTTGAATGGGTATCTACAACTTCTGCTTGGAACAATTATAACTTGCGTGCATCTTTTATTTTTACAGATATTTGTTAAGTACAATGGGCAAGAGCGGAGCAGGATTCTAACTGAAGATTGTGAAAAAAAAACATTGTAAAGTGCATACTGAATCGCAGTGGTGCTTCAGCACTTGTTAAAAACCTTATGCATTCATATTTTAAACATAAAATTGTAAAAGCAGTAATGAAGGATGCAGTGAAAGAAGTGGCAGAAAGAACTTGTGAAGAACAGAAGTGATGTTTTAAAGCCGTATAATGTTAGTGATTGATTGATTGAGTTGGGGTTTAACGACACGTCAACCCTTGTGGGTCATTTTGTGTCATCTCCCAGAGAAAGGGAGGAAAGAGACAGAAGAGATAGCAGAAGAGATGAAAGAGAGGGACAGGGAAGAAAGAGGAACAGGAATGAAAGAGAAGGAACAGAAGAAATAAAAACATCACCTCCCTACCCTTACCTGCTACAAGGATAGCAGGCCTTGCCCAACTATAAGCCGATATCAGCTGGACGCCCCGGTGACAAAAGATACATGACACCTTTGCACCACCCAACCACCCACGTGTAATGTTAGTGATATGCTGACTTTAACCACCCACGTGTAATGTTAGTGATATGCTGACTTTAACCACCCACGTGTAATGTTAGTGATATGCTGACTTTAACCACCCACGTGTAATGTTAGTGATATGCTGACTTTAAACCAGGAGAGACTTGCAGAAAAGTTACAACAAAAAGTGCCAGTGTTATATCAGCTTCTGAAAAACATCATTCCGGATAAAAGAAAAAAATCCCTGTATTTGTCGACATTATTAGCTGTTCTTCTTTAAGGGAGATCCCAAAAACTCAACCTCATGCAGTTCATCATTGGACGTCCTTCAGAAATGTGGGCTCTCTAAACAGGTAAATGTGTGTACCTTATTTACCCTAAGATTTTGGACACCCATTTCGAAGTTTTTAGGACAATTTTAATGACTACTTTTTGTTCATCTAGATTGATAATTAGGCATTTCAGTGCGATGGACTTCAGTCTGATCAGGACCTACACTGTTTGCTAAGCTTATATTATATGACGTTTTGATGTGCGACTATTAAGTAGAATAACTACATTTACTATGCTGCTGCCGGCCTCGGTGGCTCAGTTGGATGCGCCGTCCGACTGGAGACCAGGAGGTCGCGGGTTCAACCCCCGCTGAGGTCGGCAAAATACTTTCGTGGAGATTGATCATGAAATATTTTCTACGATCATTCTCTTCCTTTCCGTTGATTCAAGAAGGGCAGTTGTCAGTTTCTGGCGAAAGAATGTGCACAATACTGGTTAACCGCTTAGAGGACTAAGCCTGTCCAGTAAACATATGGTTAGGTAAACTGACCGCGCTCGACATGACCCCTTTGGGTTGACTGGGCCGTAAAACCTCAACACACACATTTACTATGCTGCCAGCGCTCTGGGTTTTGAATTTAAAAAAAATCATTGGCCAAACTGCTTTTTTAAGTAAACATCAAACGCTTAGTCTCTTACAAGTGCTTAGTCTTTTACAAGACTGCATGAATATGAAGATTTGGTGGAACCTTCTGTTTTTTGCATATGAAATAGGAGTGCTTTGCATCAAAAACCAAATATATGTCAGCAGGGTTCAAATGGCTTCATTGGCGTGCTAAAATTAGCAAGTGTCATTATTTTTTACCTACTAAAGCTTTCTTTCTGGCGAAAGAATGTGCACAATACTGGTTAACCGCTTAGAGGACTAAGCCTGTCCAGTAAACGTGTGGTTAGGTAAACTGACCGCGCTCGACATGACCCCATTGGATTGACTGGGCCGTAAAACCGCAACACAACAATACTAAAGCTTTCAGCCAACTTGCTTGTTCACACTTATTAGCATCACTTATTAACATTGTTAAATGTGGCTTTAGTGCATAGCACCCTGGATAAAAATTTCAGCAGGCGAAATTTTAAAATATTTTTCTTATTTTCCCAGAAAACAGGTTTTGGCATTTCATGCAAACTGCCTCCATGGGAGACAATTTGCATTAAATGTCAAAACCTGTTTTCTGGGAAAAGTAAGAAACATATCATTAATTTGTCATTTGCTGAATTAGCCCAGAGAGTGGTAAAGGTTAAAAGTCACTCAGTTCTTCTGACTTCCTCATAAATAAAGCAGCAGTAGTTAGGAAAATTACTCATAAAGCAATTAATTTTGATAATTTCTAAATCATTCTACATAAGCATTGTTTAGGTTCAGCCAATTAAAGAGGATTTTTCCGACTTGCTAGAGTCAGCAAATGATGATAATTGCAGCTTGCATTTTAAGGAAAGTAAGCAACATTATGCAGGTTAGTAAGTGCTAAAGTTGATCCCAGTGTCAGTGTTAGTATCTGTGTCTGCCGGTGACAAGGTTAACATGATGTTGAACAATTGCATTCTATTTCTCGCAAATCATGCGAGCTACATGTACAGCATTAATACTCAGTACATAAATATTTAACTGGTCACTGACCTTGCGAAGGTGCTGTGTATCTTACATCACCGGGGCGTCCAACTGATATTGGCTTACAATTGGGCAAGGCCTGCTATCCTTGTAGTGGGTAAGGGTAGAGGGGGCATGTTTTTATTTCTTCTGTTTCTTCACTTTCTTTCCTGTTCTTCTTTCTTCCCTGTCCCTCTCTTTCATCTCCTCTACTCTCTCTTCAATCTCTTTTCTCCCTTTCTCTGGGAGACGACACAAAATGACCCTCAAGGGTTGACGTGTCGTTAAACCCCAACACAATCAAAAACCTTGTTAAGAATTTGTGCTGAGGTCTCACAACCTATAAAAGCTAAAACATTGATACAGTGAAACTTCAATGACTCCAAAACTGATAGCTTGTTTACTATGGCTAAATTCAAACTCGTCCTTGAGTCTCTATAGTATTCTTCCTATAGCTCAAGATAATAACTACTTACGGACAGTTTAGTTGTTAACACCATGCTTTTTATGCCACTAACTTCAAAGAAGTTGGGGGGCATATTGCTTCTGGGTTGTTCGTCCGTCTGTCCTTCCGTCCGTCCGTCCGTTCCTCACGCTTTTTGATGCATAGCTTAACTTTAGAACCGTGAATGCTACTGTTTTGAAATTTCATATATGGATTCCTCATGAAAAAATAGCTGACACGTATTTTTTTTCTTGACAGGATTATGCCCCTTTTCTGTGTTATGGCCCTTTGAAAAAATATTGACAAAATCTTGTCAGCAAAAAATCTCAAAAAGTATTGAAGCAAGAGCCTTGAAACTTGATGAATAGACTGGTAGTGATGAGTAGACAACCTGATTAACTTTTGAAGTTATGGCCCTTTGTAATTTTTGGCATTTATACCTTGTCAGCAAAATATCTCAAAAACTGTTTGAGCTAGAACCTTGAAACTTAGTAAATGGATTTGAAGTGATGAGTAGATGACCTGATTAACTTTTGAAGACATTCTGAAAAATACTTCATGAGTTATGGCCCTTTGTAATTTTGGGCATTTTTACCTTGTCAGCAAAATATCTCAAAAACCGTTGGAGCTAGAGGCTTGAAATTGATGAATAGACTGGTAGTGATGAGTAGAAAATCTGATTAATTTTTGAAGAAATTTTGAAAAATACTTCCTGAGTTACGGCCCTTTGTAATTTTGGGCATTTTTACCTTGTCAGCAAAATATCTCAAAAACTGTTAGAGCTAGGCCCTTGAAACTTAATAAATGGATTTATAGTGATGAGTAGATGACCTGATTAACTTTTGAAGAAATTCTGAAAAATACTCTATGAGTTATGGCCCTTTGTAATTTTGGGCATTTTTACCTTGTCAGCAAAATATCTCAAAAACCGTTGGAGCTAGAGCCTTGAAACTTGATGAATAGACCTGTAGCGATGAGTAGACAACCTGATTAACTTTTGAATAAATTTTGAAAAATACTTATTGAGTTATGGCCCTTTGTAATTTTTGACATTTTTATGTTGTCAGCAAAATATCTCAAAAACTGTTAGAGCTAGAGACTTGAAACTTGGTGAATTGATTGGTAATGATGAGTAGATGACCTGATTAACTTTTGTGTAAATTTTGAAAAATATTTCGTAAGTAATGGCCCTTTGTAAATTTGGGCATGTTTCCCTTGTCAGCAAAATATTTTAAAAACTATTGAAGCTGGAGCCTTGAAACTTTATGATAGATCGGTAGGGATGAGTAGATGACCTGATTATGCCCCCAGTTTCAAATGAAATTGATGAGGCATATTATTTTGCCTTCGTTTGTCCATCCGTCCGTTTGTCCGTTCATCAAGCTTTTTTGTGCATGCCATATTTTAAGAACTCTGCATGCTAGGGTTTTGAAACTTTATATTTGGGTTCCCAATGAAAAAATAGCTGCCCTGTATTTTTTTGTCCTTGTCCAGCATGTTTGTTTAGAGATATGCCCCTTTGAAACAAATCAGAATTAAATCTTGTGAGCAAGATATCTTGAAAAGTATTTAAGCTAGGTTCTTGAAATTCGATATAGTGAGTGGGAATGATGTGTAAATTACCTGATTATATTTTGAGAAAATTCGTGAAAATATTAAGTTATGGCCCTTTGCGGTTCTGCGCATTTTGACCTTGTCAGCAAGATGTCTCGAAAAGTACTTAAGCTAGGGTGTTGAAACAATATATGCTGATTGGGGATGATGTGGAGATTACCTGATTTGTTTTTTAGGGAATTCCATGAAAAATCGAGGTAGTTATTGCCCTTTGTAGTTCTGGGCATTTTGACCTTGTCAGCAAGATATCTCAAAAAGTATTTCAGCCAGAGCCATGATATTTGGTATACTGATTGGGATTGAGGAGGAGATCACCTGACTAAATTTTGAACCAATTAAATGAAATGTTGGAATTATGGTCCTTCGAAATTTCTGGCCATTTAATGCCGTTGCTTTATTGTGTATAGCATAAGTTTAGAACCATGTATGCTAATGTTTTGAAATTTCATATTTTGATTCCTCATGAAAAAATCGGTGACCCGTATTTTTTTCTTATCTGAATTATCTCCTATTTTAGAGTTATTTCCCTTTGATAAAATAACATAGAAATCTCATATTTGTATTGTTGTTTCCGTCATGGGTAAGCAGTGTTGGAGTCAAGCAGTGTTAGAGTCAGGCAGTTGGGGGCATAATGTTTTACAAACACCAGCTCTAGTTTTTTTAAAAAAAGTGATGGGGATATTGTTAACGCCTCTATCCGTCCATCGGTCTGTCCGACACGCTTTCTCCTCCTAAATCAAAGGACAGAACTCTACCAAACCTGCTACATCACTGTCTGTCATGGTACGGGTGTGTGGGAGCAACATTATTTTTTTCTGTGCGTCCGTATGTCCGTCATCCGTCCATTTGTCTGTCACTCTATCTTTTCCTAAACCACTGGGCGGAATTCAACCAAACTTGCTACATGTAAATCACTTCCCCTCATGATAAGGGCGTGCGAGAGCAACATTATTTTTCCATGCGTCCGTCCGTAGTCCGTCCATCTGTCCGTCATCCTATCTCCTCCTAAATCACTGGACAGAATTCAACCAAACTTGCTACATCACTTTCCCTCATGGTAAGGGTGTGCAGGAGCAACATTATTTTTCTGTGTATCTGTTGTCCATCCATCTGTCCATCACGCTATCACCTCAGAGCTTTTAGAAAACCTAAAGCTAAAGAGCTTTTAGAAAACCTAAAGGCACAATCTCTTCATTCTGTCAACAGTATAAAATCTTTCGAGTTCTCTACTCTTTACACTACACTTCCTCATGATAAATTGAAATCTTAAGTTAAAGGAAATTATCAACCAATGTTGCTTCCATAAGAATGGTAACCGTCGATTTCAGTATGTTGTAATTGGATACAAAGACACATACTTCGTTCGGGCTCACTCTGATGCACCACAAAAATACTCAGATGCAGATGTCATAAAGCTGCTGCAATATCTAATCGACACTATTTTTGTGGAATTCGGCGGACGGATATTCAGCAAACAATTGGCATACCGATGAGTACTAACTGTGCACCGTTGCTTGCCGACTTGTTTTTATACTCGTACGATACAGGCGGAGTATGTACAAAGTCCCATCAAAGCAGGCAAGAAACACCTTGCACAACAATTCAAATTCACCTACAGATATATAGATGATGTATTGTCTCTGAAAAACACAAAATTTTGCAGAGTATTTAGAACTTATCTATCAATGTGAACTTGAAATAAAGGAAACAAGTAAGACTGCAGCCTCCTCCTCATACTTGGATTGTTATCTCTACATAGACAACGGAAAGCTTACTACTAGGCTTTACGACAAACGGGATGACTTCAATTTTCCCATTGTTAACTTTCCATTCCTGAGCAGCAATATCCCTTCTGCACCAGCATACGGCGTTTACATTTCACAGTTAATCCTTTATGCCAGAGCCTGATCAAATTATCAGGACTTCATGGAGCGTGGGAAAGTGCTGACTCAGGGGTATAAAAAAAGCAACAAAAAAAAAAAACCTGGTAGCAACACTCAAGACGTTCTATGGGAGACATCATGATCTGGTCAATCCCTACAATGTGGCAGAATTGTTTCTGATGTGTTTGCTAATGACGCGCTATATGTGGACTTCCCAAATCCCGGACATACACATCTACCGAAATTTCCTTCGTTCAGGCCTAGGGGCATGGTGGGCGAAACTTGCTTACCAAGTAATGATTATCCGCGGACGCCTGATTATACTCTTTCTTCTGGAGTCCATATCTATTAGTCTGAACATTCTGATCCGTCATTCGTTTACGGATTTATGAGTTTGGATTATGGCTTAGGTACCGTGACCGCAACTACTCCTAAACCACTGGGCGGAATTCAACCATACTTGCTACCCTTTCCCTTATGATAAGGGTGTGCGAGAGCAACATTAATTTTCCTTACATCTGTCGTCCGTCCATCTGTCTGTCACGCTATCTCCTCCTAAACCTCTGGGCGGAATTCAACAAAACTTGCTACATTACTTGCGCACATGGTAAGATGCGAGAGCAACATTAATTTTCCGTCCGTATATCCGGCGTCCGTCCATCTGTCTGTCAGGCTATCTCCTCCTAAACCTCTGGGCGGAATATAACCAATCTTACTATATAAACTCTCCTCATGGTAAAGGTGTGGGAAAGCAAATCTGCCCGTCCGTCATGCTATTAGCAACGAGTGTGGGGATTTGCGATGGTGCTCCGCTGACTGCGCATGTTTTTTTTTTTTCATTTTTTTTGCTTTATTTTTCTTTAAAAGGTATATGTGTATGTTGTCTGTACTCATTATAATCACCTCAATGAGGCAATTCTAATGGGTTCACACAGCATGCCTTTTTTTATAGATATTCCCAAGTCATCCTCATTATGCCTGCTGAGAAGGCACTATGATTAATCCACTGGGGCGTCTGTGTCATATTGACGCATTTCTCGCTTTATATCTAAATTTTCAGTTCTCCTGTTTACATTTTCAGGGAATAGAAATGCTGCATGACTTAGGTTTAAGTGTATCTTACTCCAGCCTACAGAACAAAAGAAAAAAACTCATTTTGGAACAGGAGACAAAGATCAAAGACATGGTCACTTCTTCCAAGGAAGCAAGAGTAGCAGGACAAAACAGCCCCGGTGGCTCAGTTGGATGCGCCGTCCGACTGGAGACCAGGAGGTCGCGGGTTCAACCCCTGCCGAGGTCGGCAACATTCTTTCGTGGAGATTGATCATGAAATATTTTCTACGGTCATTCTCTCCCTTCCGCTGATTCAAGAAGAGCAGTTGTCAGTTTCTGGCGAAAGAATGTGCACAATACTGGTTAACCGCTTAGAGGACTAAGCCTGCCCAGTAAACGTGTGGTTAGGCAAACTGACCGCGCTCGACATGACCCCATTGGGTTGACTGGGCCATAAAACCTCAACACAAACAAACAAACCAAAACCCAATAGAAGTATTAGGAGACAACCTGGACATTACATCAGTCCAACAAAATGACTATGGACAATCAAAGAAAAAGCCTCCACTGGTTTCTTGTAATAATCAAACAAAGAAGGGTAACATAAGAAGATGTGCATGTTGCTGATCAGGTACTCCAGAAGCCACTAGAGGAAGCAACACCTGCTGATTCAGAATTTGAGAACTTACTTGGTACTTGGAATTAATCATAGGCCAAAGGCCTTCACAGGGAGATGAATTTCTTGATGATATAATATGCAAATGTTCAAAACCGTTCCATTTATTCCAGTTCTTCTGTTTTTCAGGTGAAATACGAGTTCTTGATTATGTTTTTGTTTAACTACTATATTTATTCTAATAAATGCACCCACATTAGTAAATATCATTATCATTTTAGAAGAGGAAAAATTTACCAGCATCAGAAAATGTAGACCATAAAACATGTTAACTATTAACATTTTCGTTTCAAATTGTTTTCAAATGTTGAAATTAAAAGCAACAGTTACGAGGTGCTTAGTAGAGTAATTATGGTTTACTACAATTTGTTTGTTCTTTCAAAACTACAAATTGTTTGTACTTGCAAAACAGTTGCTGGAGTAAAGAATAAACATCACGTTTACAATGCAGTAAATACCCAGGCAAACCCCGCTTTGCATTTGTAGGGAAATGTAGGATTTACAGGCGTAAACATTAACTGCGTTTTACTGCTCAAAAACTGTAATTGTGCTTCAACGGGGCAGTTCTAATGAGCACCACAATGTATGTTTGGACTAAAATATAGTAAATATCAGCAAAACATATCCAAAAGTTA
This sequence comes from Anodontia alba, assembly GCA_964016985.1. Classification (NCBI taxonomy): domain Eukaryota; kingdom Metazoa; phylum Mollusca; class Bivalvia; order Lucinida; family Lucinidae; genus Anodontia; species Anodontia alba. Next base: position 51,978,874 of record OZ024835.1, read on the forward strand.
TTGTGGCCAAATATCGACAATGTTTATGGTCTTTGTAATTTGAATGTTAAAGGGAGGTTACTCCTGATAAAAAATATCTGCTACCTTTTTTTTCACACAGTGGCTACACCTAAAGGAGGGCATTTGCCCCCTGTGGCTATTGTGGCTATGGGACCAAATGCTTTCCTTTAAGAGCAGGCATCATTTGAAAATAATCAAATATTACAGAAGCCCTTTGAGAAACGGCTCTTATTTATTTGACATACCCTCTTACAATTTTCTCAGAATTGGTTTAAACGTTTGATGTCAGGACCATTTGCTGTCCACCGGTGCACTTTTTGTCAGACAAGGGAAATGATGATTGGATAAGTGGATTTGTATTATGCATATGCCATTTTTCTCTTAGAGAATTTGACCCCCACCTTCCCGATTATTACTATATCAAAGTCGTGTTAGTGGGGTATTGCATTTCCATATGTTTCTGATGACTGAGACCATAAAACTCAGCCCAGACACCAGTAAAATGATGTACTGTTATGCAATTATTTAAGTAATACTGATAAGACAGTTAACTAGAAACCCACACTCAAAATTCTTAAATGTAAAACACAATGAAGTAGCTCAAAACCAATTCCAAAATCTACATCTGCATAAAAAGTTAATCGAATTAAACCTTTTAAATGGTTTCCTATGTTAAAAAATAAAGATTTTAAGACTATATATTACAGTGCAGGGAACCATTGTTATCAGAGAAAAATAGTCCCTCAGGTAAATCTGGTAATGCCCCTGCTGTGAACAGACTCATTAGTGTAGGAGAGTTGAGGGCAGTAGCTATAAAACACCTGGTTGAATAATCAGTTGAACATGAATCTTTTGCCACTTTTTTTCTAAGAGAAAAACCTGTCATGACTTGTCCTTGTACTCTGTCACAAGACTGTCTTTCCTCTCATTTTCTCTTTTCTTTACAAAGGAATGAAAAAAGTGTAACGTAATGCGTCACACCTGGGTTACCGAGGATGCATCCCAATGAGTGTCAAAAAAGGTAACAGAAAGGTCAGGGAATGCCACAATCACAAGCCACAGCCCTTCGCAGACACCAAGAGGAAGAGGAAACAGACAAAACTAAACAAGCGCAAATCAAACAAACGTATGAAAAGCATTAAGATTAGCTCTCTCTTCCCTAAGCGAGGTAGTCGCAACACTCAAAGGACTGAAAAACACAACAACAAAATAACACCAGGCAAAACTTAAAACTAATTGCCTCGTAGAACAAACCACAAAGCAACAAAGAGTAAGACAAACACCGGGACCACCGCCTTAGAACGGTTAGTAGAATAAACCACGTGGGGTTTAGCGGCGGTCGTGCGTTTGATGCGTCGTCCGACTGGAGACCGGGAGGTCACGGGTTTAACCCCCGCCGAGGTCGGCAACATTTCTTTCGTGGATATTGATCACGAAATATTTTCTACAGTCATTCTTTCCCTTCCGCTGATTCAAGAAGGGCAGTTGTCAGTTTCTGGCGAAATAATGTGCACAATACTGGTTAACCGCTTAGAGGACAGCCTGCCCAGTAAACGTGTGGTTAGGTGAACTGACCGCGCTCGACATGACCCCATTGGGTTGACTGGGCCGTAAAACCTCAACACAAATTGATTTGTCTATACCAACACCAACTACTTTTCCGATAAGTTAAAAAGTTCTTATACTGTTTGTAACAACATGCTATTGGGGTTTTATTTAGTAATCGCATTATTTTAAATAGTATGGAAGATATTCAGAAATTGTCGCAATTACCAATTACTCAAAGAGATAGACCGAACAAACCTTGACAGACAGTATATAAGAACAGCAAAGCAACCAGTGACATTTGATATTGTTTGTAGTATATATTATAGGTCGATGAATATTTACTGTCGTATAAAAGGTTAGAAGAGTCCACCAAAAGTCCGTATCTAGGTAAAACGACTAAATACAGCATCTCAGACCTTTTCGGATATATTCCTTAAGCATTCGGCATTTTTCAGTTTATTCGTTTTGCAAGAGTGTCAAGTTTTTTTTTGGCTGATTTGAATGCTCGTAAGAAAAGTTTGACTGCAAAACTTCTCCAACAGGGGAATCGGGTTAAAAAAAATTTAGGTCAAATCATCGACACGACGACTTGGTTTCTAAATACGATACCAGACTAAAAACACTTCCGCTACAAGGCCTATCGGAATTTTAACTTTGTTGTGACTTACTGTAATACGAGGGTCCTGCAAAAAGTTTTGTCACTGGGTTCGGATTACTTCAGTGCTACGTTTTATCAAACATATTTTTATTACAAACCTTCAAGTATTCCCCCTTTACTGAAACGCATTTTTGTGACCTTTTTACCCAGTCGCGAAAAGCAGATATATATAGTCTTCTGTTGGTATCTGTTGGAGACACTGATAAATAGCGCTGCCAAGAGAACTTCTAGACGTATACTTATTTCCAGAAAGCATTTTCTTAAGCCTTGGAAATAAAAAGAAGTCACAGGGACTCGGGTCAGGTGAATAAGATGGATGGTTTAAAACGTTCACCTTTTCAGAAGCCAAAAAAGACTTAACAAGCTCACACTTGTGAGCGGAGGCGTTGTCATGTAAAAGGTGGACTCCTGACCATCCTTTGCTTGGTCGTTTCTTATTGTAACAAGTAAATTGTTCAGTGTATATGACTGCATCTATTTCAGTTTGAAATAACTCGGTCAGTTGGAAAGCAATTTGAACGAAATAAATGGGTATCGTTAGCTATTCAACACACCATTCAAGTGCAGTGAAGCATTTTAAAATATACCTGGGATAAAACTTAGGAAACCTATTAGTGACAGAACTTTTTGCACGACCCTCGTAGCAGGTAAACCAGAATTTAAATCGATTTGATAAAAATGCCATATGTTATAAAGAAACGGGTATAACATTGATGTAATAAAACAGTCTGCATGCTAAGCGGTTGACCCAGTCATGGTGAACTATTTTGCTTACCTCTTTAGGTGCACGCTGGCGGGTTGGGGTTCAGACTCTATGATGGCCCCGACGTAAAAACTGTTTATTTAGTTTGTCTGGGTCGGAACTTTTTATGTCTGTTTCTCGGCCCACCGGGGTTCAACTGGTTGTTGTTGTTATTTTCTTCAGTATTCCAGTGGTGTTGATTGTAACCCCATGGATATCCAAGTGTCTCAACACCTTGTTTCTGTTGAGTCATCATCTATGCTTCATTACAGGCTTTGTCTGTGATTTTTCTATTGCCCGTAATATTTCACGGATGACCTCGTGGACCTAACAATTATCTGTTTAAACCACTATGGAAACTAAAGGCGAGCGTTTGGGATCCCTTAAAGCTAGCTCAAGCCCAGTAATTTACATTTTTTTTTATCAATTATTTTTAACAATTATGGAAGTTAGCGATATATTCAGTTAAGTTTTTTCCTTACCTTTTTTGTCACCGTTTTGGAAAGGGCTGCCAACTCTGTTTGCCATCTGTTCTTTTTAGTGGCTGTAACAGCCACAAAAAAGAACAGATGACAAGAAGTGTTGGCAGCACGTAATTCTGTTGAACTACGCTTCGTTTCATTTCGCGACTATTGTTTATTTCATGATCCTGTACGCATGACCATTTGTAATGAGCTCTCCAAACAAACCGGAGATACCATCCTCCGCCGTTACATATTTGTTGTTGCACCGAAATATACTTGTTTGGCACCCCAGCATATCTTATAGTTATGTTTGTACCAAACACATTTATGATATTTTTGCACCAACTTTTAGTTGTATTTGAACCATTGTTTCTTAAATATACACGCATTCGTTTGTTAAATTTGCAGCAGTTTGTTTTTTGTATTTGCATCATTTTTGTTTTGTTATATTTGCTCTAATTTTAAGATACAGCATAATTTTGTAAAACCTTCACTTTTTGTTGTATTTCAACATTTATTTGTTATATTTGAGCGGTATGTTTGTAATATTTGCGGGATATGTTTGTAATATTTGCGGGATATGTTTGTAATATTTGCACTAATGTCTTGTTATATTTTCGTCATGTTTTTTTATATTTGCAGCATATCAAATCATGTTGTATTAATTAGAAGTGCCTCGTAGACGTGCTTTCAGTGACAAACAAGCTTACAACATTTTTTGCAAGTATACAAAGAAAGCAAATGATATGCATTATATCTAGTAGTGAGTTTTGTGATGTAGAAATGGATTTGATCCTTTTATGAATATTATAGATGTTCAAACTCCGGCTATTCATTCACAGACTGAATATAACACGAAGAGCTTTATGTAATTTACCGTCAATTACATATAAATAAACGTCAAAAAGATTGCCTTTGGAAACAAAGAACACAATACGGATTAGAAAATAGGAGTCTCCATTTCAATGAGTCACTTCATAAGCAGTAATGAAGTTTGCAACAATACTTATGCTTCTAGTGTTTACATGAGCAGAATTCCACAAAAAAAAAAAAAAACAAATTTCTTGTCTTATTATCCAAACTCTATCATATTTACACTGATATCTAAGTTACATGGCTTATTTAAGAAAGAAATTCTTGATTAAAGCCGTAAGGTGAAACGTCCGATTGAACTGATAAAACAAAGTTTTAGTACCCACAATCTATGTTTTGAGCAGAAATATGAAAAATATCAGATTTTTTATCTGAAAATTTTCATTTTTTGGTGGTAAATTTTCAGTATATTTCAATAGGCTTGTTTTCGTAATGTTATGTTAAATTTGTGAGTAGCTGACCGTCAATTACATATAAAATTCACAAAGATTAATTTCATTTCTTATAATCCCAACTTTATCATATTTTCGCTGATGTTACATGGTGTATCTAAGACAAAAACAAAAGTCTTTGCTAAAGCCGCAAGGCGAAACATTTGAAGGAACTAATAAGATAAAGTTTCGTATTGGCGTCATCAACAATACAAAAAATAGCTTATTTTAGATTTCTAGTCAAAGAAAATAGTTGTAAGATTCCTGCTAAGTTTATTTATTGAAATATTAATATCGTGTTGAATTTACTCTTGACAAATCAAAAAGTGCATTACTGTGCTTGAATTAAATATAAAATATTTAACACAAAGTCTATGACAACTCAAGACTTGATATTACTCTTTGTCTCCTAGCGCGACTGCTGTTTATTTGCTTCTGTGTACATGATCGTTTATGGTGTGCCCTCCACACAAACCAGAATTCACATTCAAACACAAGATGTCGTTTCATGTCGCGATGGAACAGTCTGGTTATTAGTATGTTTAAAGCCGATTGGTCGAATCTGTGACAAACAGGATTGCCGCAATTTATAATACTTTCAAACGGCAGGGTTGTTTTCATGCATCGTTCAACTAGGGCACACTTTACCCATGGTTTCATAACACCTTCTATAATGTAATCTTTGGAAAACAATGCCACCGCACTTGACGGGTATTCCCAGTACTTCCGGTGTAAACAGCGTGGTTCATTCAGCGTTTCGAACATCTGTGGATGAGTATGTCGGCCAATATTATTGGAACTTAGTTTCAGTAATGTCACGCCAGACGATAAAGTCATTTCAAACATCGATGTTAAATTCCCTGTTGTGAATCGTATACTTGAGTCGATCCAGATGACAAAAGGATGTTCTTTCATGGCAAGCTGAAATAAAAAAGATCCTCATCGTGAGAAAAGTAGCTTCTAATGTGTGTGCCCAATGAAGGCTCAAATCAGTCTGCTCATCCTTGCGGTCTAATCTGAAATATAAGTGAATATACCCAGGAAAAGCCACAATCATGAAGTACAGCCCTCCCGAGGCACCACAAGAAAGAGGTTTGATGAACAAATAAGGCCAAAAGACACGTCAAATATGAAACCACAGACGCATGAACAAAGAAGAACTGCAACAGAGATACCGCCTTGGAACGGTCAGTAAGAAAACTGCTGGGTATTAAACCAGATTTACTCGTGCGAAGCCTCATCTATACTATACTCCCTGATGCAGCTTTAAACAATAAAACAAAATACAAAGAAATCAGAAAGCAATGTCGGCAGCATTTAAGTGGATGAATGCAATGTTAGCATGTGCACAACCACACCACGAAAACACAAAATAAAGTCTGTAGTCCGCATGAAGAAACTTTGTATCCTTGCGCCTAGGGAAGATTCTGATCACAGCGAAAATGTGTGTGTGTGTGTGTGTGTGTGTGTGTGTGTGTGTGTGTGTGTGTGTGTTAAAACATACATACTTTTGCCCGTTTTGTCATGAGTATGTAAAATATTCCGAAGAAGGGATCTTTTGGCAATGCAGAACTAATAGCAGATTCTGTTCATGAGTTATAATGAAAACTATAACGTCCCAGCGCCAAATAGCAACTTTTATCGGAAGACTGTTTCAACATACAATGTATGAGCCAGGCCGGCCTTGGTGGCTCAGTTGGATGCGCGTCCGACTGGAGACCAGGAGGTCGCGGGTTTGACCCCGGCCGAGGTCGGCAAAATTCTTTCGTAAAGATTGATCATGAAATATTTTCTACGGTCATTCTCTCCCTTCCGCTGATTCAAGAAGGACAGTTGTCAGTTTCTGTCGAAAGAATGTGCACAATACTGGTTAACAGCTTAGAGGACTAAGCCTGTCCAGTAAAAGTGTGGCTAGGTAGGTAAACTGACCGCGCTCGACATGACCCCACTGGGTTGACTGGGCCGTAAAACCTCAACACAAACAATGTATAAGCCCATTAGCCCCTAAGACCAAAAAATAAATATTATCAAAAGTATATCGAAGTATGGTGTGACGTTTTATGGCCTCCATACAAGCACTTAACAGCAGCTCTTGCTATCACAAAAAAATTCCCTAATGGGAATCCTTTGGAAGTGCGGAAGAAATCAACATTCGGAAATGGCAGTCTGTTTTATTTTAACTTACTATCGTAACCACAGCGTATACATTCTTTTTATTTTAGTTATCAGATTGAACACAAAACAACGACATGAATACACAATGCCCGTAAATAGTGCGGACATCAGAATGGTAGATGCAGTGAATCTTGGCGGCAGATTTATTTTAGACTGATCAAGCTACTAAAATACAAGCTGTGACATTTAGATAAATTTACTTTAATTTACCAATAAAGCAAAATGAGAGAAAAACGTTTACATGTAATAGTAGATATTGTTCAGGTAAAAATACAAGTGAAACTGTTTAATGCACGGAATGCCACAATCACAAAGGAAAGCCTTTCTGAGGCACCGGAAGAATGGGAGATGAGGAACAAATAATGGCGCCGCTTATAAAACCACCGACGCACAAGAAAGAAAAAACTGCGACAGAAGACCTGTCTAAAACTGCGACAGAAGAACGGTCAGTACGAAAAATACTTAAACCAGCTTTACTAGCGCGAAACCTCATCCTTTGTTCTGATCCAGCTCCAAATCACAAAGATATGTTCGGTCGGCATCATGGTCCTCTACAGCATCTACGAAATATCACCTTGAAACATATGTTTCAATCCTTTCACATGTTTGGCGCCCGACTATCAGTGTCTATGGTCGGGTCCGTTTGTGACTTTCTGTGGTTTGGCTTCAGATCGCCATTGAGTTGCTTTGTTTCTTTTTGTGTTCTTGCTTCAAATCGCCATTGAGTTCTTTGCTAAAACCACTATAATGAAACAAAGCAAAGAACTCAATGGCGCTCTGAAGCCGCCATTGAGTTCTTTGCTAAAACCACTGTAATGAAACAAAGCAAAGAACTCAATGGCGCTCTGAAGCCAAAACACAAGAAAATCACAAACGGACCCGATCATAGCCACTGATAGACAGGCGTCAAACATGTGAAAGAGATTGAGGAGGAAGGGGCCGTCATCTAGTCTCAGGACCGGTCCACCAACCTTGCAAAACATGTCGTAAGAGCTTGCTGGTGATATCCTAATTTTTGTCCTGAGTTACAGCAAACCATATCTTTCCAAGTCATGTCGAGAGGACACAATATTTGTTTTTACTCGAGCTGCATGACTGTTTTTTTTTTAATGACGTAATAACTATATAAAATAAACAAGAAGCAAACTTTGAAATTGAAAACGTAAACCTTGACAAACCAGAAGCGGAAGGTAATAGTAAACGTGGCTTTCAGTATCTTCATATAGGAATTGAGTTGTATTCTTATATTCGCTCCAAATAGAAAACAGACCGTATGCGCTGCACCTGCCACGATAACACAGTGCGCATGATTGATCTGTGTACATGCTCTGACTAGAGTGTACACATTGCTCGTTTAAGATGCTCATACGCTTTTCAAGCTGTTAGACGTATTGCCATAAAACAGCTTGCTTATGAATTTACACCTGAACAAACTATTGGTTTCCAATAAAATTATATATGAACATCTATTGATTTCCTATAATATTATATCTGAAATATTATTAGTTTCCAATAAAATTATACCTGAACATCTTAGTTTTCTATAAAATTAAATTTGAACAATTAATGGTTTCCAATAAAAGTATACCTGAAAGGCTATTGGTGTCAATTTAAATTACATTTGAATGACTGTTGGTATCCAGGAAAATTATACCTGAATGACTGTTGGTTTATACATTAACAACTAATGGTTTTCTATTAAATTATACCTGAACGACTGTTTGTTCACAATAACATTATATATTTACAAATAATGATTTTCAATAAGATTATATCTGAATAACTATTGGTTTCCTATAAAATTATACATGACAACTACTGGTTTACAGTAAAATTAGACCTGAATAACTATTTATTTCTAATACACTTATTCCTGAACATTATTGCTTTCCAGTATAATTATACCTGAACAGTTATGGGTTTCCAGCTATATCCTTTCAGAGTGTGAAAATGGGCTGGTAAGTCGGAGAAAGGAAATTTTCGCACATCACACTGACATACTTCCGATATCTGCAATAGAATAACAGCAGCCTACAGGACAACGTTGTGTTTTTATGGGAGACAGCAGTCAGTTAATTCCCTCTTTTGCTTTTATCTTTAGCATATCTAAACGCTTAATATGCTGGGTAAAACATTAAGCAGAAGGAATTAATTTTTTTTTTCTAAAAATAGGCTTTGACTTTTTATGCAAGTTGTATCCGCTGGAGCCTATTTTGTGAGAAAAAAAAGCAGACAAATATCATCAACTTGACGTCCGCTGAATTATCCTAGAGAGTGGTAAATTATAGCTTCATTTTCCTTGAGAAATTTAACTTAAACATGGCCATATGAAATAAAACTTCCACAATATCAAAACAAAACATTTTCCGTGCAATAAACTATATAATGACAATAAATCTTTCTTGCGGATGTGGATCATTTAAAAGCGAAAAGCCAGTTAAGTTACACGGAGTACCTATATCAAAGCACTGAGAGTGCTAATTGGGCAATTGTTTGTGAACTTTGTTTAGTGTAAGGCAAACGTTGCATCTGGTTGGCAGTTTAAATCAGGCTTAAAGAATATAGTAGTTTAAATCGGGATTTTTCTAACACTTTGCTTCTGAATTTCAAGCTCTCGCATTTGTAAACCTGTCTGAATAATGAGAAGAAGAGACAAAGCAGAGGAATCATGTATGTTTTAACATGGACTTTTTGACAATTCATAGTGAGCAACAATGTTCAACAATGACTTTTTGGCCAAACTGAACAGCTTCTGCGATGGCGCAGCTGTGAAAGTATGGTGGTCAAATGACGTGATTGCGTTTTGCTAGTTTTATCAAGTTTGTTTATCAATATAAGATTCTATATATTTATATTTTTTTCAAAAGTCAATTCTTGTTTTTGCTTTTTTTTATTTTTAGCCCAGTCTTGTTTAGCACAAGAAAATGTTCGATTAAAACTAAAAAAAAAAGAGTGATACCTCTAGCAAATTCTTTCTCTAGAATGTTTTTTGATACTTTGTGAGGGGAAAAGATTTCCATATGGATAATCTTTGTGTAAACACAAGTGTATCGGATTCTCCCTTTCAATATGTATAGAACAGTAGGTCCTGGAACAGGCCTAAAGCATACAGAGACATGACATAAGAATGACTACCACAGCTCTGCGTTTTATTATTTAATTATAGACATAAAACTTCCAGCAACGAAACGGATTAGATTGGCATAATTTATCACGAATAACTGACCATAGAGGATTGCTGTCTTATCAGTTGTTAGAAACTAAAAACCCTAAAAACGCCAATCACAACTGCAGCAAACGGCAGTTTGATTTTTTTTTTTTTTTTTTTTTTCAACTTTCAAAGACAAGTATTGATATTTTATGTGAAACGTCTGCTGCAGACAACTAACAATATATCAAGACTTCTTGTCATCGAATAATTAGAATAAAAAAAAAAACTAAAAAAAAAAAAAAACAAAAAAAAAAACCAAACAAAAAAAAAAAAAAAAAAACAAACAAAAAAAAAAAAAAAAAAAAAAAAAACACGAATGCGCCTGCTACAAAGTTTGCTTGGCGTTTTTAGGGTAAAAGATAATAACTTGCATGCTACATCGAGAAAATAGGGTTTCGTTCGGATAGCTGAATACAATGTAGCTGTACAATGAATCTAACTGGGAAAGCCCGTCTAGACCAGAAGTAAGTGCTTGAATTTGCAAGTGCTCAGGTGATCTGGATTATCAGAGTGTATTTGCCCTGGTAAAATCAGTTTTCTATAGTCCTCGTTGTACGAGGTCATTTGGAGCAGTCTGTATTCATTCGCAACGTCATCTGCGTTTTCATTCATAAATCTTGTACACGGAGAATCCATGTGTAAAATTATAAGTCTTGAAAAGTAAACAGAAAGACAAGTGCGTTCAAAAAATAAATCAGTAGAACATACCAATTAAAATATTCAATTTCATTGAAAGTTTCATGTGAACTTTCGAAGCTGTTTTGAACATGGAGCATTATTTTCTCACGTATGTCTCCTGGCGGTGATAAGGAATTTTGCAGGTAGGAAACTTTCTGCTGTTCACTATGGGGTTATACAATCGCCCCCAAAACCGGATGATTCTGATTAGAAAGACCTAGAGGAGACCTAGATAGTTTTTGGTCTACCCTACAATTTATCTATCAAGGGAGATAATAAAAACAGCACTCCCTCTCAATTACAATTTGATATAATAATTGCTATGGTTTAACCGATCAACCTCTTCAAATTTGGAAAACTGTCCGCCACTGTCTACAACGGAGACAACATCTGCGACTTCTTAACTACGTACCAGTGCCCTTCTGAAAAGGTTGATGCTCCCATTGCGAGTACACTCTTTACATTTTGACCTTTTTAGAAGTGAGACAGTAAATAATGTATATCGACGTATACTCCTGTATTTGTATATTATAGGGGAAGCTAAGTATATAGACTTGTAAACATAATGCTTATTAAAATCAAATTTCTTCCTTTTAAAGAAGACCATTTTTCAAAACGGGATTTATGTCAAGGGAAGCAAACCGGAAGACTCAGTAGATTTAGTTGTTTTCTCGTCACAAAATGACGGAAAAATACGAAGTGTATGAAATCGACATTACTATGGCCTGATGGAACAGCTAGATTACGGCACTAGAATGTAGTTTTAAATGTTAAAATAGGAAACAAAAAAGTAATCGATTTGCGGTCAGAAAGGCAAAGTAACAAAAGGGATATTTTTTGGCGTTTTCTTGTTTGATTTTCTGCGCACAGCCCCTTTTGGAAATGGTCTACTCTAAAAGATATGAAAATGCTCCCAAGTTGTTAACTGTCAGAGTAAACTCTATTTTAGACGGAAGGCAAAAACATAGTGCCAAATATTCAGAATCTTAAGATAGCCCACTCTCGTATTTAGATGAAAGAATTTAGACAGACATGTCCTTACTATACGTACCTTTTCGCGTTCAGATGCGTTGAGTCCCAAGTCATATACAAGAATTTTTATGTGTCCCATGACAGGTCGAACCACCGTGTTGATATTCTCGTGCAACGCGATGTTCTCTTGGAAATGATTCGATGACAAGGCGGTTACAAATATGGGCGTAGTATAATTCAAATCTTCAATAGAAAGATGATTAGTTCATTATAGCATGTGAAATGTGCAAACCGAGACCTGTATGCTCTTCGGCAATCTGATCTGGGTCTCCATAATTACAGCATGTAAATAAGATATGTGGTAGGGTGGCGGTTATGGCCTGTTGTACTTGTATCAGGGCTACTGGGCCAACCTTATATCCGTAATTTGGCGGCCTCGGTGGCTCAGTTGGATGCGCGTCCGACTGGTGATCAGAAAGGTGCGGGTTCGACCCCGCCGGGTCGGCAACATTCTCTCGTGGAGATTGATCTTGAAACATTTTGCGGCCATTCTCTTCCTTCCGCTGATTCAATGAGGACAGTTGTTATTTTTAGCAAAAGGATTTGCATAATACTTGTTAAAGGCTTAGAGGCTTAAACCTGCCGAGTAAAAGTGTGGTCAGGCGCTCGTCCTGACCCAACTGGGTTGACTGGGCCGCACACATAACACAAACAAATGCCTGTAATTTGATAACGTTGAACTGTATGGTTATGGCCTGCTGTACTTGCAGCAAGGCTGCTTGGTCGACCATAGTTCATTATTGTCGTCTTTTGTCTAGGTAATCTCTGTCGCGAGACGGGTAATCCGATATCTAGCAGTCGCGTTACCTGTTGAAAGCCAATAGTCAAGTCTATATGGAAAGAGTGGGGAAGTTATGTTCACCTTCACAAGACTGATATTAAATCTATAAGTATTTATAAGTCCTTCATGTAATCGTATTCTGCTTTCTTTGCTTTTTTTATTATGGTGTTTTCAGTCCAATATTCGATTTATAGTCTTATTTATTTATACATTTTACTTTGGGGTTTGTTGATGTGAACTATATGGCTGACAATGTAATGAAGTTGTACATGCTCAGTTTCACGACGTCAATGTTTAAGGATTTATAACCAAGGATAGTTCAACCCAAATGTATTTAATTTTCAAACGGAAAACATAATCTGCAGATATTCTATCTGCATTGTGCTGCACTAAGACGCAGGCTGATTTTAGTCTTTGCTGTTTGCGCATAACAGATACTGGAACTTCAACCCAGTGCTTATTTTTCTTTTTCTTTTTTCAAATTATCAACTAGGAAATGGTTTAGTAAATGGTTTAGTATAATCTATCTCCACTGTCACGTGACGCAAAAGATTCAAAATTTATTCTGCATTCAATCCAAAACAAGTAGGATTATGACAGAAACATGAAAATACATGTACATCACATCGACATCACACATATTTTGTTACTTAAATTAAATATCCTAATAATGTCCTAATAATGGATATGACGTGACGCATGAATGCGCAGGATGTGCCCATTATTCGCTAATACTAGAAGTTACGGGACTTCAACCAATTCGTCAAACGGAACAAATAATCTGCAGATAATCCAGCACGAAGAAAAACTCAAATCTTAAAGAATACTTAGTACCTTGTAAAATAAGGAAGAAAGAAACCTCATTTTACAAATTCGGGAAGCCGAGGCGGCTGAATTATCAACTAACTAAAAGCAAGAAAGGCTACAATCGTTACACAAATGTGCGTATTGTAATGGTCGTACGAGATCATGATCTCTTCGTCAGGTGGCACGACTTTAAGTAATACAGCCAGTAAAGGTAGTAAAGGTTAAATAAGAACTTAAATCCCTTCATGCATTGTCGGCTTTTTAACTAACCTGAGCCAAAGAAGGCTCGGGTTGAACTATTGTGATCACTTGCCGTCCGTCCATCGTTCGTCCGTTAATACATTTGAACTACCTTCTCTGAATCCTATTGGCCAGTATGCCAAGGAGCCTTCTGTAATATAAAGATTGAACATTTGTAAAAATGGTCAAAGTTCGTTAAAAAAGATGGCCGCCACGCCATATATGGTAAAAAACAAGAAAGCTTTCAGGCTGAATCTTGGCATATAGCATCGGGGACTCAAGGTCTACCAAGTTTGTTCAAATTATGACCCCATGTTGACATTAACTTTTTTACGACAAGATCAAACTTGAGCCTTTATGCGAACCGAAATTTTATGTGTTTCTGTATTAAGAGTAGCATCGGGACCCAAGGTGAAGTTAGCTAGCTGTAAAAGTGCTTTAAACCCCCCGGTGGTTTACTCTACTGACCGTTCTAAGGCGGTGGTCCTGGTGTTAGTCTTACTCTTTGTTGCTTTGTTGTTTATTCTACGAGGCGATTTGTTGTATGTCTTTCCATGTGTCATTTTGTTCTTGTGTTTTTTAGTCCTTTAAGCATTGCGATTACCTCGCTTGGGGAAGAGAGAGCTAATCTTAGTGATTTTCGTTCGTTTGTTCGATTTATGCTTGTTTGGATTTGTCGGTTTCCTCTTCCTCTTGGGGTCTGGGAAGGGCTGCGGTTTATGATTGTGGCACTCCCTGGACTTTTCTCTTACCTTTTTTTGATCCCTATCCATTTGTATGGGATAATATTGAAAAGTCAGTTTCTCAAGATGTATTTACGTTATGGCTGAAATATACAATACATCATCAAAGCAGCAAAATCATTTTAGTTACAATCTAAAATATATCCCTCGGGCTTATCTGCACTTGCTCCTGGGCTATATGTATGTATAAAATATGGTAATCTTCTAACATTTTCTCTGAAACAGCATGACCAATTGTCGCCAGATTTCACGTTTGGCCTTCTATTGAAGGGATATTATCAATTTGTTCAAATGGTTCTGCATCATTACACAAGATGGCCACCGTGCCCATATATGGTAAAAGCACTTAAAAGGTCTTATTCTCCAGGACAAAGACAGCTTCAAGGATGAATTTTAGACTATAGCATAGGGGACTCAAGCTTTACCATGTTTGTTTAAATGATGACCCTAGAATCATATTAGGCCTTTCACGGCAAGGTCAAATTTGCGTCCTTGTGCATCTATATGGGGAAAAAATGAAAAGTCAGTCTCTAAGAATATATTTAATACTTATGGCTCAAATGATCAAAGTAGCAAACCCTTTCATTTACAGTCAAAGTTTGTCCCCCAGGGTTATCTGCCTTTGCCCGCGGGCTCTATATATGTATAAAATCTCGTCATCTTTAAACGTCTTTTTCTCTGAAACAGTTTGACCAATTTTTTACCATATTTCAGACTAGGCCTTCTGTTCAAGGAATATTATCATCTTCAAACGGTCCTGCATCATTAAATAAGATGGCCGCCATGGCCATATAAGGTAAAAAGAAAAAAAAATCTTCTCCAAAACCAAGAAACCTTCAAGGCTGAATCTTGGTATATAGCACTGGGGACTCAACGTTTATCAAATTTACTCAAATGCTGATCCTAGATTCACAGTTAATCTTTTTACGGGAATGTCAAATTTGCATCCCTTTACATTTGTATGGGGAAATATTAAAAGGTCAGTTTATTTAGATGTATTAAAGACTAGTGGCTGAAACTTACGATATATGATCAAGGAAGCAAACCCTTTTAGTTATAATCAGACTTTTGTCCTCCTGGTTAATTGGCCTTACCCCTGGGCTATATATACATGTATAAAATCGCGTAATCTTTAAGCGTCTTCTCTGAACAGAAACATCTTAACCAGTTTTCACCAGATTTCACAGTGGGTCTTCTGTTGAAGGGATATTATCAATTTTATTCAAGTGATTTTTGCATCATTACTCAAGATGGTTACTTTCCTCATAATGGTAGAAAAAAAATATTTCTCGAGAACCATGAAAGTTTCAAGGCTGAGTCTTGGTATAGCATCAAGACTTTAGATTAACCAAATTTGTTCATATAATGATCCTAGGACGACTTTTGACCTTCAAATTTGAACCCCCGTACTCTTATATGGGGAAAATGTTGAAAAATCATTTACAGTAGCTGTACTAAAGATAAATGGCTGAAACTGGCATTGTATGATTAAAGAAGTAAAACTTTTCAGCTACAATAAAAATTTGTCAATTGGAGTTATCCCAGCGCCACCCCCGCCCCCTTGCCCCTGGCTATATACACGTTTAAATTCATGTGATCTTTCAATGTCTTTTTGTCTTAAGCGGCCTAACCTTTTTTCACAAGATTTCACATAGAACCTTCTGTAAATGGGGTACTATATGTAGATACTATATCTCCTGAGCGTCTGGATAGAAGT
Source organism: Anodontia alba (assembly GCA_964016985.1). Lineage (NCBI taxonomy): Eukaryota > Metazoa > Mollusca > Bivalvia > Lucinida > Lucinidae > Anodontia > Anodontia alba. Next base: position 51,994,974 of record OZ024835.1, read on the forward strand.
TGTTGGGTATCTGCCCGGACGAGGTCATACTGGTCTGACGTTTTGTGCTGTACTATCCCGACCCACATGAGGTCAAGATCTCAGACAAAAATATTTTAAAAGTTTTTGATAAAGTTTCAAGAGGCAAAGCACCATTCAGGCGAGCTACGCTGTCCACTGACAGGTCTTATTTTTATATATAATCTATACAGTTTTCTTTGGCATAGACATCTAGATTATATAGAAAATGGCCATTTTTTCTACATACTGTGGTCATTTTTTTTATATATATATACTCTCTACATTTTTGTCTCGATAGCTGACATCCATGTTGTAACCGCTTTTGAATAAACTGATGATTTATTGCGTGCAGGTACATATTGATAAGCACAAACCAATGAGTATGTCCAATGCAACCTGATGAAATAAATGTGTACTTCTCATAAAACCATAGAGGTTTGAGGTCTCTATATAACCAATTAACATAGAAGATTCTAAGGTTTTTAACCATTTCGAATAGTCTTGTAATATTGGCATGCAAATTACATATTGACAAGATCTAGCAAATGAAATTGTCAAATGCCAGATTTGTTTTTAAATAGCCTTGCATGTCCGTCTGTCTGTAATTAGAAGTGAAAATCGCTAAAACCTTTTAAACTGCTTGGAATATTATGATCAGTAATGGCAGGCAGATACATAGAAGAGGGATAAAACAGTAAAGGTTATTATGGCACAAGATAAGAGAAACTAAAAACAATTCTTACGACATGAATATCGTAACAAAGGAAAGAAGCATACCTGAATAAATTTCCGGCCTATCGTAGGATTCGAACCCGGTCTGCCCGGCTAAAAGTCCAGTGCTCTAACCATTGAGCCAAAGAGTCGACTCCCTGACGAAGTTGTCAGAGATAGAAAATATATCTATATCTACAAGCTATGCGCAATCTGCCAAGGTGGATTGTCGATGGTAGGATAGGCCATACCACCTCACTGTTTAAGAAAATCATAATTTATGATGACAGGAAGCCATTTTTGGCGAAGTAAAGTACAATCCTCGTTAAGCCCCCGTTTTACGACATGAAAGTCGTAACAATGGAATGAAGCATAACTGAATAAATTACCAGCCCATGATAAGACTCGAACCAGTTCTGCCCGGATAGAAATTCAATACTCTAACCGCTGACCAAAAGAGTCGATTCCCTGAAGCAATATTCAGAAACTGAATATATATCTACAAGCTATACGTAATATACAAGGAAGATTATCGAATGTAGGAGTGTTAGGCCGTAACAAAATACAGAATCTTAGGGGTTAAGATAAAAGTGATAAAGGCATTTCCTATGTGGTCCAGAAAAGGGCTATACAATATAGATTTTTGTGCTCCAGTTAAGAGAGGGAAAACAGTATAGAGACAGATATCAGACATGTAACAATACAGATTCTTAGGGCTCAGCCTAAGAGGAAAAGCAATAAAGGGCCTTAGGGCTCCTGACAAGAGATAAAATAGAGGCTCTTAGAACTCCAGCTAAAAGAGCTACATAAATGGCAGTTCTTCAAATAAAGGTATAAAACAATAAAGTTACTTAACGGTCCTATTAAGAGAGATAAGACAGTAAAGGTTCTTAGGATAACTGATGAGAAAGACAGGGTCTTGAGGTCTAGATAAGAAACATTGATCCAGATAAGAAATAAGACAATAAATGCTGTTAGGACTTGTTCCACTTATGAAACAATTTTCTGAGGGTTCCAGATAACAGGAAAAACTCTCTGAGCTCCAGAAAATAAGAGATAAAACAATGTTTTTTTTTTTTTTTTTTGGCTCCAGATAAGAGCGAAACTATAGGTTATTTTGGCTCAAGATAAGAGGGAACAAACAAGGACGGTTAATATGTCTCCGAGAAAAGTGATACAAAAAATGTGTACCTCTTGGGGCTCCAAATTAGAGAGATAAAACAAAGGCTATTAGAATGCCAGAAAATGTGATTAGACAATAAAGATTCAAAGGCCCTTGATATGAGGTTAAACAGAAGAGGGCTCCGGAAAAGAAAACTAAACCAATAGAAGTTCACAAGAGAGGTTCTAAGTGCTCCAGAGAGAACTGAAAGTTTTTTTCATATTCAAGAAAAGAACTAAACAATAGAAGGTTTCTAGGGCTCCAGGATAGAAAGATAAACAATCATTTTGGGCATCAGGATAAAAAAAATAAACAAAAAAGGTCCATAAGGCTCCAAATAAGAGAGAATGAACAATGAAGGCTCTTTAACAATAGATGATATTAGGGTTACAGGAAAGAGGACGAAAACAATGCAGGTTCTTATGGCTCCAGACAGGACAGAAAACCCAATAAGGATTCCTAGGGATCCTGATTTGAGAGATAAAGCACTTTTTTGCATTCCAGATAAGTGATAAAACAATAAAGATTCTTATGTTCCAATAGTTGGTTTGTTCTGACCGGTTGGAGAAAAATACAGGTCATTTTAGTAGTCTGCCTCTTTTAAATACTGATGCTGAATAATAATCCGGGTTTTTTCTCAGAGTGAAAACGCGACTTCCAGCGACTCACTGCAGTGAAGCTAAGGAGTCCTTAATAAGACTTAGATGGGCGTTGTTTGAAAGGGGTTAACTATTGCCAAAGTACGAATGATTCTTGCTATTTAGGTGACAGATACATGTAGATTAAAAACAAAGCCAGAAATAAGTACAATTAATTTTAGACCGATCATATACGCATCAGCAGGTGGCGATAGAGGGGAGGGGGATGTTTTATGTCTTCTGTTTCTTCACTTTCATTTATTTTCCTCTTTCTCCTCTATCCCTCTTTTTCATTCTCTCTGATACCTCTTCTATCTGTCTTCTCCCTTTCTCTAGTAGACGAAACAAAATGATCCACAAGTATTGACCTGTCGTTAAACCCCAACACACACACACACACACACACACACACACACACACACACACACACACACACACACACACACACACACACACACAAAAAGGACCTACAAGGTTCCAAAATAACAATGTTGATCCGCAGTTTCTCTTGATTTTTTCTTCCAGAAAACGGTATCAGTAAAAGGCAATATCATAATGTCTGCTTTGTTTATCAAACAGTAGATTTTTAGAATATCTATAATTTCTTAAATAATTGTTAAAGGGGAACGCAAGCTGAAAAGGTATTGCGCTTTAAAGTAAAGAACTTTACAAACAATGAATTTTGACACAAATTCTATCACAGTCGGTGAAAAATTAAATCAGTTATAGACAATGGAATATTTTAACACTCGTGGAATGGGCGCCGCCATTTTGAATATTTAATGAGGTTTCATAAAAATTAAAATTCGTTTCAGAAAGGTAGTTATTCTCATAAAGTTGGTTTATTTTGGGGGAAATGATTGCTTGTCACTAAAATGAAAAGATAATAAAAATATAGCAAAATTATTCTTTATAATTTGGTTTTGCATATTTAATTTGGGCTATGTGACGTCACAAAGCCTACAATAAGGCGGCATCCATGACAGCCTTTTTTAATATAATCAAACCACCATAACTTCCTTATTTTTAGGCCGATTTTGAAAACTCTTGCATCAAAATAAATGGCTTGATAAGTACTTTACTCCAAGATATACTTACAATTTATATTGCATTCCCCTTTAAATTGTCATTTTGACACAAAGTTCGATAGAACAACAATCATTTGGAGATTGATGGGGATGCATAAAACAGCATGATTTTTATGAGATTAAAGTAGATTGTTGGACATTGAAAAAAAGGAAGGAACTAGCTTGGCTACCCCACCTATGAAGCAAGTGATGATAATTTGGACCCACAGATATAGGTAGCACCTATTAAATTCATATAATAAAATGTGACCTTATATGATCATAGTTATTTTGATTTTTACACTTTTGTTTGGCAACAGGGCTTTATGCTAAGTTCATGAGTGTGTGTGGCCGGCGTTTACAAGTCGATAAAATCCACAATAAAAAAAATCATTCTTTTTATAATTCCGACCATCACGAAAACATACCTCTATAATTTTGACCCCCTAAAACCCCACTTTTATATAGCAAAACTGGGGTGTACAGGGGTATACATTATTTTTCTCATTTCCGCTCGAAAACATAGATTGTGGGTACACGTTAGAACCGATTCGGCAAGGCGGTTCTAACGAGTACCCACAATCTATGTTTTGAGCAGAAATGAAAAATATCAGAATTTTTATCTGAAAACTTTCAGTTGTTTGGTGGTGAAATTTCCAGTTTATTAGAATAGGCGTGTTTTCGTAATTCTAAGTCATATTTATGTCGAACATATTAGTAAAATAACTCAGTTTAGAAATTCCTGCAACGAAAAGTAATTCCAGGATTCCTGCTTTTTGGGTTTATCGGAATCTCGTTTTCAAATTGCTCTCGGCCATCAAGTAGCGCTAAATAAGTGTAAACCGATTCAGTTGGAATTATTTGGATAAAACATTTTTGAGATCCATTGTTAAATCGCGTTATATCCGAACCGCGCTATAATGAATTATGTCCTAAAGAGGCTCCGCCTACCTTGTAGCTCCTTATGGCTGAGATTGTTTGGAACTGGGTCGCTGTACAGTTGTAGTTTCTCCATGTAAGGCAGTGCTTCATCCAATTTATACGACTGTATGTACCGTAGATTTTCTCCGAAAGTTTCCTCAAATTTGCAATTTGCAGCATTTTCAGTGAAATATGTACCATTTTCTGTTTTGAACCGCTGCTCTTCCGCAAGTGGCAGATACTGGCTAGTGATATTCAAGTTTAAATATTTAGACTCCTGTTCAGAAATAACAGGCTCATCGGAAGTGTTAGATCTCTTTCTATAAGCTGGATTTATACTTATTTTAACTTCAGTGTAAGATGTCCTTTGTTCTGGTTTAAACTGCTCTTCTTCCGCAAGTATCCGATACCGGGCTTTCATAGGCATGATTGAAGTTTGATCGGCAGTGTCAGAGTGATGATAATGTACTGGTTCATTTCCATAAAGTGGAAGTAGGTTATTTATATAGCTGTCTTTCATTGGGTTTGGGAGCCAATTTACCATGACAAAACAGATTATTACACCGCCTGAAACAAGAAGAAGGAACTATGGATAATGGAATAGACGCACACGCTATTAAAATGTTTTTAGCCTCCTGAAGAATAAGCGTCTACCCTAAAAATAAAGACTTTGCTTCCACCTCAGACCTTTGTGGAAGGGGCTTATTCGGCAGAAAGCAAACAAAACGTCATTACGAAAACACGCCTATTCAAATATACTGAAATTTTTACCACCAAAAAATGAAAATTTTCAGATAAAAAAATCTGGTATTTTTCATATTTCTGCTCAAAACATAGATTGTGGGTACTCGTTAGAACCGCTTCGACGAGGCGGTTCTAACGAGTACCCTCGGTCGAGGCGGTTCTAACGTGTACCCTCGATCTTGTGTTTGAACAGAAATAAGAAAAATAATCCATACCCCTGTAAACCCCAGTTTTACTATATAAAAGTGAGTTTTAAGGGGGTCAAAATTATATAGGTATGTTTTCGTGATGGTCACAAAAGAGTCTCACTTGTTTAAAATTGCAGAATGAACCAAGGGTGTCCGCCGCCTTATATATCTAGTGACCTTTCGACATCACTCGAAAATACGTTTTTTTTTTTTTTTTTTTTGTTCGGCGTTTCATTTTAAATGGAAGGACAGTAAAACCTCAGTGATTTGAACACCGATGGCTCGTTGGCCGTGGCTATTTCGAACTCATTTTCGAGTCCCTCGAGAGTTCTTCCGATATCTCTAAACACATTTTTAGACATACATGTACTTAGATCAATCTTTTATTTTATCCTGAAATGTATGTTTAGTATACTCATTAGAATCGCCTCAATGAGGCGAATCTAATGAGTACACTCAACATACCATTCTTTTTGTAAAAGATCGAAAAAACATTTCTATATGCCGCCGGACCTTGCTCTGTTATTAACCTTCAGTCGCTCAAACTTTCCACATCAAGAACAGATTTCTTCGGTTCCAAAGATTCTCGAGCCATTGAAGTTCAACTGTTTTTGTTCTGATTGACTTTAACTTACCGGAAACCATTTGTCGTTGTTGTTTTGTGTTTTGTTCTCAAATATTTACTCTAAAATTAAATTTACGGCCAAACAATGGTCTGACCGATGCAATTTCTGTAGTAAAATGATTTTTTTTTTAGTTTATAAGAACATTTCTGTACTTTCCTTTGCTGAATTTGAATTATTGAAGTTTCACATCAATATTGTGTTAATTTCAGAAAAAAAGAACAAGTGGAACTTGTTGAAAATCTGCCTCCTAGTTACCAACCCTATCAGATTTCTGCAGAATTTGCATTCATTTTATGCCCCTGTTTGAAAAACGGGACGTATTATGTTACGGGGTCTGGCGTCCGTCCGTCTGTAATATCTTTTCGTTTCCGGCTTACTCCTCCATCAGTTTACATCCGCTCAAGCTGAAACTTTGTATATAGACAGACCATGATGTGGAGCAGCGCATATTGTTTCGGGGTTACAGCCCACCAAATGTTATGCCCCTTTGAAAATTTCTGTAAACTTTTTATTTCCGGTTAATCCTCCTGCAGTTTACATCCGATCAAGCTGAAACTTCATTTATTAGAACATGATGTGGAGCTTCGCATATTATTTTAAGGTTACAGTCCACCAAATATTAGCAGAGTTATATCACTTTGAACATTTCTACTAATTTTTCGTTTCCGGCTTACTCCTCCAACAGTTTACACCCGATCAAGCTGAAATACATGTAAGTAGATGATGATGTAGAGCAGCGCATATCATTTCGAGGTTACAGTGCACCCAGTATTGGCAGAGTTATGCCCCTTTGAAAAATTTTGTACATTTTTCACAGCCTATTGTTTAGAGCTAATAGTGTGCAAATTTTATTTTATAATAGCTATATTTTTGCAAATAACTAAGTTATGGCCATATGGACAAGTTCTGTATTTTTTTTTTTTTTTTTTTTTTTTTTTTTTCGTCTTCTTTTTACTAGATTTGCACGGAAATGTTGCCATTATTAAATCTTTATAAATACGTATATTGAATGATATAGAAGCTTGATAACTATCAATACTTTTAAACATTCTTTTTGGATTTTTTAAATATTCTTCTGAGTTGCCTCCTTTGAAGAACAAAAATAAAATCAGTATAAAACAAGTTAAAGCGTTACAAAAAAATTCTTGCAGCATTTTTTCTTTGTTTTTTTTTTTTTTTTTTGGTGGCGGGCGGGAGCGGGGAGGGCGGGTGCGGGGGTGATTGTTTATTTTTGTTTGGTTATTGTTTGGTCAGATATTGAAGTATAGGAAAAATAAATCATATGAGCTTATAATATAGCCATGCTTCTGTCGTGTGTCCTCCGTCCGAAAGCATTTCTCCCTAGATGCAGCAAACTTCTCCCTATTTTCCCAAGGAGAAGTCACTTCTCCCTAAATTTCTGGCCCAGCTTGGACCCTTAGGTTACAGGTCACCAAATATCAGCAGAGCTATACCCCATTGAATTTTTATTTATTTATTTATTCATTTATTTGTAGTTCCACTTACAGTTTATATCCGGAGCAATGAATTATACAGGAGCCAGTTTATGTGCTACATCTTGTTACTTGCCATGGGCGTATAATGCCCCGCTTACGGAGCTCTAGTTACTATTTACAAAACAAAAACACGACTAGAATATTTCGTGCATAGGTTCATGTAGTTACGACACAAATGGTTTTGTATTCAATCAAACCAAAAGTTGCAAATTTTCGTCTTCTATGTAAGGCGGCAAGCAAAAAAGGGAGATGGCGAAAGCGCAGTACATTTATTATCACTGAGAGTAACATGCGTATAGACAAACTAATAGTTGTGGTTGAGTTAATCAAATAGGTAACAACAGCAAGTTAATTCCCCTGACTAAGCGTTGTGAACAGATCGGTGCAGTTAATTGGATTGCCACGGCCTGCATCACTATTACGGATAGCTGTCGTTTCCTTGTAAATATTGTTTCTCATCTCTCTTATGTTTGAACATATTATTGTAATCAATTGCGTTGCCAGATTATTTTTATGCATACCCAATTAAATCTTGAAAACTTCTACCTAGTATCGCGTATAAAATAGGGGTTACTCTTAAAGAAAAGAATTTGCTCCCTATTTTGAAGGTGATAAATTCATCCCCTGTGGTAAAGAAGCAAACTGGTTCATGTTTGTTGATGCCTTTTTGTCGCAAATGATATTGTTTACGCGTACTACGCACGCGCGCTTCGCCTGTGGCAGTCCTCTGTCACGAATGGTGTTATTCATACTGTAACAGACGGCTCAGTTGGCCTTGTGTTATCTCTTAAAACGCCAAGAAAACCTGCATCTGAAAATGTCGGCTGTTTAGGTCGTCTTATAAATATTCTTGCAAAGTTTTCAAACCTATTTTTGCATACAGGCAAACAGTGTTGGAGCAGTCTGATCTGGGTCCACGCTATTTGCAGTGATGACTTTTAAAATCACTAGCAGACAACAAAGCAGACGACAATTATTGTGACTGGCGCTTTAAGGGTTAATAAATAAACTTATGTAAAGTTTAACGTTAACACGATTATGTAAAATGCTCTCCTAACCCATCCCCAGCTTGCATTCCACTTAAATCAATATTGAACCAATATAAACTTAACCCTTAAAGCGCCGATCAGTAATTGTCGTCTGCTTTGTCATCTGCTTGTGATTTTCAAAGTCATTTCTGCAAACAGTGTGGACCGAGATCAGACTGCTCCTTTAAAAATAGGTTTGAAAAGTTTGCAAGAATATTCAACAGACGACATAAACAGACGACATTTTCAGATGCAGGTTTTCTTGGCGCTTAGAGGGTTAACACGATTATGTAAAATGCTCTTCTAATCCATCCCCAGCTTGCATTCTATTTAAATCAATATTGAACCGATCTAAAATTAAGTAAATGCTTTGCACTCTTAACTATCTAAAATAGAAAAAAAAGTAAAGAGAATGTGTTAACACTAGCCACTTGAATAGATTTTCTGACTGCGAGATGTTAATAGAAATAACAAGTTATTTTATTATTATTATTATTCAGCTATTTTGTCGACTTGCACGTTAACCGTACTCAATATACTGGTGATACTCGTACCATGTAAACACATTTTTGAATTTTCGCATAACTTCATGAATATATATATTTAAACACCCTTTCTTGTGGATGATAGTTGTAAAGGAAGGCAGGCGCCGACGTCCCACAGACATGTCACCGAGGTTTCAGATTCCATGGGTTTCACTGTAATCAGATAAACTTTTTTTTTATTTTACGTTTTTTTTTTTTTTTTTTTTTTTTGAAGTTCCGTAGAATTTTATTGCCGAAGAGCTCCGACCCTCTATACCTCAATACTGTCAGAACCCAAGATCAGTTTTATGATTAAATATTTGTGTTGACTGATCTCGCATGGACAATGCTTATGATGTTCAAGAAGGTCCGTTTCTTGAAGGATATATCCTTCAAGAAACGGACCTTCTTGAACATCATAAGCATTGTCCATATCCTTCAAGAAACGGACCTTCTTGAACATCATAAGCATTGTCCATGCGAGATGTTTCTAAAATGGGCCGTGCCATGCGAAAAGGTGTAGTCAGCCATATGCGGACAGCGAAGGCCGAGATCAGTCTGCGCAGTCCAATCAGGGCCTACACTGTCCGCTAAAAGCCATTAGATACAACCGAATATATGACTGGAGAACAAATGCCCGGATGAGACTTTGCGCATGCCCGGGATGAATCCGAATCTGTGCATTTTGCGCATGTTCCAAGACACCTGTTAACTTGAGGATGCTCAAGTGATCTAAGAACATCACTTTTCTTGAAGAATAAAAATGATAACACAGTAAAATGTCCTGCTTATCTAACTCCCTGAACTGTTTATAAAATTAAAATCAAGGTTGACTGAATGCTAACCTGTATAATTAGCAGTGAAATTGCAAGCATTGACCTATTGTAGTCGGGAGACCCCTAAAAAGGTAAATGTCAGTCAATGCAGAGCCAGATTAGACGTCACAGAACGCGGCGTCCGATCAGGGTCTCCAATGTTTGCAAATGGTTCAGCCCTTTTTCTTGAGGAATATCCAAACCTCATAGCTGTACGTACCTAAAACTGATATTGGACTCTTCCAATATATAGTGTCGGGGAATCTATTCTGTCTACAAGGAAGTAAGCGATGCTTGGCTATCGATGCTATATACTTCCTGAAAATGCACATAGATGTCAATCCACAGATTCAGAAAATCTGCAGAATATTATGTTTTTTAAACCCTCCATCGGTGCTTATACGGAGATGTAAGCGCCTATTTTCCTTTTCAACTTTTATCTCGAATAGTTTTAATAAAAACATATTTAAAAATGTATTTCGAAAATTCAATATGAAGAAATAAAAAGCTAAACATTCGGTTTAATCGTTTACCGTATCATATCGGACAAAGTCCCTGTTTTTTTGTTTTTTTTTTGGAACACTGGTTGTTCAAGCCTGTCTGTTCCTATTCGTATTAGGGCTCATTCGAAACATGGCTATCTTAATTGCTGTCTACATTGACCCATAGGCTTGAGCCGACACACAATAAAATGAAATCTAGAAGGTTGCATTTGAAAACAAAGAACACACAAAAGAACAAAAATCGGAGACTCGGCTTTATTAAGTCTCTTCATTTACAGCTCTGTGGTTTGCAAGTGTAAAAGCCCATACGCTGTAAAAACCGTAGATTTTACGATATAATAACTGGCTACGAGCGCATTTACCGATAACCCTAGTCCTTCTGCAACCAGATATAGTCTCCTTTGCAAACAGTGTAGAGATCAGTTGGCTTCTGAAGAAGCCAACTGATCTGGATCTGCACTGTTTTGCCATTAAGTATGCGAATTTATAGTAACAATCCGGATCAAATAATCTGACTGGCTGAAAAATAAAATTGGGCAAGGCATCTTCATTTATTCGGCAGGACAAGGATTATTTAATTATGGACGCCTGTAGAATCACCTCGTACGGCATAGTAGGTCAAGATACATAATGTAGGGCAAGATACGTAACGGGCAGAGTAGGGATGTTATCTACCGTACTGCATCTGAAGCCTACCCACCTTTACCTCATTCGACGAGATAAATCATGCGCAATTTCTATAGATGCCCATAAAAAAGCAACGGTAAATGCACGGGCAGCAAGTTATCAGTGACTTTACCGTAAAACCTATGGGGTTTTTAGAGAGTAGCACTGGGTTTTCGAATTTAGAAGTTACCAGAAGGGCTCAATGCAGCTGCAGTGCAGCAGAAAAATCTAAAAGGTTGCCTTTCGAATCAAGGAACACACAAAAGAACGAACAGGGAGACTCGGTTTTTAGCTCTACTGGCCGAAGGCCGGAAGAGCTTATTTTTATGGCGTGGTTCCCTCCGTGCGTCCGTTAACTGTTTGTCCACATTTTTGGTCCGATTCTTTTGAAACTTACAGAGATTGTTTGTATAATTGTAAGGATTAAAAAAGCACAAATCGAACAAACGCACGTAAAGCACCAAGATTCCCCAAGCGAGGTAATCGCAATACTAAAAGGACTGAAAAACACAAGAACAAAACGATACAAGGAAAGACATACAACAAATCGCCTCGTAGAATAAACCACAAAGCAACAAAGAGTAAGACTAACACCGGGACCACCGCCTTAGAACGGTCGGTAGAGCAAACCACCGGGGGGGGAGGGGGGGGGGGGAAAGAGGAGTTAAAGCACTTTTACAGCTAGCTAACCACCCTCGGTCCCGATGCTTCTCTTAATACAGAAATACATAAAAATTCGGTTCGCATAAAGGCTCCCAACTCAGTCAATGTATCAAAGCGAAAACATAAAAATCAAATTGATCACTATAATATACAAAGACGAGTACTCATGGCTAATTCTACTGCATGCCAGAGTAAATGAAAACCAATAGTTGAACCACGACGGGCCAAGCCAAAGACATATCGTCAAGCCCCAACCCACTGGTTAAAGTTTTACGAAGAGGCCGTCATTGAGTCTGAGGCCCGAACCGCCGTCGTGCAATTAAAGAGTGAAGCATAGCCATCAACAATGATTGGGTTGGCAACTAGGCATGCAGTCTGCCGCATAATATCCAGGCTATAGCCAATTCTTTTATAACGGTTAATAAGTTTTCTGAATTACTCCGAAAAGTTGCGGTTTGTGATTGTGGCACTCCCTGGACTTTTCTCTTACCTTTTTTTTTTTTTTTAGATTTACCTACATTTTTTCTAAATCTGTACACTAAGTTACTGTAAAATTCGGGTTCCGATATACCTTGTTGCAGAACTGACGCTATATTTTTCTAACAAGGCACTGTGTCTGCGATAAAATTTCGAAAACGCCTTACGAAGTTTAAAATAACGATAGCCTTGCCTAAGAAGTTTGGCAGTAAGGGCTTTATTACGAAGATTTGAAGAAGCTCTAACGAATCTTAAAAGTTGAGATATGTATACCCCATATGAGGTACGCCGGGGGACATCGCCATCCAGAAAAGGGAAATTGACTATATCAAAATCAAAATCGTCCCGTTTATCATAATTTTTGTGGAAACTGTACCATAAGATATACATATGCCATTAATACATTAACCCTATGTTATGACACGCATCAGGGCACGGCGCAGGCTGACTTCATTTTGTTAAATGTTAGATACCTTTTCGTCATCCTAAGACCTTTTTCTACCCATACATGTAAAAATTGCGTAATTTATATCTTAAGGTACTTTAAATAGGTTTAACCGCGGCTCACTTGGATGTGCGTCCGACTGGAGACCAGGAGATCGCGGGTTCGACCCCCGCCGAGGTCGGCAACATTCTTTCGTGGAGATTGATCATGAAATAGCTACGTTTATTCTCTCCCTTCCGCTGATTCAAGAAGGGCAGTTGTCAGTCTCTGGCGAAAGAATGTGCACAATACTGGTTAACCGCTTAGAGGACTAAGCCTGCCCAGAAAAAGTGTGGTTAGGTATACTGACCGCGCTCGACATGACCCCATTGGGTTGACTGTGCCGTAAAACCTAAACATAAACTAATTTACCGCTTGCAAAGCGCTAAAAGCATGAATAACGCAATATAGTATATTGCACGGGTATAGTCTTACTATATAGTTCTCCCGTTATCTCGACCTCGGTTATCTCGAATAGCCGCTTACCTCGAAGTGAAAATCTGGTCCCTGCCTAAATATGAAAATCTAACAAAAGGTACAAAATATTTTGGAACGAGGAGAAACTGCTCCTAAGGCTCCTCTTTTCCACAATATTTTCAATATACCTCTAACTTCAAGAGTCCAGTTACATATATATATATATATATTGTTAAATGTGATTGTGCGAATTATGTTTTCCGCGATTCTATAAATCTGATATGTCGCGGTACGGATATATCGAAGTGTTTCAGACAGCCCCTTGGAATTCGAGATAACGAGAGTCGACTGTATATAAACCAACCAAAAACGATTCAATAAGAGGGCATTCAGACAACGTAAAGAGTATTATCAGAACTCTTATTGCAATTATTTCGGTGAGTGTAATTTTTATTTAATGTTAACCTAATTTAATTGTTGTGGGTTTCTGTGCGAATTCTGAAAAGGCAGACATGTGCCCGAGACTTAAAAGGAAACCTACAAATTATTAAATGGACATTGTGCGCAGGTTGATCCAATTCTAGATATGTTACCGGAGATTTCGGGAGTACCGTCCAGGCTGTGCTAAGTTGTATAGTCTGATCGGAGGTTCCCCCAAATTGTGCGAGTTGTAGCGTCTCTCGAGAGCGCTGAGCAGGCTGCACTGACAATGTGCGGTCTGATCAGGGTCTCTTTCTAGCAGGCGCATAGTTAGTAGGAATGAGACCAGTGCAGGATCGGGCTTGTCAATGCAACAGCACTTAAGTAAATCGCGCCGGTCAATAAATATTAGAAACCGCGGACATACGCACGTACATACAGGCATGCACCAGACCGTACAACCGGCGCCTTTGATGACACATGACTAACGAGACGACATGTAAAAATTGATCACATAAAGTAGGTACGTGACGAAATAGTGACGGTTAAACTCCAGAAATGAAGCATTTCACTTTTATGCATGATGGAGATATTATGTAATGATTTAAGGCACCGCAGTGGTAATCTGATTAAATTTAACTGCCGCCTAATCATACCTGAGGTTGTCGAAAAAAAATGCTTCCTGAAATCTGCACTAAAATCCATTTTCTGCCGGTGTCGTGCTTTCCAGGAACAAAATCTGGTATTTTCTCTTGCATAAAATAATTCTGCAATCGTTTGCAAAATTTGGCGTTGCAGTTTGGTTGAATAACGGACTGTTTCACTTCCATACGAAGCAAGTGTCTGACAAACGACTGCCTTTGCATACAGATAAATTCTTCTTTGGCTAACACTTACGGCAGAGGAGAGAAGTCGAACGCTAACATTCACGGTAGATCAGAATGTCAGTTGTTTCTTTCAGAAAAAAACAAAAACGTTCTGACTGAGTTTGCACTAATCCTTCGTTATGGAATTGATACTAGCTTAGTAAGAACTCTTTTGCCAGTATTTCCAATTCATACAATGATAAAATATCAATTCCCGGAAAGTTAAATAGTAGAATATAAGCGTCATTCTTGCGATTTAGAACTCCATATTTAATGGAGGACTCAAACTAATTTAGTACTGAAGGCTTATAGGGGAGGCGGGGAGTGGGGGTGGGGGCGGCTTGAACGACGGCGGTTCGGGCCTCAGACTCAATGACGGCCTCTTCGTAAAACTTTAACCAGTGGGTTGGGGCTTGACGATATGTCTTTGGCTTGGCCCGCCGTGGTTCAACTATTGGTTTTTATTTACTCTGGCATATAGTAGAATTAGCCATGAGTACTCGTCTTTGTTTATTACAGTGATTAATTTCATTTTTTATGTTTTCGCTTTGATGCATTGACTGAGTTGGGGCCTTTATGCGAACCGATTTTTTATGTATTTCTGTATTAAGAGTAGCATCGGGATCCAGAGTGAAGTTAGCTAGCTGTAAAAGTGCTTTAAACCCCCCGGTGGTTTGCTCTACCGACCGTTCTAAGGCGATGGTCCCGGTGTTAGTCTTACTCTTTGTTGCTTTGTGGTTTATTCTACGAGGCGAGTTGTTGTATGTCTTTCCTTGTGTCATTTTGTTCTTGTGTTTTTCAGTCCTTTTAGTATTGCGATTACCTCGCTTGGGGAAGAGAGAGCTAATCTTAGTGCTTTTCGTACGTTTGTTTTGTTTGTGCTTGTTTAGATTTGTCGGTTTCCTCTTCCTCTTGGGGTCTGGGAAGGGCTGCGGTTTGTAATTGTGGCACTCCCTGGACTTTTCTCTTACCTTTTTTGAGTTATTTTAGGACTCAATACTTAAGCGAAGTTCACAGATTACTGTGGACTCGAGGTCGATATGCAGATCAAGACTTATCAAGACCTTATGTCTATGGGAAAGACCTAATGCTGGGGCCTGGAGGACTGTATTAAGCTATAGACTTAGTAAAAGCTGTGGATGCTGGAATTCTATTGAAGGATGAAGGTCTATACCGAATTGAAGGATTAAGGTCTATACGGAACTGAAGGATTAAGGTCTATACGGAATTCAAAAACTATCAGGGCTATGTAACTATGTACTTATAATCATTTAGATAGAGAATCTCTATCGGTTTTTCGTGGTATCTGTCCACTCCGACAGGCAGCCAATTTAATGTCGAAAATAGAATAGAATGTGTAAATTGAAAATATCTTCAAAATTGTGCTTTTTCTAAGAAAATACTGTAATAGCAACTGTATTTATTGAGAATAGCTACGAATTGTTGTGAAAAAAATAGACCTCCGACAGAAACGACCCGTAAAAATGTGGTAATCGTTGAAACCGATCAATTTCTCTCGAACAATATATTGTGGGAGTCGACTGTACATTGTTTATTTACCATTTTAACACCTCTATCATCAATCTTTGTTGGCTATACTTAAGAATCGTATTTGAAAACAATCTAGTATCCAAATTTTGGGCAGCTAAATGTTTCCATACAGTGATACTAGAGATGGATCTCAATCAGTGTGAAGAGGTACAACAGAACATCGATGGAGATACTCACTAAACTATTCATTTAGCATTTAATTTCATTGTACTAATTCATTCTCTCCTTTTAGGTCTATCGGCTGTAGCAGATGAGAACAATAATGTGACTGAAAAAGACACTTTTCAGTGCATAATCGAACACGTAATTTCATCCAATAGAAATAACTGCCTGAAATATCGCGAATTAGAACTAAATGCAGTATATCTGGTTCGGTAGCATATCGCACTAAGGCCCATATTGACATAACCTCAGCATCCATTTGTACCATTAATGTATCATAATAAATTGCATAGACTGATCAGCATCATTGATGATATAAACGATCTTTGAGAAACGCAAATGAAATATCAAACGTTCATTTAAAACATATCTAGGTTGATTAAAACACGTCATGTGTGATTCATATACTTTCAGCAAACAGTGTAGACCCTGAACAGATGCCACAGAAACAGACACCGCTTTCTGTGTCGTTTCATTTGGGTCTATACTGTTTGCAAAGTCCTGTTTTGGGGACTCTAGGCATTTATGAATTAACCAATCCAATATTGAAACAAAGGTATGAGTAGTATAGGATGCCAAAACAGACGCAATTTAAATCTTATACAGTCGACTCTCGTTTTCGCGAATCCCAAGGGACTCTCTAAAATACTTGGAGATATCCTCGTCATTTCAGATTTGCAGAAATGAGGAAAAAATAATTCGATTAACCACATTTAACAAATTTATATGTAATTGGACTCTTGTATTTAGAGATATATTCAAAAGGAGCAATTTCTCCTCTTTTCCACAATATTTTTACCTGTTGTTAGATTTTCATGTTTAGGCAGGAACCAGATTTTCAATTCGAAATACAGCGGTTATTCGAGATAAGCGAGGTCGAGATAGTGACAGTCAACTGTATAATGTACATATATCATGTTAACAGGTCAATGTAAGGAAGCCCCTCTTAACCCTACCTTATATAGTGAAAAAGGGGGTTTACAGGAGTATACATTATTTTCCTTATTTCTGCTCTAAATTATAGACGTGTTGGTACGATATATTCGAACTTTTTTTATAAGCTGTGACAACAATGTCACCATCTGCTGAATTAATGTCCACATGGGCCTTAGTTCTGTATGCTACCGAACCAGATACTTCATTTAGCTCTAATTCGCGATACTTCAGGCAGTTATTTCTATGGGATGAAATCAAATGTTCGATTATTTTTGAAAACTGTCTTCTTCTTTTTTTCAGTCACACTCCCCTATAAGCCTTCAGTACTAAATCGGTTTGGGTCACCATTAAACATTGAGTTCCAAATCGCCAGAATAACGATTATATTCTACTATTAGACTGTCCTGGAATTGATATTTTGACGTTGTATAATTTGGAAATACTGGCAAAAGTGTTCTTTTAAAGCTTATACCAATTTCATACGGAAGCATTAGTGCAAACTCAGTCAGAACGCTTTTTTTCTGGAAGAAACTACTGACATACTGATCTGACGTCTGTGTTAGCCTTCAAATTCTCTCCTGGTAGCCAAACAAAAATTGATCTGTAAATGTACGGAATCTAGTACTTAATTTTTGCTAACCCTAGCATCGGAAAGATATACGATTCATTTCGATACAGGAAGAAAGCCTGGGCACGTCTGTATATAAAACATCTGTATAGCAGATATGCATTCATTGCATTTCGCGAAAACTTGAACGTTTCTATGGAAGCCTATTTGATACTTAACAAGGTATAAGTATACAAAAGCTTGTGTATTCAGGTTGAAATCATAAAAAAGAAACAAATGCTCAAAAGACAAAGCAGAATGTTTATTTTCTCATGCATATATGCAAACATAATGTCATTAGTGACCCCCCCACCCCCCTCCGATGTGTTTTTTTTTTTTCGCATTTAAGGGCCATTTTCCTGTCTGACATCAATTTTTAAATTTCGCATGCAAACTGCGTTTCAAATAAACTTTCTACTATTTGCTTTAGCCTATAGAAATAGATTAACACAAAACAATATTCGAATTTTCGTCCAATATGGCCGCTACAATAAACCTGTAAACAAACATTTGATTGCAAATTTTATGACACCATTCTGAATGACACATTTTAAATTTTACCAGACATATTTTGGGCGTTTGTGCTTATGTTTTTTTTTGTTTTTTTTTGTTTTTTTTTTGTTTGATTTTTTTTTTTTTTAATAAAACAATGTTCGTATAGAACACTGTATTGTAGTCACGTATGTCTTAAATATGCATGTTGATGGGAATCGCCGCGCATTTCTTCATGTCCATAATTTCCAAACCTTTGTTGACGAACTATACTGGGTAAGAATGTATGAAGACCGAACATAATAACATGTAATTTCCGCAAACTTAATCATCAAAATATACACGCCGTTTTATAAAACGCGACAAGAATTTTAAACAGTCAATGATAATTTATATTCAGACATCAACTGTACAGATTAATTTATCGCGAGTGGGGTGTACTTTGGATTTATTTTACCTGTTAGGATAAACATGTGTACTATATGCTTAAAAGAAGTTACGGTTGCTTGGGATGCATGCGCTTCTACAAAATGCAAGTAGTTTCGCATTGCTATACAGTGGTTTTGTGTGAACCAATATCCAAGCTTTATATATACAAAATCTCAGTCGAGTATCTTTCCGATTGTAGGGTTATGTTTTTTGCACGATATGGGAATTGAGAAACCCAATTATAGGCCAAGGCAGCCGTTCCAAGACACTTGCTCCATTTGAAAACGTACACTTCGTTATCAAACCAAACTGCAACGCCAGATTTTGCAGAATTGTTGTTTAATTTTTGCAAATTTACCTTATGCAAGAGAAAATACCAGATTTTGTTTCTTGGAAGCAAGACCTTAGCGGAAAATGGATTTCAGGAAACATATTTTTTGCGTTCTGCGGCGTCGGATATGGGTCTGCACTGTTTGCCAATGTCCCAGTCCAGGTTTTTACAAATAACCCTCTATCAACAGCACTGACGTCACAGCGACAAGAATAGCGCGGCTATAAAACCCTTTACCTAGATTTCGCCTGACGCGCGGTTTGATTTCATTGGTCAATGATAATCACGTGGACAACTACATTAAGGGAATTTTGGCGTTTGTATACAATGGCTCGAGTGTAATCGACCGAATAAAACAATAAACTGAGCCCGGGCACAACATTTCCTACAAATCTGTATATACGCCCAGCGAAGATTCGGATTAGTCTGCGCGGATTCTAGTCTTCGCGGAGCGCCTTAACATGCTTTGGATCCTTGGCTACCAAAAGAGTGTCCTGCGAAGACCCTGATCAGACTGCGCGGATAACATAGTAACAGAAAAATTAAGGAGAACCATTTGGTCATAATTCTGGAAAACTTTTCACTAGTTGTCCATTAAAAATGTGTTCTGTGTAACCACGACAAATGTTGTTATTGATGCGTTGTGTGTGTGTGTGTGTTGTTTTATTTATTTTTTTTTTTTTCTTGTTTCTTGTTGGTTTTTTTTTTTTGTTTGTTTGTTTTTGTCTTTTTACACGATAGAGGCGGAATATTCGTCCATCCGTCCGTCCATCCGTATTTTCGTTTCCGGAAGATAAGGTGAGTAAGTATCAATGGATTTTCACCAAACTTCGTATGTTCTATGATATTGTGAAGGTCTGTATTGGGGTTGCTAATGTCTAAATTTCGTTAATTTTTAACATACTTATCTGCCTGCCATCCTCTATATTTTAGTTGTCGAACAATAACTTGAGTAAATGGATTTTCACTAAACTTGGTGTGTGCATTGATATTGTGGCGCTCTAGTTTGGGATGGCTAATGAGTAAATTCCTTTAATTTTCGGCAGAGTGATCTGCCCGCCACAAGATAGAGGCGGGGTACTATCGTTTCACTTTTTTTTATATATATATTTTATCAAGAGGACACAAGAAACAAAATATCCCGGAATTATCACCAAATACTACTTCTAATAAGTATCCCTAATAAATGTTCTTGCTTTTTTATTTAGTGTTATGGAAGAAGGAAACAAAAGCAAAAATAGCTTGCAAATATCACCAACTACTCCCCCTTAACAAATCCTCTGATTAACAATGATTAACATTTTCAGCCTGGTAGACCAAAACATACTTCTTCAAACGAGCCGTCTTATCATGATCTACACTTTTTGTTTTTTTTTAATTTTTGACTGATACCATATCTGCAACAATTAATGTGTCCCCCATATCTGCAACAACTGATGTGTCTAAAATACAAAGACGGACGGAAGAATTCATTCCAGAAACGCAAGGATGAAATGGTTAATAAAACACATGTATACCACCTACCTATCAAGAAGACAGCCAAGGATGCTGTACGAAATATCCTTTGCATTTTCGTTAGTATATGATTATATATACAAATAATCTCTACATGTATTTATTATAAGCTAACTTTAAACAGCTGCGACAGACATTCAAAATGTCTGATCTTTGGTTGTCGCAGGTTTGGCGTGTGAAAGTCAATGAAAATAAAGATACAATGTACGGGTAACAGTCTGCAATATTCGATAATAAGAAAAACGACCTTGAGCGGACCTTAATTCATACACAGTACTGTATTTACAATCCGTCTTGATAACGTCGAGTGGATTTTCAGCTCACCTGAGCTATGCTCAGGATGAGCTATAGTGATCACTTTTCGTGCGTCCGTCCGTCAACATCTGAAGCCGCTGAGCCAATTTTGCTCGAATTTCATGTGGCGCCTCCTTAGGTTGGGGGAACGAAAGATTGCTAAAATGGCCGCGGTCCGTTGAATAAGGTGGCCGACATGCCCATATATGGTGAAAACCGTTAAAAATCTTCCTCTCCAGAACCGAGGATCCTATATGGTGAAAACCGTTAAAAATCTTCCTCTCAGAACCGAGGATGCTTTTGGGCTGAATCTTTGCACAGATCACCGTTGACGGAAGGTCTACCAAAGTTGCTAAAATAATGGTCCTGCATTGCCGTCAGTTTGGCCTTTTTACGGCGAGGTCGTGTGCTTCCGTATGTATTTGTATGGGAGAATGTTGAGAATTTCAAAAGACTTCTCCTCTGAAGCCTTTGGGCCAATATTGCTCAAATTTCAAGTGGCGCCTCCTTGGGGCAGGGGAACGAAAGATTGCTAAAATAGTCGCAGTCCATTGACCAAGGTGACCGCCATGCCCATATATGGTAAAACTTTTAAAAATCTTCTACTCCAAAACCAAATAAGGCTTAGGGCCTAATGTTTGCATAAATCATCGGGGACGGGAGGTCTACAAAAATTGATTAAATGGTGAACCTGCGTTGACATTTGGCCTTTTTACGGCAAGGTCAAAATTGCTTCCCCACTCATTTGTACGGGCCGCATACATTTACATTTTAAAAAATGTTGAGAAGACATATTCTAGACATCTTTTCTAAAGACTATGATCCAACTGAGTTGAAAGTTGATGTGGAGCGTTGAGGCGCCTAATAGACACAAAATAGCTAACACTGAGCTGATCAAATATCCAAGCTAGCCGTCACAGCCGCCATCTTGAAAATCAATTTTTGATATCTCTTCCCAAACTTTTGGTCAATTTGAGCCGAAGCTTGCTCTATAGTAAAAGAACAACTTCTGGATCAAAACGAGCTAAAATCGTGTCGATCGGAAATCCAAGATTGGCCCCCACAGCTGCCATCTTGAAAATCTGTTTTGGACATTCTGGCAAACCACAAAGCGAATTAAGTTGAAACTTACAATGTAGCAAATGGGTGATGTGTGGATGAAAAATAGCTAAAAGCATGCCAATAGGAAATCCAAAATGGCAACCATAGCCGCCATCTTAAAAACCAAGTTTTGACTTCACCCAAACCGTTGGGTGATTTGAGTTAAAACACACTAAAGCAACAAGATGACCTCTAGATCGAAAATAGCCAAGTGCCGATTGGAAGTCCAAGATGGCCACCACGGCCGCCATCTTGTTTTTAAAGGTCTTCATCTCCGAAACCGCTTGTTTGGTTTGGTTGCCCTGTGAATCATCAGCAGGGAAAGAAGATCCTTTTGCATAGCAGCAGGAATAAAAGACCATGTTGCACACCAGCAGGGACAGAGGAACCTGTTACGCAACAGAAGGGAAAGAAAACCTTATTGTGCTTTACACAAGATGTGTAGCCTTGGTGAGAGTGGCAACATGCAAGTGAAATGCCTCGTCACCCATCATTTCCTTACTTATTCAGTAAAGATGAGTGCTTGGCAAGTCCCTGCTTTCTCGCCAAGATAAATAGATTATAAAACGAATGGCCCTTGAGAGCAATGCATACACACACAAAGACAAAGAATATACAGTAAAACCTCGATGGTTCGAACACACAAAGACAAACACCGATGGCTCGTTTACCATGGCTAATTCATACTCGTTTTTGAGTTCCTACGAAATTCTTCCGATAACTCAAGAAAACAAATATTTAAGGAAATTTTCTTAGTTTATCGTGATATTGTATGTTGTGTTAACTCATTAGAATCGCCTCGAGGCGATTCTAATAAGTACACTCAACATAAAATTATTGTGCAGAAAATCGAAAAACAATCCCTAAATTATCGCCATTTGCTTCCTGTCTTGGCACCATATTTAACCCTCAGTGGCTCGAACCACACTTGTCTCGAACAAATTTTTATGGTCCCAAAGAGGTTCGAGCCATCGAGGTTTGACTGTAGGCTTAAGTGTATAAAACTTGCAATATATGACTGAAGCAGCAAAAGTAAGTTACAATCAACATTTTATTCTGCGAGAGTTATCTTCCCTTGGGCCTATGTTGCATACATGTGTAATGTAATGCTGTTGTTTAACACTTTCTTTGCAGAAATCAGTAGGCTAATTTCCGCCAAGTTTCATGTCGATCCTACTCTTGAAATGGGATTGGGACTTTGTTCAAATGGTCGCTCCATTGACTGTCATGTCCATATATGGTAAAATAGTGATAATAAAAAACTAATTCTTCTTCAAAACCAAAAACTGCTTAGATGATTACCCTTTCATTAGTTGCAGTGACAGGATTGGAAAAATGTTGCATAACATCTGCAAATCTGCAGTGGCTGTTTCACTCAGGTGAGCGAGCCGTGGCCCGTAAGCCTCTTGCTTTAGATCATAGGATCACACGAGGATGGATGAGAAAAAGCCTCAGAGCTGAATTGTATCTTCAAGTGGTGAAAACGTAAATGATGGCAGATTCACTCCCTTCCACTGATTCAAGAAGGGCAGTTGTCAGTTTCTGGCGAAAGAATGTGCACAATACTGGTTCGCTTAGAGGACTAAGCCTGCCTAGTTTGTTTGTGTTGAGGTTTTACGGCCCAGTCAACCCAGTGGGGTCATGTCGAGCGCGGTCATCTTACCTTACCACACGTTTACTGGGCAGGTTTAAGCGGTTAACCAGTATTGTGCACATCCTTTCGCCAGAAACTGACAACTGCCCTTCTTGAATCAGCGGAAGGGAGAGAATGACCGTAGAAAATAATTCATGATCAATCTCCACGAAAGAATGTTGCCGACCTCGGCGGGGGTTGAACCCGCGACCTCCTGGTCTCCAGTCGGACGGCGCATCGAACAGTGCCACCAAGCCTGCCTAGTAAACGTGTGGTAAGGTACACTGACCGCGCTCGACATGACCCCAATGGGTTGACTGGGCCGTAAAACCTCAACACAAACAAACAAATGATGGCATGGCCAAGAAAAGTTTCATACAGGGTGGATTCAGGATGATTTCTGTGAGGTTCAATTTGATCAAATTACCGTACTTACTCTACGTATGCAGACAGATAGACCTAAGCAAACCGTATAGACTCGGAAAAGACACAACAGAACACGACGTTGAATCAGGGTCTACACTGTTTGCCACTCACTTAACAATTTTACACACATTCTCATGCAATAAAATAGACTTGTTGAAAAGAGGTATAAGGAAAAGGATAAGGGGTGTCAATACTTAGCGTACATACCATATCCCAAACTGATCCAAAATTTCCCATGAAAATGAAAGTTTGAGTTAAAGGGCACCCCTGAAACCCTCTCCCGACCAAACTTTGATTCCGTCCCTGTCATAGGACCCCGCATCATCTTACCATCCACTCTGTCACCTTGTATTCACTTTTCAAGGGAAACTACCGCATTATTCTAATCAGAACCCCCGCTGTTTGAATGCTTGCTTAACGGCACGTTAATCCTTGCGGGTCATTTTGTGTCATCTCGCAGAAAAAAGGGAGAAAAGGAACACAAAAGAGTAGATGAGAGGAAAGTAAAGGAGGATGAAAGAAGAAGTTAATGGCAATGCACAGAGGTTTATAATTATACTACCGAGACTATCAGCTCCGTAGGTTAGGCAACCCACACCTTATCATGAATGCAATCAAGCTACCTTAGAAACACTATTACAATGTATGATAATAGCTTTCACCTCTGCAGTACTTCATTAAATGTTAAGAAAATAATTACGCATGCCAGCTACCCAGTCAAACCTGGTAAAATTTCAGGACATTTTTAAATATTTTGTTTTGTTTTCCCCAGAAGACGGTGTTTGACATTTCATGCAGACAGTTTGCACGAAATGTCTCACCCCGTATCCTTGGGAACAATAGAATAATATCATCAAATTGTCATCTGCAGAATTGCCCAAAGAGTGGTAAAGTTTAAAAGACCACAGTAAAGGTAATAAAACTTGAAATCATTTCTTAATCCGATCTACTTAATTTGCAGCAAGGGTTATACAGACACATTGATGCTAATCACTTCTACAGTCAGCTAGTCAATGAAATGACACTTTCCTCCTTAAGTCATTTCAAGGATCATAGCCCCGTTAGTAGAATTATAAGCCTCTGCACTGCAGAAACAGAAGAAATACGTACTACGTTAAGCCTGCCACACTTACCCACTAGCAGCAATTACAGCAGTCTCCTACCACCACCCTACTACGCAGGATCCCCCCTCCCCCCTCCCCCCGCCCCCATTCCCACAGTATGGGCTACATGGTGCCATCAGATCAGCCTGTGCTTCGACGCATTCTGATCAGAGCCTTCAGCGTCCGCCTAAAATACCTAGGATTATTGGCTACCCAAATAGCGCGCAGTAAAGACTAATCAGATTCTTCGCTGGGTGTATGCCACAAGGTGCAATCTCTCATCTTCCGGTTTTACAATTAAATTCTATTTTGCATATATTTTCGCTTTATTTTTCGCAATACTTGATTTTTGATTTTAGCGAAAGACGTCCGGCAACAAAGCTCCGAAAACTTCTTTAAAAAGATTCCAGCTTCAAATTAATCATAGATTTGCCGCTAAATTAGATGAAGAAATCAAAATTTAACAAAATCCTGTCGTTTTGCAATCCGCAGCTGTCAATCATGCCGTTGTGGTGTAAAGAAAGTAAGTGAAAAGCCTGCTTGACACGGGTATCAACAGAGACAGTTACCGTATTATTAGAGGGTTGTTTAAAACTTAGAGAACAGTAACCAGGGACCAGTTTCATAAAAGCATTTACGACGTATTTTCGTCTTACAAACATCGTACGAAGTTTTTAAATCAAACATCGTGTTTCATAAAACTTCCGAAATATTTACGAAGTTCTCACTTTTTGTCGTAAATTTAAGATGTATATTGTGGAGACGGACCTTGCATTTTCGTCTTAAATTTTGGTAATAGACCAGTCATGACTACTGTTTTTCAAGTTTTATTAGACGAGGAAGAGGAAGACAGTCAACCAAAGTTGAGAAAACCCAGGGTTTTCAAAGATAGATATGTAGTATCCCCTTTTAAAGGCCCAGTTGTCATGTTTAACATAAAATGCGGTCAACGTTCAAATAAGCGATGGCTGATCAGAGCCTTTGCTGTGTGCAGGAGTCATCTTCGAATTCTAATCTGCCTAGCTAGTAAATTGTTTGCAGTTCCAATCTTTCTACACGCATTTGACTCTTTGCTGAAGCCATATGTACTCGCAACTCAGCTCAGGTACTTTATAATAGTGCAGGAATTGCGATCTTTGATACGAGGGGTACAATCTGTTATATGTACCAAACGTGGGGCGTTAGTGTACTTCCCAGTGTATGGATCACACAAATTCACTGAAGCGTTAACACAGGCTACACAATATCGTTGTACCTGAATTTCGTTATACCCGTGCTGCACGGGTAGTGTCGCGTGGTAGAGACTTTAACACATTACCAAATCGAACTTTCGTTCCATTCGTATCGGTTGCACAAAACGTTTGTTGTCTGAGTTTGTTGAGAGAAATGGTACGCTTATCGCAACTGGATAGGGGTAGAGCTATTGCTCTAATTTTGCAGGGTCGGTCGCAACGTGACGTCGCGCAGCAATTTGGGGTGCACGAGTCGGCGATATCGCGCTTAGTTCAGCGTCTTAGAGCTACCGGTAGGTTAACTGACCGTCCTAGGAGCGGACGTCCGCGCGTTACGACGCAACGTCAAGATAGACGTATATGTTTTTACACCTTCGTAACAGGTTAAGGACGGCGACAGAGACCGCAAGAGAAGTTATCGGAACACATGACAGTCAGAAATCGCTTGCGAGAGTTCAATTTACGTTCACGCCGTCCTTACGTGGGCCCGAACCTTACGCCCAGGCGACGTCAACGCCGCATGCAATGGCTGCGTGCCCATGCACCAAATCGGTTTCGACTGGCTGACTGGCGGCGTGTAATGTTCAGAGATGAGTCGCGATTTTCGCTTCAGCGGTCTGATAGGCGACAACGAGTGTATCGACGTCTTGGTGAGCGATATTCTGACGCTTGCGTACGAGGTCGACAGATTTGGGGGAGGGGGGTCCGTAATGGTTTGGGGTGGGATTTCTCATGGGGTGAAAACGCCCCTAGTGGTTATTCAGGGTAATCTTAGCCGTACGCTATCGGGATCAGGTGCTTATGCCTCACGTCCTCCCGCTTGTCAATGCTCATAATCGCACGTTTCAGCAAGACAACGCGAGACCGCATGTTGCCAGGGTTTGTCGCGACTTCCTCAACCAGAATAATGTCCAAGTGCTCGATTGGCCCCCATACGGTCCAGATTTAAACCCAATCGAGCACCTTTGGGATGCGTTGGACAGGAGGGTCAGGAATCGTGTCAACGTACCGAACAACGTCGCACAGCTCCAGCTAGCTCTTATTCAAGAGTGGAATAATATCCCTCAAAGGACCATTGACAACTTAGTCGGGTCTATGGTTAGAAGAGTTAGAGCCACGACAGCAGCCCGTGGTGGACACACGCGCTATTGATACCCATTATTCAATAACGTTGGGTGTCTGTGTTTAACGCTATTTATTGCAAACGTCGTCTGCTATACGACACTTAACCAATAGCATTTAACAGAAAATGAAATAAAGAATTAAAAAAATTAAACATCAAATGAAATCCACACTTTTCTTTAAAAATACAACCCCAGAATTAATACTTGCGTTTCTTTTTTCCGCTAGTATATAACCGAGGTACAACCTCTTTGACATTATCAGAGTTGTGGCTTTTGGGGATATCAGTAACTCACCTAGAACACAGCTCCAGGTCAGCTTATGCCATGGCCTGTGATCCATCGTCCGCCCGTCCGTCGTGTGTCCGTCGTTAGAGTTTCACATTTTCGAGAGCTCGTCCAAAATTGTAGGTTGGATTGAGATGATACTTGGTGGGAGGTATCGAGGCAACATAGAGATTTAGAATTGTTTGCTTATATTCCGATATCAAAGATGGTTTGAGAGTCATCAAATGGCATTTCTTCCCGAACCAAAAGTATGATTAAGCTGATACTTGATGAGAGGCAAGTTTATGTTGGCAAGTATGAATACATAGGGGAATATGCAGCTAGGCCGAATCCAACTCATTAAAATTTCATAAAGAGTTTGAAATAATAGAAAATAGGGGAAATAATATATTAGTAATGCATTTTCCCCAAACTTTTACATATAGTGGAAAACTACTGTAACCTGCCTGCCTGGGATGCATGCATGTCACATAAGTCCACCCTCTTTAAAACTGTTCAACTTAATTTAAAATATCTGCCTGAGCCGACATTTCCTGTCACTCATTACAAATAACAAAGTATCAGTTCTTAAGATTGGCTAGAAGTATTTTTTTTTTTAATTTTTCTTATAAGTAATAAAAGTGGTGTTTACATTCTCTGAGGAATCAGCTTCTCACAAGAGAGAAACCTTGGAACTGTGAACTATGAACAAATTCCATATAGGAAGACCTACTTTTCTGATTCACTGTCATATTTACCTATCAAGGACAGTGAGACGCCAGATTAGAAATTGTGTCCACGTAAATATAGACTTGGAAATCGTTCTGAAACTGTTTGATAAGTTTCTGAAGTTGTTCGTCGCCGCCATCTTGAAAGGGGAGTCCCCTATACAAGTATTGATTTTACAGAAATGATTCCAAGGAACTTACTACATAATATTAAAAACCAGAGTAACAGAAACTTTAAAGATAATCCTTACTGGAAATTCACCTTAACTGTCACTTTAGATGTTTATTTTTTAGAGAATAGGAACTATTTTTATTTTCGGTTGTACACGTCACAAACGTCGTCTGTAGGCTTGTCCCAAGTCTGCTCGATTCGACATTTCTCACTCAAATTATTTCATTTCTAGAAAGCATTCTTTATGACGTTTTGCTTCAATGTGTTCATCATATATATTTAAGTGGGCCAAGCATTGCATGACTTTTTCTTAAGGGAATTATGGAATTATCTGCAGAGATCGGAATTCCTGAATTTGACATTTCGCATGTTGGGCGTTTCCAGTCTGGACAGGATATCCGTTCCGGAATCTGATTGGCTGGATGGAATTCCGGACCGGAATCTGGTGTTCGGATTGGTTAGTTGTGATCATGTGATGCTTGACCAGAAGCTATAAATACGGGAGCGTAACACCTTTTTGCAGTCTCAGAAACAGTCTCGTCTTGTCTTCTGCCAGACTCAGTTCAGGGGCGCGACCGTGTCCCTGTCACGACTCCAGACCGTTAACCTGTCGGCGGGATTCTGAATTTTACTGCTGATTATCATCTTGAGGAAGTCTAAGTTCCATATCATGTTAGTAAAGTATAAGTCTGTTTTTGACTATTCGACAACTTTTTCTACGAGGTGCCCCGCCCACCATTTTCCCAGTGCTTTGGTGCTTAGGCAGAGAACCGTGCTCTTGGTCAAGTTCAGCGCTACTTGTATTTATGTGTAACAATTGGATAAGAAGAGTGCTCGGTGCTGTAGGCCCTATGCAGGGGACAACAGCGAGTTATTAAATTTGGAGCACGAGAAATTGTCTTTATTATTTTTGTTGTGTGTCAGTTGTCGTCGGAATCCTGAAGTCATGTAAGCAGAGGTAGCTTACATATTTGGTGTCAACAGAAGTGGGATATGTCAAATGCTTTATGACATGCAGATCCAAGGGAGGCCGCTATTAAAGACAGAAAAAAAATCAAGAACCTTGCGTTATCTTTTGTTGCCCTTATATTAAACCATAAAAAAAATAAATAAATAAAATACGCTAAACAAAAAAAAAAAAAAAAAAAAAAAAAAAAAAAAAAAAAAAAAAATAATGACGGAATCGCCTGACCCGGAAATCGTGTTTAGGAACGAAAACCAAGTTTAAGGGCAAGGCGATGGTGACAGCGGAACTGAAACGGAAGAACAGACTGTCGAGTCGAATACTCCTATTTGTACTCGTTCTAGAAGCCCATTTAAACAGTACAGAGGCCGCAGTCCTCGAGTAACACAGTATAGAAATCAAAGCCCGAGATGCCGCAGCGCCAGTCCCGATTTAGAGCCAGATTTTAGCCCACCTCGACCGCCGCAGTCGTAACATGCGCATACACAATACACGTGATTCACAGTGGCACTTTCAGGGACCCACTTTAAAGCCCGATCCCTATAGCGGACAAGAGAACTGGGAAGAGTACATTTCTCATTTCGAGAACTGTGCCGACCTTAGTCAGTGGGGCTCCAGACAAAAAGTACTTATGCTAGCAGCCAGTCTTCGGGGACAAGCGAGAACATTCTATATGAGCTTATCGGCTGATGAAAAAAATAGTTACAGATCGCTAGTATCAAATCTAAGCCAGAGATTTGGTAGTAGCAGACATCAGAATAGATGGCTAGCCAAATTGGAAACGCGTCGGCGTGAGCCTAACGAAAGCGTCGCGGCCGTTGGTGATGACATTAGGCAAATGGCACAGAAGGCTTATTGTACTTTAGATTCGCTAGCACAAGAAGCCTTAGCGCTTAACCAGTTGTACAAAATTATATCACTAGAAATGAAATACCGTTGTATAGACAGAGACTGCCGAACAGTTGCCGAGGCCGTGGACATAATAGAGCGTTATGAGGCAATAATGGGAGACTACTCTGACCGTAAAAAGTCGAACATGCGGACCATTGATTCCTCTCCCCTCAGAAAGGCGGAATCACAGTCAAAATCAAACTTAGAGTCTACATTAGAGCGAATAGAGGCTAGACTGGACAGGCTTGAAAAGCAGACGCAATATACAGTCATGCGTAAATGGTGTTTATAGACCGTCCAAATTTTCTCCGCTCTTGATCTGGCGTTAATGTCCTTTATTAAGTCACCCAAACATAGGCACGTATGTTGCTGGTCTTTGGTTATTTCCGTCAGTTCTTCTTCTATCGGTAATCCCTCTCTGGACATGATATTCGGTAAATAGGGCGCCATCTTGTCAAAGATCGTCTGCCACGTGCTACTGAAACAGTAAACAATATTCGAAAACGTTTCTTTGAACATCTCGGTAGAGTTAGTCTTAAGACAATAAACGAATGTCGATTTTCCTCCATTAGACGGAGAAATCAAAGTAATAGAACGAAGTACGGGGAGACTTTTAAGGGGCGTCACACGACGCTTAACACCGGCTACAATTAAATAACAATAGAAACGTATAAATTCAGTGCAAGCTTATTTTATTTTCGGGCTTCAGAAGGGGATAAAATAGGATCTTATGCGCATACTCCTTGCAACTTCTTAAACCTCGCTGAAATATACATATACTGCAAAGATTATTAAATCCGGAAAATTCCTATGAGTTAATCTTGCCGGAAAGAGGATGTACATACCGAAAATCGTTATGCCATGAATTATGCGATTTTGACTGATTAAGGGCCGGTTTTAAGGTCTTTGTGAACCCCTTCCCTTTGTGACGAATGTCTTTATATTGAATTATTTTTCTCTGGAACACATAATACAAGTTAATAAAATTTTTTATAGAAGCTGTTGCTCCTGTTGAGGGATTTTTACAGATTCATCAGTCATTATTCGGAACTAGCAAAACTATTGGGAATTAGCATATCAGTTGTGTACTTCAGTCATCGCAAGGATTTCAAGGAAGGACAGTTCTTTATATCAGCCACAAAAAAATTAACTTCTGTTCAGCCAGTTATTTAGAAATCGTTATGAAGCATAACTTTACCCGGAACAAGCCAAATAACTGTATTTGAATCCCTTCACAGATAATTTTATAATTGTCAGCACATCCCTACACCCCACCCCAGCTCCCTCCGGGAAAGAACCCAAGACTATTATTCAATCAGCTTTAATGTGTTAATCAGATGTGGATCCTGAAAAAATCCAAAGAGCTTTTATAAAACCTAAAGTCACAATCGCTTCATTCCGTCAACAGTATAAAATCCTTCGATTTCTCTACTCTTTACACTACTATTCCTCATGATAAGTGAAATCTAAATTAAAGGAAATTTTCAACCAGTGTTTCTTCCACAAGAATGGTAACCGTCGATTTCAGTATGTTGTCATTGGCTACAAAGACACATACTTCATTTGGGATCACTCTGATGCGCCACAAATATACTCAGATGCATATGTCATAAAGATGTTTGAATATCTAATCAACAATAGTTTTGTGGAGTTCGGCGGACGGTTATTTCAGCAAACAATCGGCATACCGATGGGTACTAACTGTTGATGATGATGAGTTCAAGTTTAACGACGCATCAACCCATGAGGATCATTTGCGTCAAAATGGTGAACTAACACGATTCTGTAATGAAACGGTTATAACGATAAGTCATATCTGCATAAAATGTAAAACTAGAACGAATTTAAAAATAAAAGCAGTTATACTTTGTTAAAAAGATTGCTGTGTTTTAAAAACACAAGTATGTTATCAGCCGGAACATTTTCAAATAAATATCTCAGGTCATTTGTTTGGACGAATTGATGTCGCACATGAGAGAATTCAATGCAGTCGATCATAAAGTGTTTCACCGTAAAAGGTTCATTACAGCTGATACAAAATGGCTGATCTTCTCGTTTGAGTAGAATGTGTGAGTCTAGTATGACCTATACGTAGACGAGTAAGTACCACTTCTTCTCGCCTTAATGATCGATAAACGGTATTTTTTACCAAGAACCGGTTTTATTTCATGGTGTTTACTGAATGTCGCTCTGTCCCATGACAGCTGCAATTTGGATAAGATGTACCTGTTGATAAAAGGTTTAAAATCTGTACATGGAAGTTTAAAATTCGAAATTTCTAGATCGAGTGAGGCCTTTGATTTTACATCGGCAGCCTCGTTACCTTTTATGTAAACATGGCAGGGGAGCCAACAGAACAAGATTTCCTTCGTTTTCGATAACTCGTGATGTTTTTCTATCAGGTTCTGAAGTTTGGGATTTTTTGAAGATGTGTGGTTTAGAGATTTCAAAACAGAAAAGGAGTCAGAGAAAATAACGAATTTGTTATCTAAAGAATTATTCATAACGTAATCGAAAGCCATATCAATAGCCTTGGATTCAGCAGTGAAAATAGACGAGCCATCAGGAAGACGGATCTTTTCATGGTGGCTACCCGATATATACGCACAGCCAACCTTATCTTCAACTTTTGAGCCATCAGTGTATATGTGTTGATAATCTGTAAGTCGAGATTGTAATTCTTGGAAGTTTTGTTTTATGAGATGTGAATCAGAAAGTGACTTTTTGCTGTTGTGTAAATCGAAAAGAATAGTTGGTTTAGTAATGCACCAGGATGGAATATCAGAAAAAGGGTGTTTTGGATGTTTTTAGTGTTTATATTAGAAGATTCTAAAAGTGGTGCGATACAAAGGCCGAAGGATTTAATTGCGTTAGGTTTTCTTTCATAATATTCCTGAAATTGTGGTGGAAATGTGACTTCAAAAGCAGGGTTAGAAGGGTTAGCAGCAAAAAAAAAGGTAAGATAAAAGTCCAGGGAGTGCCACAATCACAAACCGCAGCCCTTCCCAGACCCCAAGAGGAAGAGGAAACCGACAAATCTAAACAAGCACAAACCGAACAAACAAGTCTGATGGCATACTGAAGAGACAATTTTTCTCTGCGTAGCCACGACGATGGCCCATCTACTTCCACATTAAGACTCGATACTGGAGACGTACGAAAAGCTCCCAATGCCCAACGAAGTCCTTGATTATGTACAGTGTCTAACATCTGTAGATAAGATTTTCTAGCAGATCCATATACGATGGACCCATAATCAAGTTTTGATCGAATTAAAGAACGATTCAATGCAATCGATCAGAAAGTGTTTTACCGTAAAAGGTTCATTACAGCTGATACAACATGGCTGATCTTCTCGTTTCAGTAGATAAGAATGTGTGAGTCTAGTATGACCTATACGTAGACGAGTAAGAACTATTTCTTCTCGCCTTAATGATCGATAAATGTTATTTTTACCAAGAACCGGTTTTATTTCATGTAGTTTATTGAATGTCGCTCTGTCCCATGACAGCTGCCATTTGGATAAGATGTACCTGTTGATAAAAGGTTTAAAATCTGTACATGGAAGTTTAAAATTCGAAATTTCTAGATCGAGTGAGGCCTTTGCTTTTACGTCGGCATTCTCGTTACCTTTTATGCCAACATGGCTGGGGAGCCAACAGAATGAAATTTCCTTAGTTTTCGATAACTCGTGATGTTTTTCTATCACGTTCTGGATTTTGGGTTTTTTTGAAGATGTGTGATTTAGAGATTTCAAAACAGAAAGGGAGTCAGAGAAAATAACGAATTTGTTCTCTAAAGAGTTATTCATAACGTAATCCAAAGCCATATCAATAGCCTTGGATTCAGCAGTGAAAATAGACGAGCCATCAGGAAGACGGATCTTTTCATGGTGGCTGCCCGATATATACGCACAGCCAACCTTATCGTCAACTTTTGAGCCATCAGTGTAGATGTGTTTATAATCTGAAAGTCGCGACTGTAATTCTTGGAAGTTTTGTTTCATGAGATGTGAATCAGAAAGTGACTTTTTGCTGTTGTGTAAATCGAAAAGAATATTTGGTTTAGTAATGCACCAGGATGGAATATCAGAAAAAGAGTGTTTTTGAATGTTTTTAATGTTGATATTAGTAGATTCTAAAAGTGGTGCTATTAATAGCGTTGGGTTTTCTTTCATAATATTCCTGAAATTGTGGTGGAAATGTGACTTCAAAAGCAGGGTTAGAAGAGTTAGCAGCAAGTCTGATGGCATACTGAAGAGACAATTTTTCTCTGCGTAGCCACAACGATGGCTCATCTGCTTCCACGTTAAGACTCGATACTGGAGATGTACGAAAAGCTCCCAATGCCAAACGAAGTCCTTGATTATGTACAGTGTCTAACATCTGTAGATAAGATTTTCTAGCAGATCCATATACGATGGACCCATAATCAAGTTTTGATCGAATTAAAGAACGATACAGGTGAATAAGAGTTGTTCTGTCCGCTCCCCAACTTGTGTGAGATAAAACTTTTAAAAGGTTTAATGCTTTTAAACATTTCGCTTTCAAGTATTTTATATGGGGTATGAAGGAGAGTTTTTTTTATCAAATATAACCCCAAGAAATTTTGATTCAGCAACAACTGGTATTTGAGATCCATATATGTACAGCACTGGATCGTTGTGTATTTTCCGTTGTTGACAGAAATGAACGCACTGAGTTTTCGATTTGGAAAATTTAAAGCCATTTCTAGTTGCCCAGTCTTCAATTCTATTTAGACATTGCTGTAGATGTCTTTCTATTGTGCGCATATTTTTCGAGCGAAAACAAATACAGAAACCATCAACGTACAAAGAAACATCTGTTTTGTAATCCAGACAGTTTATAATATCGTTTAATTTCACGTTGAATAACGTGGTTGAAAGTATTGCTCCTTGAGGAACGCCCTGTTCTTGATCATAGAGATCAGACAGGGTCGATCCTACACGCACTTGTATTGTACGATCTTCAAGAAAACTTTCATACCAAAGTTATGTAGGTCTTTTAAAATTCCATATCGCCAAGTGGTATCATAGGCTTTTCCAAATCGAAAAATACAGCGACTACATGTTCTCGTTTGATAAAAGCATCACGGATAAAAGTTTCTAGTCTAACTAAATTATCATTGGTACTACGTTCAGCTCGGAATCCCGACTGAAGTTTTGTTATAAGATTGTTAGATTCTAAGTACCAAACAAGCCGTTTGTTTATCATTCTCTCTAGTGTTTTGCAACTTGTTAGCGCTATTGGTCTAGTTTGTTGGTTCTGCATGATCTTTCCCTGGTTTGGGAATAGGTATAATTGTGGCCAAACGCCAGCTTTCTGGAAAAACTCCTGTTGTCCATATATCATTGAAAATATGTAAAAGTGTGTCAAGGGCGGTTTCGGGAAGGTGTTTAAGCATCTGGTAATGGATATCATCAGGGCCTGTAGCTGTATCTTTTGATATTGCGATAGCATCTTTAAGTTCTGTTATGTTAAACAGACTGTTATATTCTTCAGTATTTGAAGAGGTGAAGTTAAGATTGATCTTTTCTTCTTGTTTTTTGATGTTTTGAAACTTCTCTGAATAATTCCTGGATGAGGAATTATCCAAAAAAGTTTCGCCAAGTGTATTTGCTATCTCTTCCTTGGATGTGGCCTTTGTTCCACGTTTTGTATTTAAGTGGGTGAAACTGGGTGATTTTGATTTACCAGATATTTTTCGTATCATATCCCAAACCTTTTTAATTGGAGTTTTATGATTTGAGTTTGAAACGTAAGATTTCCATGATTTGCGTTTGGAGGCCTTTATTGTTCGACGGGCCTTTGCTCTGAAGTTTTTAACGTTATTCAAGTTCTCCTTTGTTGGATATCTGCAGAACTTTGATAATGCTTGCTTGCGCTGTTTTATGGCATCTTTGCATTCATCATTGTACCATGGCTTGCTTTTCTTTGGATTTGTCGAGGTTTTCGGTATACTTTTATTAGCGATGTCAAGAAGAGAAGAAGTAAAATCATCTAGAGGGTCCAAGGAATTGTCAAACATCTATTTTTAGACCTTCTTCGCATAATGAGTAATATAATTCCCAATTTGCTTTATTTAGTTTCCACTTTGAGTTGTGATCGTTCGTGGAATTATTTACGCTTTCAATAATAACAGGGAAGTGATCACTTCCGCATTGATCAGCATATACGGACCAGTCAAAGTCTAAAAAGAGAGATGGGTGACACAAAGAGAGATCTAAAGAAGATAAATGTCCTGTTGCAGGATGGAGATACGTGTAAGATTTATCATTCATCAAGCAAAGATTGTTATTTGCAATAAAATTTTCAATAATGTCTCCTCTACTGTTATTATCTTTACATCCCCAAAAAGTGTTGTGCCCATTAAAGTCACCTACTAAAATATAGGGTGCAGGAAGTTGACTAAGTAATGATTGGAGATGTTCAGTTGTTAAGGAAAACGCAGGGGGTATATATACAGAACAAATTGTAGTTTCTTTATCCAACGTGACTGAGACTGCAACAGCTTGTAGCTGTGTTTTAATTTTGATCTCTCTTTGTGGCAAACAAGATTTGACAAAAATTGAACTGCCACCAGATGGTCTTTGACCTTCAGAATGGATATAGTTATATGATTTGAAACCTTTGATATCGATGTTGTCATTAGTTTTTAAAAAGGTTTCTTGTAAACAAAAAATCGATGGGTTTAATAAGGACAGAAGTAATAGGATTTCATTATAGTTTGACTTAAGACCTCGACAATTCCACTGTATTATTTTATGTTTTAAATCCATTGTGTGGAGAGAATTTGATAAGACTAGAAATTATGGAGGTACAATCGGTGACCTCGATCTATTATTACCACTTCGTGGTGTTGGGTTTTCGAACTCCATATCGCTGCTGTCACTCAAACATTCGAAACGATTGCGATTCTTAATATTGTCTCTTGAACCTTTGCGTTGTCTGTCTGATATAATTTGTTTTTGAGATAGTTGTTGTTTTTGTTGTTGTTTTTTCAAATCTTTTTTGATCATTTCTAAAGTAGAGTTTTTCAGCACTTTTTCAGTTTTATTTGTTTCAGTTGGTTGTGGTGATGTTTGACTTGTACTATTGTTCTTTTGGTCTTCAGATGTATTTTTAGGTTTTAATTTTTCTAGAGGTTTGAGACCAGGAATCGGATCAGTTTGAGTGACAGCATCTTCAACAGTTACCTTTTTTACAGGTGACTGTGTAATGCTGGCATAGCTGACTCCAGGAATAGGGGTAGGGGACTCAACGATTTTTCGCTCTTCTGGAAATGAGAGGTTTCTTGGGAATTTTACAGATAAAATTTCTTTTTCTTTGTGCCAAACCTGGCATTCCTTAGAGTTAGCACTGTGTTTTCCACCACAGTTAACACAGTTGGGATCTTTTGTACAACTTTGTTCCGTATGATTTGCCGGCTCGCCACAATTTGCACAGATAGGGTCTTTCGTACACCTGTTTTCGTGGTGTCCATATTTCTGACAATTGTGGCAGCGTAACGGATTTGGAATGTAAATTTCCACATTAACTCTAAAGTATGCCACTTTGACTGTTTTTGGTAGTGTTGGGGTATTAAAAGTAAAAACGAAGGTGTTTGTGTCTTTTAATTGGCCGTTCCTTTTTATCTTAAATCGTTATACAGCAGTTACTCCTTGAGATCGAGTGCCTTCGAGAATCTCCTCCTCGCTCGTGTTCCTCAAATCGGGGCAACGAATTACCCCCTTTGAGGAATTCAGCGAAGTATGAGGAAATACTCTCACTTTCAAATTGTGGAATAATGTTGTCCTCAGTAGATTCTCGGCATGAGATTTTTTACTGATCTCAACGAGCAGCTGATTTGATCTGTACAATTTTCTTATGTTATCTGGTTCACCAGCAATTCCTAAAATAACTTTTTGAATGACGAAAGGAGATAGAGAAGTGATGTTTTGATTTTCTTCTATACTTTCAATCAATAAAAAGCGCGGAAAATGTTGAGTTGTAATGTCATTTGTTGTTATGTTGTCGCCGTTGTCTGATATCTCAGCATCTGATGTGTCTTCTTGGGTAGGTTTCTTTCTTTTTTTATCTTTTCCCATGATGAAAAGATTGTATGATTCATCCTCCGTGCTCTCCGCCCACCGCGGAGCCCAACAAGGGAACACTTTTAGTGAGTGGATTTCCTACCTCAGGTCTTAGAGATACACAGAAGGTATACTCGTACAAGCAAGAAGCTGCACGATTGGTCCGTTAAGCCGCCGCCTTCTAGAAATGGAAAAGTTGTGAAAAAGATTTTATGAGCAAACGGTGTGTATTCAGGTTGATACAAAAGGCAAGGAATAGAAAGTAAAAGGTTATTCCTAGGGCTTGGCGCGACCAGCCGATTGATCGTGCCGGACCGCACGACCACCCGTCTAACCGAAATCCAGGCCAAAGAGGTGTGTTTGGCACCCGAAGTACTGAACTTTTGATAATCCTCAACCTCCAGGACCCCTTCATCCGGCTTACGGGACGCCACCCACGGCAAACGGGTGGTATTTCCTCTTCGCTCTTCCCAAAGAGGACAATTACTGCTCACCTAGCTGGCAACGTTCCCAGTGGGAATTGAGCCCCCAGGGCCTCGGCAAGGCGGAAAGTTTAATACCCAGGGGAGGACATGAAGAGTGAACTACGATTGAGCTCCCACCAGACGGCCTCTGGCCTTCTGAATATATGTAATTGTATGTGTTGAAATCTTTGATATTTAATTGATCATCAGTTTTAAAATAGTTTCTTGCAAGCAAAAAACTGATGGACACAATAAGGATAAAAGTAATAAGATCTCATTATAGTTTGACCTTAGACCTCGACAGTTCCATTGTATTATTCTGCGATTTGAATTAATTTTAGAGTGGATGGTTTTTAGTTAGACTAGAAATTAAGGATAAGTTACTGGTGACTTTGGTCTGTTATTACTACTGCTGGCATGTGTGTGTTCTGATGATCTCGATCTATTATTTTTAGTTTGTGGGCGATCTGGAGCTTCTCCTCACTCCATATCATCGCTACTGTCGCTCAAAGATCCAAATCGGTTATGCTGTTGAATAACATCATCTGCACATTTTCGTTCTCTGTTTGATGGGATTTGTTTTTGTGTTCCTTGACTAGATTTTATTTTTGCTTGGTCTTTCCCAGATGGTGATGACTGACTTCTTGCTTGTTTTTCTTTCTGTTGTTGTCCTTTCAAATCTTTTTTTTTATCATCTCCATGGTGGCCTTTTTCAGACCAACCTCTGTTTTTTTTTTTTTTTTTTTTTTTTTTTTTTGTTGTTGTTGTTTTTCTCCTCGATAGGTGTCTTTGTTTGATTTCTGTTTATGGTGTTAGGGTGAACTTTTTGTTTCTGCAGTTCTTCTGTTTGGCTGTTTGTGTTTGTTTTATTTGATTGTACTGCAGAGTCGAGAATAGTTATTGGATCAGTTTGAGCGGCAGTATCAACCATAGAAACTTTTTTCATAGAAGACTGGGTGATGTTTGCATAACTAATTCCAGGAATTGGTGTAGGGGCCTCAACAAGTTTCCGCGCTATTTCTGGTGAACTTTATACGTAAGATTTCTTTTTCTTTGTGCCAAATTCGACATTCTTTAGAATCAGCACTGTGTTTTTCACCACAATTTACACAGTGTAGTTCGTTTGTACATC
The DNA here is from genome assembly GCA_964016985.1 of Anodontia alba. Taxonomy (NCBI): domain Eukaryota; kingdom Metazoa; phylum Mollusca; class Bivalvia; order Lucinida; family Lucinidae; genus Anodontia; species Anodontia alba. Next base: position 52,035,033 of record OZ024835.1, read on the forward strand.
TACTTTCGAGGTGTTCGGCTGTTTGACCACATTTTGAACAGATAGGGTCTTTGGAACACTTATCCTCATGGTGTCCATATTTTTGACAGTTATGACAACGAAAAGGACTTGGTATGTAAACCTCTACGTTGACTCTAAAGTATGCAACTTTGACCGTCTTAGGTAAGACTGGTGTATTGAATGTAAAGACTAAGGTGTTTGTTCTTTTAACTCTCCGTTTCGTTTTACTTTGAATCTTTTAACTCCAGTTACTCCTTGAGATCTGGTGCCCTCGAGAATCTCATCCTTGCCGCAATTCCTCAATTGCGGGGCAACACATTATCCCTTTTGAGGAATTCAGCGAGGTATGAGGGTACACTCGGACTTTCAAGTCGTGAAAAGTCTGTGCATGAAGTAGATTCTCGGCATAGGCTTTCTTGGATACCTCAATGAGCAGCTGATTTGACCTGTGTAGTTTTTTTTTTTTTTATGTTTTCAGGTTCACCAGCTATACTTTGTATTACTTTTTGTATTAAAAACGGGGACAAAGATGTTATTTGTCTGTTCTCCTCTTTGCTTTCAACTAAAATGAAGCGCGAAAAATGTTGAGTAGGTGTATCATTTGAGGTAGTTGGAGGTTGAGTGCTATCGTCAAAATCTGAAATATCTGAGTCTGGACGTCTAGTTCTTTTTCTTTTATCATAACCCATGATGAAGATGTATTCGTCCTCCATGCTCTCCGACCACCATGGAGCCCAACAAGGGAACACATAAATGGAGTGGCTTTCCTACTCTTTTGTGCTGGAGATACACAGAAGATATACTCGCACGAGCAAAATGCTGCACGATTGACCCGTTAAGCCGCCGCCTTCTTAGGATTGGAAAGGTAGAGAAATAAGACTTATGGGCAAACGGTGAGTATCAGTATGATACAAAAGACAAGGAAGAGAAAGAAAAGATTTTTCCTAGGGCTTGACGCGACCAGCCGATTGACCGTGCCGGGTCTCACGGACACCCTTCTACACCGAAATCCAGATCAAAGAGGCATGTTGAGCCATCAGGAGAGACCAAACTCCCAATAACTCACAACCTCCAGGGTCCTTTCTTCCGGCTTACGGGCTGCCACCCGCGGCAAACAGGTGGTGTTTCCTCTTAGCTCTTCCCAAAGGGGGCAATTACTGCTCACCAAGCTAGCAACGTTCCCAGTGGAAATTGAGCCCCCAGGGCCTCGGCAAGGCGGAAAGTTTAAAACCCAGTGTGTGTGTGTGTGTGGGGGGGGGGGGGGTGGAGGGAGTGGTACTAACTGTGCAACGTTACTTGCCGACTTGTTTTTATACTCGTAGGAGGCGGAGTTTGTACAAAGTCTTCTCCAAGCAGGCAAGAAACACCTCGCACAAAAATTCATTTTGTCTCTGAAAAACACGTCATAGTGCGAGGTTAAACGCTTACCATTACATGCATATCCGGTTATTCCCCGTGGAAACCCGCGAATTACTTTCATAAACCGCTTATATAGGGTGCATATACTTACCCGAAATACGTTTCGTTCCCATACCTGTCTCCCATATCTTCACTGACCGTTATATTGCATGCTAACTTAACTAAATGCATGCTCACTTGCATGGATCAGTGTACTTGCCACTATTATGTAAACGGATAAGGTCTTTTCTTTTCTGTGAACGTTGTCAATGCGTATTTGTGACTTATAATATATTTTTCATATATTATATTTGCAGGTATGTAGTTGTATGGTATTCCCTATGTTCATATGAATTAACCATAGAAAGTTATTGTTGTAAATTGCAATAAGATGGTATTGATAATTGACGTGTAAATGTCATATGAAATTGCAAGGTCAATGTAAATATTTTGGCATCATGTGTGAAAATCCGTACCATTTCTAAAGTTATATTTTCTGGCATGATCAATGGCATGATCAATGTATTTAATATGAAAATGTATTTAGCATAATTTATCTACTTGATGAGTGCACTTGCCATTATTATGTAAATGGATAAGATCGACACTTTGAACGTTGTCAATGCGTATTTGTGACTTATAATATATTTTTCATATATTATATTTCCAGTTGTGGTCAGTCCTGTTCCTGGTCCATTTCCGAAGAATGAACCCGTCTTAAAGTCGGTGACAAGTCTGCTTAACCTCGCACTATGACACACAAAATTTGCAGAGTATTTGGAATTCATTTATCCACGTGAACTTGAAATAAAGGAAACAATGGAGACTGTAGCCTCCTCCTCATACTTGGATTGTTATCTCTACATTGACAATGGAAAGCTTGCTACTAGGCTTTACGACAAACGGGATGACTTCAATTTTCCCATTGCTAACTTTCCATTCCTGAGCAGTAATATCCCTTCTGCACCAGCATACGGCGTTTACGTTTCACAGTTAATCCGTTATGCCAGAGCCTGTTCAAATTATCAGGACTTCAAGGAGCATGGAAAAGTGCTCACTGCAAAATTGTTGAGCCAGGGGTATCAAAAAAAAAACAAACTAGTAGCAACACTTAAGAAGTTCTATTGGGGACACCATGATCTGGTCAATCCCTACAACGTGGTAGTTTCCAGAATTGTTTCTGATGTGTTTGCCAGTGACGCGCCATAAACAGACTTCCCAAATCCAGGACATACGCTTCTACAGATATTTCCTTGGTTCAGGTCTATGGGCATGGTGGGCGAAGCTTGCTTACCAAGTAATGCTTACTATCCGCGGAGGCTTGATTACACCCTTTATTCTGGGTTTTATGTCTGTTGGTCTGAACATTCTGATTCGTCATTCGTTTACGGATTTATGAGTTTAGGTACCATGACCGCAACCACTAGTTTTTATTGACCAAGCCTTTTGTGAAAGTTCATACATATAAACTTATTCCGGACACAAAATACTTATAGTAAACACAACGTACAAAACAGCTCCTACGTAAACACAACGTACAAAACAGCTAATACTGATTTTTAACATTAAAGATCCACGTTCTCTCTATATCGTTCGTATGCGCAATAGCAATTGAAATTCAAGTCGGTTGAAACAAGTACAAAGTTTCTGCAAAAGCAGCAAAGTAATTGGCGCTGCGTAAAATAACTGAACTGTAGTGGGGATCATCGTTGCAAACATAGTTTGTTTACACGTTATAAAATATGTTTCTGATGGTGTATATTATATTGTAAAGTAATTCATACATAATTGGAGTTATGTACACGTTAATTTAGTATACATCTCTGATATTTGCAGAATATGGAAGTGGAAGAGAAGAAAACAGTTCTGATTTATAGCTTTAATCAAAATTGTTACTAAAAGTAGTACTAATCAAAAGCATTGTTACTAAAAGTAGTACTAATCAAAAACATGTTACATTTCATAGTTAAATCAATGAGTGGTATTGAAAATGTTTAAAGTTGAAATTGCTGTTTGGCAAATGATTATGTTAAAATGTAATTTATGGTATGTTAAAAAATTCTCTAGTTAAGGTATGAGAAGTTTGTTTGACAGTCATAAGTTGAAAAACTTAAATTTGAAATCTTGAAATAAGAAAAAAATGAATGTGACATGACCAAACTAACTGCTGATGAATGAACAAATGAACAAACAAAAAATGTATATGTCTGATTAAATTTACGGTAGCTAACACCCCAGTTACACAGACGGTCGGTCCCCAATCGGTCATTTTATATTAAATTTCTCGCAGTTTTGATCGGTTGTCATGCGTGATTTTATTTCTGGTTTTCTGTGTAAACGGCCATCGGTGATGGACAAGTGTTCAGTCGGTTAACCAAACATTTCATGGGTTGCTGGTAGGTGACCGAAAGCAACTCAAACGGGGTTGGATCGGTGATAAGGATGTTTTCATCGATAAAATACTGAAATACTATCCATTTTTATCGTTTGTAAATCGGAGCTAAATCGGGCGTATCGCTGATTAATCGATATTTGATAGCTAGTCATCGGTGGTTAAACACTTTCCGTCAGATATGGTCGGTGATTCATATTTGGTTATCTTTGTCCGATCGGCGATATCGGTGATTAAGAGCTTGCATGTCTCGTGCTATAGGTTGCTGTCGGTTCTTTTATTAAAACAATATGTTTAAGTGATGAGAACCGATGATTTTTTTGCAGTTGGCCGAATAACATCATGGAGGATGGCAGAGCCATCCAGCAATTCGGTGTCATGTTGCAGCAGCAAGTAATTCTCAATGTCAGGCAGGCCATTCAGCTCGTTCAGCAGCCCATAGCTGATCACAGACGCCGCCGGAGACAAAGGAGATGGTGGACCAGGCCCTGGTTAACCGAGGAGAGAAGGCTTCAGTTTGGACAGTATAGCACCATTCTTGCAGAGTTGAGGGAAGGGGACACCAGCTCCTTCAAGAACTATATGAGGATGACCCCAGAAATGTTCGACGAGCTTCTGCAACGCCTTGCGCCCAGACTTCAGAAGCCAGACACCAACTGGAGAAAAGCCCTAGATCCCGGATTGAAATTGGCGGTAACACTCAGGCACCTAGCAGCAGGAGATTCTTACCCTTCCCTCTCTTATGATTTTAGGGTGGCTAGGTCAACAATTTCCCTCTTTATCCCAGAAGTCTGCGAGGCCATAGAACAACATACAGCGAAGAGGTCATCCCTATCCCCAATACACCAGAAGAATGGAGACCAATAGCTGAAGAGTTTGAAAGGAGGTGGAATGTCCCTCATGCATGTGGAGCACTTGATGGCAAACACGTTGCACTGAGGAAGCCCCGGAGATCCGGCTTTGAATACTGCAACTAAAGGATTTTTCTCAATTGTGCTCATGGCTCTTGTTGATTCCAACTATAGGTTTCTGTGGATAGTCGTCGGAGGCCATGGGCACATGTCAGATGCTCAGATATATAACAATTCCGAGCTGATTGAGATGCTAGAAGATGTAACCATTGGCTTCCCACCCTCAGAACCTCTTCCAAATGATGACCGTGATACGCCGTATTTCATTCTTGGTGACGATGCTTTTGGGTTAAGGACCTATTTGATGAAGCCCTACGGGAGATGCGGCCTGGAAAGGGAGAAATTGATAACCAATTACCGGCTTTCTAGAGGGAGAAGAGTGGTCGAAAATGCATTTGGCACCCTGGCGGCCAGATTCAGAGTGCTTCTAATGACCATGCAGCAAACACCGGAAATTGCTGCAACCATAGTTGAATCTTGTGTGTGCTTGCACAATCTAATGAGGATGAGGTATCCCGTCCTACAACAAGCTCAACTAGACCAAGAGGATGACCATCACAACCTTGTTCCTGGAGCCTGGAGAACGGATGAGATGCTGACTACAATCCAGCAAATCAGGGCCCGTAATCGTGACGCAACCGACGCCAAGCAGCAGAGGGAGTACTTATCCAAGTACTTTAGTTCCAGCAGGGTTTGTGCCTTGGCAAGACAGAATGGTAAACTAGCCGCAAGACAGTTTATAATGAGATGACAGGCTGAAATGACATTTGATTCTAGAGATTGTTTTCATGTTTTCTTTGTATTTTTTTTTTTTTTTTTTTTTTTTTTTTTTTGTGTGTGTTTAAGTTAACACCTGAAATTATTTTGTGCTACGTTATTTTAATTACAAAAACACAATCAAAAACACAATCTGCCATTTACTTTGTTCATAGGTTTTCAATATAAAATAACCCTTTACCTGATCTATACTTATTTCAACAACCTTGAGACAACTTTGGAAAACATTGTGAAAAAATGTGAAATTTCTCATATGGAGCAACTTCACCTTTTCCTCAATTTGTATTCTTATTAATCGGTATTTTAAACCACCAGTTGTACAGTATAAATCATCAAACATTTGTCATTGTTTGCTGGGTGGAAACAGAGGACAAATATTAAGGAGTAAAGAAAAGTGTGGCTGTGAGCACTTGGAAAAGGTTAGTGTCTGGGTTTTTTTTTTAAATCGTCACCATTTAGAATCTGGAGGGAGCGAAGCAGCCGTAAGATTCTTAATGGTGAAGATTAAAAAAAATGCACTAACCTGCTTAGTGTTTGCCCAAGACAATAACTACTCTGGTTCTACACTGTTGCAAAAAAGATGTTGTGGGTACTCACAGATTACAAAAAAAAAACGCCTAGTCAAATGTTTTCAAAATTTTATCAACAAAAACTGAAAATTTTCAAATAAAAAATAAATCTGATATTTTTCATATTTCTGCTCAAAGCATAGATTATGGATATTCGTTAGAACCACCTCAGCGAGGCAGTTCTAACGAGTGCTCAAAATTTCATGTTTTTGAGCAGAAATAAGAAAGATAATGTATACCCCAGTAAACCCTAGCTTCACTATACAAAGGGGGTTAAAGATGCATATGAGTGTTTTCGTACTTCATAAAATACCTTTTATTGAGAAAATTGCTAAATTCACCCTTTATTTTGTTCCTCTGCAATTTACTGTCAATTATCCTCATTCCAGAACCTACATGACTTCTAATTCAATCTGACCTGTCATGTTGAAGCTTTTTTTTAAATTTGACAAGCCACAGAAGACTGTACATTTCTGATCACTTGAATTTTCAAGTCTTCAGTAGATTTAATGGTGAAGAGTCTCTTCATGACCAAATGAGGAGTCTTCACTATTAAAATCTACTGAACATTTGAAAATTCAAGTGATCTGATTAGTTTATTATCTAGGGCAAACACTAATGGAAGAAGCACCCCATGGAACCCCAAACGCTGGCTGGAGGTGGGTCGCTGGTCCACTGTGAGGGATCAGGCTGCCACTGTGGTTGCTGGTATGACCTGCTACTGTCTGCAACTGGAGCTTGGGGTTGGGGTGGAGTGTGAGTGTCACTGCGTGTATGGGCATTTCGCTGAACATCTTGCAGAACAGTCCAAATACGGTCCGATGCCTCCATGTACAGGTCCTCAGGCAGCTGTCTAAGAATGTTCGCACACATCTCGGCAAAGTGTTGCCTCTGACGCTCCTGGGCTGAACTCTCTGGTCGAAGGTCCCTTGCTAACTTGTCTCCTACCTCTACCAGCTGCTGGCTACAATGAACAAGAGCTTGGATACCCTCATCAGGCGCTGTATCGATTACCTTGGCTCTCTTGGGGTCACGCACAAGTGGAGGTCGCGTGTATGGGGCAGGTCTGAAGACGATAGGAGGAGTAACATCTGGTCCCTCTAACGACGCATCAGCTGCAGAGAAGACCTCTTCGGCTTCTAGGGTGGGGGCAACTAGGTTAGTCTGGTCCTCATCATCAAGGTCGGGAAGTTGGACGTGAAATCTGGCTGCTCTTTTCTGCTTCAACTGTAAAACATTTAAGAAAATACTTTTAAGTGTTATGTACATTTCAAAAGAATGTTTGAAACTGAAAATGTGAAATAAAAAATGTACACGTTAAAATAATGTTTAGAATATATAATGACGAGTAATGAAAAGAATTTGTTTCACTTACGCTGCAAACAGTTCGGGACTTGACTTCACCTATGTGGGGAAAGAGAAACTGGAATCGTTCCCACAGTCTCCTGGCCTTGTCGGTGACTCCTTCTACTTCAAAGCCACTCCCAGATGGAGTAACTTCCTTATCTTGATGTCACTCAGCTTGGACCTTGTGGACTGATACCACTGTTTGATATCCTTGCTATCACGGTCTATGAGTTCGCTCAGCTCCTCCCACTTCCTCTCCCTGGATTGTGTATCCCTCCATCGGTCTCTGTGTTTGTTGTACAGGAAGTCATTGGCTAACAAAATCTCACGAATCTTGTCCTGATCTTCCTCGGAGATGATACTGAAAGTACATAACAAACAAAGCATTTGAAAATAAATACATAGGATGAGAAAATATGTATTTCCGTCATATCCCCCCATGGGCTGGATATAATTTCTTACATCGAATGATTCAGTAAACCACAAGACTAAAACTGGAATGAAAAAAATGGTAGGGGTTGACATATTTTTTAAAATCAATTACAATGAATCAGTTTTGATTTTCTTAAATTAATTTAAACATTACCACAGTGCATGTATTGCTACTCACACTATGCGATTCCTGGGCTTCTTGGTCTTGGACATGGGCTGGGTGTTCTGAGTGTCGCCTTCTTGTGTATCGCCTGCAAGGTTGACAGCGTCCGGTGTCTCTCCACCATCCGCACTGTTATGACTATCAGAGGCATCAACATGAACAGAATCATAGGATTTTTACCAGCCACTGTAGGGTCATTCCCACTCATCATAGGAGCGACGGTACGAGGTTTAAGGACCTCCCTTGAGGTGTTCTCTGGGGAATGCTGCTGCTTGGATCCGCCACTACCGCTTCCATCTGTACCACAAACTGTACCCCTGGCACCATGGCCACAAGCTCTTCCCCTGACGATGGAGCCTTTTCTGATCTGTGGGACCTCATCAGAGGCAGTCATAGGGGCCTTTCCTCTGTCGGATTTCTTTCATTTCCTTTTTGCAGGCATGGTCTAGCCGTAATGTGACTTTGATTAAACTACCGCAGAAACTGGAGCAAAACTACTGGCGAAGACCTATATAATACCGAGCAGCACTGGACATCACCAATCGAGCACCGCCATGTCTCCGACAAGCCAACGATTGACCAATCACGAAGTCAGACTGGTCACCGATCAAAAGCATCTGGCAACCGATCAACAGCCGATGAGTACTTATGAATACCGATTGGCCACATACAAATTTAAACCCACCGATGACACGATGGCGGCAACCGATTGATCACAGATTGGGTCCCTATTAACCACCGATCAAAACCGACGAAATCCCACATTTTAATTCTCATCTTTTTTCTATCGATGGTAAGTATTAGTTGATCGGTTGCTTATCGGTGGCCCATCGGTGATATCGGTTGTAGACAGCTTGTCTATCGGTTATTTGTAAAATATTTTCACCGATCGAGAATTTTAAACATGTTTAAAAATCCCAATCGGTAATTTTTCACCGATAAAACTTATCCTTCCCCAATAGCAGTTGATAGGTGGAAAACAGGTGACCAATAGGTGATATCGGTGTTAAATACGTTGTCATCGGTTCACGCTAAAAAAACTACCGATCAGTCACCGATGGCTCTGTGTAACTGGGGTGTAAGCAGTCGTTATAAATGTATGTTTTAGGGCAATACCTTGTTATTTAAGCCGCGGCTCAGATAATTTCTGATATTTTTTGGCACTTATATTCTGCCGAATTTATGAGTATAGAATGGGGCCCCGGAAATGCATAGTTAAAATAGTTATATATAGATTTATGTCCCAGTTACAACCTAAAATCTTCTTTATTCCGTTTTTGACATTCGATTTCGTTTTTTATAAGCTATTGTTTTTCGGTTTCTTTTATTTTTCTTTCATAACAATTCTATTTATTTCGTAAGAATCCATAGATATGGAAAACAAAAATAAACTTGTCTTTATCTCATTGACGCATGCGTGTATTGTCTCACGGTCCCGTCCAGCCATTCATACCTGTTGTTTTCCCACATGATATGCATAAAGTTTATATTTTCTACCATCGAAAAGTTTCAATAAATCTTCGAAATGTTTATACCCAGTTTCGTCCCTACATCGAGAATTAAGTCGAGCCCATTCCAAGAAAATCGAAGGGTTTAGTCCATTGACATACACAAACACTGCCACGAACAGACGTTCAAAATGCTTGATATTCTGTTGCCAAAACAATTTTCTAATCGAGAATGGCCATTTACTTGCTGGTCCATTAAGGTCTTGAATTTCTATCCATTTTTCATAGGTCTCACGATTTTTGCTTTTACACCAACCTGTACGTTTCAGGTTATACAGTTCAACAGGTATTAGGTTATTGGGGTTACGCTGTTGAGATGCTAGACATGGTATACCATAATACCATATGGTATTAGGTTTGCTTATCGAAGAAGCTGACCTACGCATTGCCATGCGTTCCATAATTCAGCCAATCAAAACGTTTGCTTTTGCTTGCTCGTAGAAAGGTGACATTGCTCTCCTGGAAGTTTGAATAGAAGATGAATAGCAAGGAAAATCAGTGTTCTGTATTTTGTTACGGAACAGAGACTGTTGAACGACTTTACTTTCAGATCATGGTAAATACATTTTAATTTTGCTTCTGATCATAAGAATATTTTAAAGCGACGAAGCCGAAAGAAATAAAGATATTAAACTGTTCCACTGCTCAGCCTCGTGAGGTCCCATGCTTGTACTGGTCTTTTCTTTTTAATGGATCGTCTCCCAATTGTTGGAGTAGTTAGCGACGATAAAAGTTATATGCAAGAATTCTCAGTTTCATATTTTTTGTCTTGCATTTATTTTATATGTTTTTGTTGTTAGCTCACCTGAGCACGAAGTGCTCATGGTGAGCTATTGTGGTCAGTCAATGTCCGTCGTGCGGCGTCAACAATTGCTTTAAAAGCCTACTCCTCCTACACCCCTGGGCCAATTGACTTGATACTTGGTAGGAAGCATTGGGGTGACTTGTAGATCAAAAATAGCAAAAATCATTTCGATCGGAAGTCCAAGATGGCCGCCATGGCAGCCATCTTGAAAATCTATTTTTCGCCTTCTCCTGAACCGAAAGGCCAATTGACTCCAAACTTGCTAGGAACCATCAGGGTGACTTGTAGATAAAAAAATAGCTAAAATCATGCCGATCGGAAATCCAAGATGGCCGCCATGGCCGCCATCTTGAAAATCTATTTTTCGCTTCTTCTCCTGAACCGAAAGGCCAGTTGACTCCAAACTTGCTAGGAAGCATCAGGGTGACTTGTAGATCAAAAATAGCTAAAATCGTGCCGATCGGAAATCCAAGATGGCCGCCATCTTGAAAATCTGTTTTCGCTTCTTCTCCTGAACCGAAAGACCGTATTTGGACTGTTCTGCAAATCATGCCGATCGTAAAACCAGGATGGCGCGGCGCCATGGCAGCCATCTTGAAAATCTATTTTTCGCTTCTCCTGAACCGAAAGGCCAGTTGACTCGAAACTTGGTAGAAAGCATTTGGGTGACTTGTAAATCAAAAATAGCTAAAATCGTGCCGATCGTAAATCCAAGATGGCCGCCATGGCAGCTATCTTAAAAATCTATTTTTCGCTTCTTCTCCTAAACATAAAAATCACTTGACTCGAAACTTAGTAGGAAACATCAGGGTGACTTGTAGATCAAATATAGCTAAAATCGTTCTGATCAGAAATCCCAGATGGCCACCATGGCCGCCATCTTAAAAATCTATATTTAGCTTCTTCTCCTGCACCGAAAGGCCAATTGACTCCAAACTTCATAGGAGACATTGGGGTGACTTGTAGATCAAACATAGCTAAAATCGGGTATCCAAGATGGCAGCCATCTTGAAAATCTATTTTTCGCCTCTTCTCCTGAAATGAAAGGTCAGTTGACTCGAAACTTGGTAGGAAGCATTGGGGTGGCCCGTAGATCAAAAATAGCTAAAATCGTGCCGATCGTAAATCCAGGCTGGATACCATTTAGAGTTTGTTCAAATGATCACGCTCAATTGACTGGCATGCCATATATCATCTTCTTCAAAATAAAGAACTGCTTAAATGATGATCTTTTCATTAGTTGCGATGACAGGATTGGAAAAATGTTGCATAACATCTGCATATCTGCAGTGGCTATGTCACTCAGGTGAGCGACCCGTGGCCCGTGGGCCTCTTGTTTTTGTATATGCGTGTAGTTTTACCGGATTTATTCTGTCGAACATTCATACATCAGAAAATAAATATGGGTAATATTTGTTCGATACGATCCGATTTCCCTAGCAACGCTATAAATAACATCCGCCAAGATGTCCTTGAAGTGGAAAGGCCATTTAAACATTTTTCTTTCAACTATTGGGTGGAACATACTTTTCAACATCTGTTTAAAAGTAAATGCTCCCTTCAAGGATTTTGGACAAAGCACTTGTTTTCCACCATTAATAGAATGCTAATTTGTGCATACCATTGGGTTTGTTTACACGCTTTGTGTTTACACATGTATACACAGTGCTTCAGCTAGGATTTGAGGGCAGACGTGCCGGGTAGGGCACTTCTGTGCGCGGTCGTACAAGAATGAGAGCACCCTGTGTCATGTTATGCTTAGTATCAAGACATCATATAATCCTATTCCACAATAAATGCCTTTAACTAGAAAACACATAAAAATGACCTTTAAGCATTGGTAACTTTTTAAATTTTGGTCCAATTTTCATGAAATTTTCACCAAAATGTAGTTTTATGTCTAGAGTTGAAATAAGGCAGAGGACTGCTTAAGGATAATCTGCCGGCTGACCAAACATGGCGGCGGAATATGCCACCTGTACACGTCATCATAAAATATCAACAAAAATCACAAATGAAATGCGTGTCTCACAAATTGAACTGATAACTCAAAAGACAGGATATATCAAGTGGTTATTAATAGATAAAAATGCATTTTATAAGTATGAAAAAACTTACATCAGGGTTCATGTCAGAGAAATGTCAGGACATTTAATTTTTTTTCAAGGTCAGGAAATTGTCAGGGAATTCTGTGATGTGCCAGGGAATTTTACATTTCAGCCTGATGACACTTGAAAGTTTGGTCCCGATATATTTTTCCTGTTAATTTCTGGCTCTGATATTGTCATGGAAATTTGAATTTACGTCAGGGAAAAGACAAGGAAATGTCAGGGAATTTTAGTCAATTCTAAATGTATGAACCCTGTAACATGTTGATGCAGTGTACATATTGAAAGAAACACACGATATATGATCGAAGCAAAAATATGAGTCTCATCCGGAGATAAGCTGGTTTTATGCCATATGTGAACAAGAAAGACACATAGTTTGTGCATTTGTGCTGTCTGATCAGCACAGTTGTTTGATGTCTAGACAGTATACTCCCTATTAAAACTCTCAAGACAAGCTAATCCAGCTCTGAGGCTGAGTTAGCCAGCCTGTGGCTGAGTAGATCAGTCTGAACCTTACTTAATCGAAAATCCCGAAGACAGTTTTTCTGCACAGATTTTATTTTTGGGCTTCAGAAGGAGGTAAAATAGGACCTTATGTTCATACTTCTTGCAACTTAAACCTCACTGAATTATTTTTACAGTGGAAAGATTATTAAATCCAGGAAATAGGAGTTTAATCTTGCAGTAAGGAGGATGTACATGCTAATAAACCCTTATGCCATGAATTACGCAATTTTGACCGTAGGTATTTAGGTCTTTGTGAACCTGTCAAATTTGACCGACTCAGTATTAGAAGATCGCTAGGTATGTTCTGATCTAATTCTGTCTCCCCCCAACTGAAAGGGCAGAGATATTGTTTTTAATTTGGCTGTCTGTCTGTTTGTCACAAAATCATGTCCTCTCTATAACTTTGAAAATTGACAAAGATCATTTCATGTCAGCTCGCAATAACTTGAAAACAGTCAAGGTATTTTCATGAAACTTCACAGAAATATAAAGCATCATCAGACAATATGCAGTCCCCCAAAACAATAACTCTTTCCTGTACATTTTTGGAGTTATTCCCCTTTGAAAATTGACAATTGTAAATTTGTGCCCACTTGAAAATTGTTCAAGGTGGTATTATGAAACTTCATAGACATATAAAGCATCATCAGATGATATTTAACAGTATGTGCGTGTCTGGTCTAAACAAAACAAGAGGGCCATGATGGCCCTGTAATGCTCACCTGAGCAACATAGCACTTTGAGAACCTGATCTAGAACTGATCAAGGAAAACATTCTGATCAAAGTTCAAAATGATGTCTAATGGACTGTGAAATAAAGTTCAAGGTCAAATATGGATGACTGCATTCAAGAGGCCATGCTAAGATGTATGCATGTACTAAGTATCACTGGCTGTAGGAGCAAAAGTTACTGAGAAACTGACCTAAACACAAACACTTTACAAGTACCAAATATCACTCTGTAGGACCAATAATTACTGAGAAACTGACCTAAACGGAAAAAACTTAAGAAAGTCACTGGATAGAAAAATATACATCACCTTGAAATCATCAAGACAAATATTTTGAGCAAGATTCATGATGATCACTTCAAAAATGTGAACTTTAGAGCATCAACAAGGTTTTCCTTTTGATTTGGCCAGGTGACCTAGTTTCTGATATCAGGATAAAATGATTCTCGAATGTCTTAATATGTAGAATACATATAGATAGTAGCGTTCCAGATATCCACACGCCATTTTGTCCGGTAACGTCTGAGTGACGTCATTTTTTATGCTGACGTAACTTTACTTGTGCTCGTGATGCCAGGCTGACCATAACTTACAATGATTTCATTCTCATGTATTGAAAACATAAGAATTTTCACTCGTGCTGTGCACTTGTGAAAATTCTAATGTTTTCAATTCACTCTTATAAATATGGTATTAAAATCAAATAAGTAAATATCCTCTATGTATCACCCTGACACTCCAGTGTCTCCCCAATTCCAGGCGAGCTATGCTGTCTGCTGACAGCTCTTTTTGACTGTTATTGTGATTGTGGCTATTCCTTGGCTTTTCTCTTACCTTTGAACATGTATTGCGAAACAGATTTTTCAACTATGTCCCCATACAAATGTATTTTAGGGATGAAAATTGACCTTGCCGTAAAAAAAAAATCAAAGGCCAATCATCATTTGAACAAACTTGGTAGACCAAGAGTACCCGATGCTGTATGCAAAGATTCAGCTCAAAGCTTTCTTGACTTTGGAGAAAAAGATTTATAAGAATGTTTACCATATGTGGGCATGGAGGCCATCTTATTCAATGATTCAGAACCATTCGAACAAATTATCAATATTTGTCACCAGTAGGTCCCATGTAAAATCTGGTGAGAATTACAAATGCGGTTTCAGAGAAGTCATTTAAGGACTGCAAAATTTTATACATGTATACAGCCCGCGGAGGAGGGTGGGGTGGGTGGGTGGGGGGGGGGGGCAAGGGCTGATAGCCCCCCAGGTGACAAAATTTTGATTGTAACTAAAACGTTTTACTACTCCTATCATACATTGTAAGTTTCAGCCTTAAGTTTTCAAGTTACTTTGAAAAAATAATTTTTCAACATTTTCCCTGTACAAAAACATGGGGACACTAATTATACCTTGTCCCAAAAATGTCAAAGGTCACCCTATGGTCATCAGTTGACGCTGTACCCTAAATGCTGTATACCAAGATTCAGCCCCAAAGCTTTCTTGGTTCTGGAGAAGTGTTTTAGGTGTTTTTACCATATTTTGGCATGGCAGCCTTCTTACGAGATAATGGACAGCGACCGTTTGTATAAATTTATAGCCCACTTTTAACAGAAGATTCATCATGAAGTTTGAAGAAAATTGACCCAGGGGTTTCAGAGAAGTCCTTCAAATGCGTGGGCGAACGGACGATGGACGGCAAGTGATCACAACAACTCATCCTCAGCTGAGATGAAAATGTAGATGCTTTTTGGTTGAAAATGCTATTTATCCAGCGTTATGCTATTATAAACGGAAACACTTTAAAGTAGAACTACTTTCAGCAGAAGCTTGGTTGCAGAAAAGCAAACGGGAAGTCACAAAAGTTGCCTCCCTTTCAGTGATGGCAGAAAGTTTGTTTTCAGTGCCCTTAAATATAGTATTCTCTGGGCCAATTCGGTAGATGTCAAACTGTGCTAGCTTCCTTTCCTCCCCCCCCCCCCGGCCCCGCCACCGCCCCCCCTCCCCCCCTCCCCACAAACTATAAGAATTTACAGCCCATTAAATAAGTCTCAAATCGTGTAAAACCTCAGATCCTATTTGCAGGAAAAAAATCAACAAAACCATTTCAAAATATTATCTGCGAAATAAAATATACATAGATCTACTTGCAGATCTGTTTTTAGCTCACCTGAGCAAAAGCTCAGGGTGAGCTATTGTCATTACCCTCTGTCCGTCGTCGTCCGTCGTTCGTCGTTCGTTGTCAATAATTAGTTTGTTAACACTCTAGAGGTCACAGTTTTGACCCAATCTTGATGAAAGTTGCTCAGAATGTTTGCCTCTATGAAATCTAGGTCAAGTTCGATACTGGGTTACTTGGGGTCAAAAACTAGGTTACCAGGTCAAATCAGAGGAAAAACTTAACACTCTAGATGTCATAGTTTTACACTCTAGGGTCATAGTTTTGACCCAATCTTGATGAAACTTGCTCAAAATGTTTGCCTCTATTAAATCTAGGTCAAGTTCGAAACCGGGTCACTTGGGATAAAAAACTAGATCACAGGGCCAGATCAGCAGAAAACCTTGTTCACACTCTAGCGGTCACATTTTTGAAGCAATCTTCATGAATCTTGCTCAATATGTTTGTCTTGATGATTTCTAGGTCGAATTCGAAGCTGGGACACTTGGGGTCAAAAACTAGGTCATCGGGCCAAATCAGCAGAAAACCTTGTTAACACTCTAGCGCTCACATTTTTGAAGCAATTATCATGAATCTTGCTCAAAATGTTTGTCTTGATGATTTCTAGGTCAAATTTGAAACTGGGTCACTTGGAGTCAAAATCTAGGCCACCGGGCCAAATCCGCAGAAAACCTTGTTAACACTAGCGGTCACATTTTTCAAGCAATCATCATGAATCTTGCTCAAAATGTTTGTCTTGTAGATTTCTAGGTCAAGTTTGAAACTGGGTCACATGAGGTCAAAAACTAGGTCACCAGGCCAAACCAGCAGAAAACCTTAACACTCTAGCGGTCACATTTTTCAAGCAAGCATCATGAAACTTGCTCAAAATCTTTCTTTTGATGAGTTCTAGGATGTATTTGAAACTGGGTCACGTGGGGTCAAAAACTAGGTCATTGGCCAAAATCAGCAGAAAACCTTGTTAACACTAGCGGTCAAATGTTTGAAGCAATCATCATGAATCTTCCTCAAAATGTTTGTCTTGATGATTTCTAGGTCAAGTTCGAAACTGGGTCAGTTGGGGTAAAAAACTAGGTCACCTGGCCAAATGAGCGGAAAATCTTCACTCTAGCGGTCACATTTTTTTGAAGAAATCATCATGAAACTTACTCAAAATCTTTGTCTTGATGAGTTCTAGGATATGTTTGAAACTGGGTCACGTGGGGTCAAAAACTAGGTCACCGGGCCAAATCCGCAGATAACATTGTTAACACTCTAGCGGTCAAATTTTTTAAGCAATCATCATGAATCTTGCTCAGAATGTTTGTCTTGGTGCTTTCTAGGTCAAGTACGAAACTGGGTCATTTGGGGTCATAAACTAGGTCACCAGGCCAAATCACATTACGAAAACATGCCTATTCAAATATACTGAAAATTTTACCACCAAAAAATGAAAATTTTCACAAAAAAATCTGCTACTTTTAATATTTCTGCTCAAAACATAGATTGTTGGTACTCGTCAGAACCGCCTCGGCGAGGCGGTTCTAACGAGTACCCACAATTTATGTTTTTGAGCAGAAATAAGAAAAATAATATATACCCCTGTCAACCCCAGTTTTACTATATAAAAGTGGGGTTTAAGGGGGTCAAAATTATATAGGTATATTCTCGTGATGAGCTGAAAACCTTAACACTCTAGCGGTCACATTTTTGAAGCAATCATCATGAATCTTGCTCAAAATGTTTGTCTTGATGATTTTTAGATCAAGTTCAAAACTGGGTCACCTGGGGTCAAAAACTAGGTTACTTGGCCAGATCAGCGGAAAACCTTGTTAACACTCTAGTGGTCACATTTTTCAAGCAATCATCATGAATCTTGCTCAATATGTTTGTCTTGGTGATTTCTAGGTCTAGTTTGAAACTGGGTCACTTTGGGTTAAAAACAAGTCGCCCGGCAAAATCAGCAGAAAACCTTGTTGACACTCTAGCGGTCACATTTTTGAAGCAATCATCATGAATCTTGCTCAAAATGTTTTTCTTGGTGATTTCTAGGTCAAGTTCGAAACTGGGTCACATGGGGTCAAAAACTAGGTCCACAGGCCAAACCATCAGAAAACTGTTTACACTCCAAAGGTCATATTTTTGAAATAATCATCATAAATATTACTCAAAATGTTTGACGATGATTTCTAGTTCTCGTTTAAAACTGGGTCACATGATATCAGAAACTAGGTAGGTCACCTGGCTAAATCAAAGGAAAAACTTTATTGATGTTTTAGAGGTCACATTTTTTTTGAAGTGATCATCATGATGCTCAAACTTTTCGTCTTGATGATTTCAAGGTGATGTATATTTTTCTATCCAGTGACTTTCTTAAGTTTTTCTGTTTCAGTCAGTTTCTCAGTAATTATTGGTCCTACAGAGTGATATTTGGTACTTGAGAAGTGTTTGTGTTTAGGTCAGTTTCTCAGTAACTATTGCTTCTACAGCCAGTGATACTTAGTATATGCTTACATCTTAGCATAGCCTCTTGAGTGCAGTCATCCATATTTGACCTTGACCTTTATTTCATAGTCCATTAGACATGCTACATCGTCTTACTTGTTAATATAATCATTTTGACTGATCAGAATGTTTTCCTTGATCAGTTCTAGATCAGGTTCTCAAAGTGCTATGTTGCTCAGGTGAGCGTTACAGGGCTATCATGGCCCTCTTGTTTTTTTTTTGTTTTGTTTTTGTTTTTTTTTGCACTGATCTTAGCAGACAAATACGTAGAGAGTTAAATTTATAATATATAATGACTGTGCATTTGGTTACGCTGTTATTATTTAAAAGAAACCGAATATCTCTTTAGCTTTTATTTTTTTATTATTATTTCTTCCGTTTTGATATTTACCATTTATTCGACTGAATAGATCCGCACCACACTATATTGGAAGATTCGAATTACATTATTAGGTATGTCGGGCTATTAGATTTAGTAATATCCAGAGACAAATGGCTATACAAAGGCGACGGAAAAACTAATGTCATAATCAGGCGCCATATGCTATTGTATGATTTAGGTTTGTTACCCTTTTGGGGGTTTCCAGGCTGAAATAGGTTTATGAATACGCTCGTGCATAACGCTGCCTATTTTTGTCTGTAACAGAATTATAATTTTCAATTTAGCAGTTGACACTATAAAATGATCAGTTACTTATCCTTTACCAATCTAGGGGAAAATTCACCTTACGAAATATTGATGATGTTTTTCTTAGTTTTCACAGAAAATAGGATGTGACATTTCATGTAGCTTGTTTCTGACGTGCAAATTGTCTCCAAAGGAGAAAGTTTGCATGAAAGGTCAAATCCTACTTTCTGGAAAATTAAGATGTTGAAATTGTTCATTCATCGCTTAGCATGCTGGGAAAAATTTTCAGCAGGTAACAATTAGGAATATATTTTCCCAGAAAACAGATTTTGACATTTCATTTTGGAATTGTTTATTCATTGCTTTCATGCTGGGAAAATCAGCAGACAACAATAAGAAATATTTTACTTACTTTCCCAGAAAACAGATTTTGATATTTCATTCAAATTGTCTCTAGCGGAGACAAATTTGCATGTAATGTCAAAATCTGTTTTCTGGGAAAAAAAATAAGTAAAATGTTATCACTTTGTCGTCTGCTAAAATTGCCCATTGCATGGTAGGTGTTAATACTTGTATCAACACCTGTTAATTGTATAACTTGCGGAGATCGGCCATAACTTCAGATAAGACAGAGCCTGTCTGAGAGAAGCATGGGTATAGACGATAGGTAAAAATTAGAGAAAATGCGGAAAGGTTTCATATTTCAAAATAAGAAAGTTTTCTTGTATATCACAGATATTTTCCTGTTCTGTGAGGTATCTGTCAAGACGTTTTGCTTCGATTTGCCCAAGTTTGAATCAACCATGAGAGTAGGGCTAATGAAGTTATCGTGCGGCTAATGGGAACCTTATAGGGCAATAAATAACGCCTTCGAAGTGCCATCAAATACGTGTTAGCGATAATTAACCCACCTGTTGCGTTGTAAAAGAAATAAAATTTGGCGCCAGATTCTTCCATCAAACACAGACATGCAGACTGAAAAAACAACAACAAAAAAAAACAACAACAACAACAAAAAACTAATTTCTTTTATTACTTCGCCCTTTCACATTTTTGAAAGAGCGTATCCGTCTTCATTTACAGGAAATGCAACCTTTCACATCTTTGAGCACCCGGATTGCCTCAGTGTTCCGTAAGGTATAACGTATAATTTAGGACATACATGTACATTGCAATGCTAATGTATGTTAAAGACATATATAGCTAATGTATATACGAAATAGATAACAAATCTATTTTCATCAGCCATAAATAACTGACCGAATTCGATACTGATGTATATATTTTTATACGCCCGTTTGAAAAACGGGACGTATTATGTTACGGGGTATGGCGTCCGTCCGTACGTCCGTAAACTTTTTCGTTTCCGGCTAACTCCTCCTACAGTTGACATCCGTTCAAGCTGAAACTTGGTATATAGTCAGACCATGATGTGGCACAGCTTATTGTTTCGAGGTTACAGTCCACCAAATGTTTGCAGAGTTATGCCCCTTTGAAAATTTCTGTAAACTTTTCATTTCCGGTTAACTCCGACTACATTTTACATCCTATCGAGCTGAAACTTCATATATTGTTAGACCATGATGTGGAACAGCGCATATTGTTTCGAGGTAACAGTCCACCAAATATTAGCAGAGTTACGCCCCTTTGAAAATTACCAGTAGGCTTTTCGTTTCCGGCTAACTCCTACAGTTGACATTAGATCAAGCTGAAACTTGTTATATAGTTTGTCCATGATGTGGCACAGCGCGTATTATTTCGAGGTTACAGTCCACCAAATGTTTGCTGAGTTATGCCCCTTAGAAAATTTCTGTAAACTTTTTATCCGGTTAGCTCCTACATTTTACATCCGATCAAGCTGAAACTTCATATAGTTAGATCATGATGTGGAGCAGCGCGTATTATTTCGAGATTACAGTCCACCAAATATTAGCTGTGTTATGCCCCTTTGAAAATTTCAGTAGACTTTTGGTTTCCGGCTAACTCCTCGTACAGTTTACATCCGATCAAGCTGAAACTTGATTTGTAGTTAGACCATGATGTGGAGCAGCGCATATTATTTCAAGGTAATAGTCCACCAAATATTAGCAGAGTAATTATACCCCTTTGAAAATTTCTATTAATTCTTCGTTTCTGGCTAAATCCTCCTACGGTTTACATCCAATCAAGCTGAAACTTCATGTGCAGTTAGACCATGATGTGGAGCAGCGCAAATTGTTTCGAGGTTACAGTCCACCAAATATTTAAGTTACGCCCCTTTGAAAATTTCAGTAAACTTTTCGTTTCCGGCTAAATCCTAGTTTTCATCCTATCAAGCTGATATTTGATTTGTAGTTACACCATGATGTGGAGCAGCACATATTGTTTTAAGGTTACAGTCCACCAAATATTAGCAGAGTTAAACCCCTTTGAAGATTTCTGTTATTTTTTTTTTTTGTTTTCGGCTAAATCCGCCTACAGTTTACATCCGATTAAGCTGAAACTTCAGAAATAGTTACACGATGATGTGGAGCAGCACATATTATTTTGAGGTTACAGTGCACCAAATATTTGCAGATTTATCCCCTTTGAATTTTTGTAATCTTTTCGCAGCATGTTGTTCAGAGGTAATAGTGTGCAAATTTTATTATATAATAGGTATATTTTTTGCAAATATCTAAAGTTTTGGTCATATGCGCAAGATATTGATTTTTTTAACATCTTCTTTTATTAGACTTGCAAGGAAAGTTGTCATTATTAAATCTTTATAAATACATAATTCTTTTTTATTTTTTTTTTTTCTACTGATTTGGCTCCCTAAGCAAAAAATTTCTTGCAGCATTTTTTTTTTTTTTTTTTTTTTTTTTTTTTTGGTTTATTTTTGTTTTGTTATTGTTTGGTCCGATATTGAAGTATAGGAAAAACAAATCGGCTCATATGAGCTTATAATATAGCCATGCTTCTGTGGTGTGTCGTCCGTCAGAAAGCACTTCTCCCTAGAGCAGCAAACTTTTCCCTATTTTCCCAGGAGGGAGAAGTCCACCCTTAATTTCTGGGCCAGCTTGAAGCCTTACGTTACAGTTCACTAAATATCAGCAGAGATATGCCCCAATGATTTTTTTTTTTTTTTTTTGTAATTCATTTATGCAGGAGCCAGTTTATGTGCTACATCTTATCACTTGCCACGGGCGTATAATGTCCCGCTTGGCGGAGCTCTTGTTATTAAAGGAACCTGTTTATTGAGACAAGCAAAGTATTGCTTACACTCTAATGTTTAAAGATAATCGTATTTTGACAGTGATGCTGACGTATTGCAAGTGGCAGGCGAATATTTTCTAATGTATTACAGCGACGTATATTTAATATACTCATTTATACCCTGTGTATAAAAATATACAGAAGATTCTGTTAGTCCCAAATAATCAGTTTTTGAAATGAGCCCCAAGAAAAATCTGCTAAATGGCCCGGACACACATACACACACACACACACACACAAATAAAAAAAACAACAACAAAAAAACAACAACAAAAAACAAACAAACAAACATGTTTGTCCTCACAAAATAGTAAAATTTTAATACCCCCACCCCCCCCCCCCCCCGATCCCCACCTCTAATCCCACCCCACCCCACCCCATCCCCCTTTAAAAAAAGTCCCAGCCTACGTAATAGGCAAATATATGGCGTTCCCGCCCTGGTGGTATATATAAAGTCTTGCCACAATCAATAATGAAATTTCAAGTACGAAATAAGTTTCTAGTATTTTGTTTTACATGTAGAGCTAAAACAATCATTCAACGTGGAACTTTTTTATTTGTGAATAATAACCTGTATTAAGTTAAGTCCCAAACAAGTTGTATCGCATACAATTCGTGAGGCATGACCACTTGGCATTGTGGACAGAATTTACTCTTACCATCAACTGTCTTCTCTTACTCCCCGGTATAATTGCTTTGATCTTTGCCAGTTCTTTTTCTTCTTCGTCAAAGACAAACACGTCTTCTTTTTGCACAAATAAGCCAACTTTTTCCATATTTTCCAAAAACGGTCTCACAAACGAACTCGATAAAATTCAGTCATATAGTTTGAACCGTTTACTAGACAGAATGCCGGAATAGTGGGCGTTTCGTTTTGCGATGAAACAAATAAACACACGGTTAGCTGGTGTTAATGACTGGTCCATATGTCTTTTTTTCTGATTTATAAATGGTTCTAATATAATGTATAAGCCTGATATGCTTATCCAATCCGCCGGGTAAACATTACTACACTTCTTGTGCCAAATAAAAAGGTCATGACCTCCAAATGAAAGACTCTTTCATCGTATTGCTTTTGCACTTTGAACGGATAGAAGCAGCTTGATTTAGAGTTTTTTTTTTTGGATATTTTCGAATGTCGACAAAGTGGAAACTCGCGTTAATACGAATTGATACAATGACAAAGGCGTAAATAGAAGAAGTTGTCTTCGAAGATTTCATATAAGCTTTAATTAGCTTCTTATCTGATCCTCTATGTCGTTTTTGTATGTTTGTGTTGTACTCATTATATTTAATAAACTACAGTCGACTCCCGTTATCTCGAACTCGCTTATCTCGAATAACCGCTTATCTCGAAGTGAAAATCTGGTCCCTGTTTTAACACAGAGATCTACCAACAGGCAATAAAATATTGTGGAAAAGAGGAGAAATTGCTCCTTAGGAGCAATTTCTCCTCTTTTCCACAATATTTTCAAAATGTATCTAACTTAGGAGTCAGATTACATATTCATTCTGTTAAAGGTGGTTGTTCGATTAATTGTTTTCCTGAGTCCGCAAATCTGATATGTCGAAGTACGGATATCTCGAACTGTTTCATAGAGTCCCTTGGAGTTCGAGATAACGAGAGTCGACTGTATTGTTTAAACCAAAGGCGTAAATAAATATTCAGACGTTGAATATGGCCGAGTCTCCTGCAAGAAAGAGTAAATCGGTAAGTGCTTAATTCTGACTTTTATTTTACTAATACCGTAAACCATGATACAAACCCATAAAATGTTGCTCGTCTATTGACAAAAAAATTGCAGTAATTGTAAACAGCAGTGTATACGTATACATGTAACATGTAAGTTAAAGTGCGTACTAAACGCTGTTGTCTTCCATTCATTACAAAAGATATTTGCAAACAGTGTAGACCTAGATAATAAGTATTATTAGAAAGGCTTGTAAATTGGGGGATGGGTACTATCTTCTATCAGTAATTAAGATTCACAAACATTTTTTTTCTTGTATTATTATTAATATTATAATTATTCCATTTTGCAAAACTCCCATATCCAAAATTGAATATTGGTCAATTTCACATAAGTTTTAATATTTAACAATTTGAAAATGATACTTAATACATTCGTCAAAGGCGCATGCGTAGCCATCTAGTGGGGTTATGTTTCTGATTCTTGTTCTAAACTTTCGTCTAGTTCAATACAACATATGTGCGAACAGCAAAGGTACAGGCTGGATTGCGCGGATGCGCAATCGCGCCCGAGCCATCGCTGTTCGCATACATGCGATAAGTATCGTTATCTCATGTGCTTCAGACGAAAGAATGCGACATTATTCTAGTTTCTGCTGAAAAATTAGACAAAACATATAGGTACTCGTAAGAGGCGGTTCTAAAGAGTACGCACAATCTTTGTTTCAGGTATTTTACCATCCAATAAATGTAATTAATTTTCATTGTTGAGATCGTGGTTATCTCTTATACTTCAAAATGGACACCTAGCGTTACGTTACCACGCCGTTCTGTGCGCGACATCAAGGAATAGAGGATCTTACACGAGAGGTCATTTCAAAAGGAAATTTATGAAACAAGCCTACAGCGAGATGAAATTTATGAAACAAGCCTACAGCGAGATTCATTAATTTCATATGAAATGACCACGAGTATAAGATTCTGTTTTCCATATGACCATGTTTGTTTGTGTTGAGGTTTTTACGGCCCAGTCAACCCAATGGGTCATGTCGAGCGCGGTCAGTTTACCTAACCACACGTTTACTGGGCAGGCTTAGTCCTCTAAGCGGTTAACCAGTATTGTGCACATTCTTTCGCCAGAAACTGACAACTGCCCTTCTTGAATCAGCGGAAGGGAGAGAATGACCGTAGAAAATATTTCATGATCAATCTCCACGAAAGAATGTTGCCGACCTCGGCGGTGGTTGAACCCGCGACCTCCTGGTCTCCAGTCGGACGGCGCATTCAACTGAGCCACCGAGGCCGGCAAGATGACCATGTTAATGCGGACTCTATCGCCTTTAAAATTGACAATTGTGCAACAGGATATGCATGGGCGACATGAGCCGTTAGCATATGATTGCACGCACCGCGCAACCTGTAGAAAAGGTAACTTACTGAGGTCCGTAAGCTTTCGGAGAGTACCCTATTATGGCCATGCACGAGATATGTCCATGTGTATGTCCATCCATCAGGGCGTCTGTCTATCTATAGCACAAATGGCCATGGCGCTTAAACTATTCGGAATAATTTTGGCGTACTCAAAGAAACCGACATGGTCTAATGCACCAGTCATTTGAAAGCCCGGTCCCTACGGGGCCGCGGATAGTTGGGGAGGGGGTAGGAGGAGGAGGGGGGCGGAGATATAGCGGGGCTTAGATGCCGGGATTTAACCTCCGATGAGTCCCGACTGTGCCGAAGATGTGCCAGAGTTTTAATACATGTACAGTTTATTTAAAGGCTCCGAAATGTGTGTGTGTGTGTGTGTGTGTGTGTGTGTGTGTGTGTGTGTGAAACCACTTGGCCAACTGAACCACTTGGCCAACTGAAGCCACACTTCATGTGGAACCTGCATGGAATGGGGGGAGAAAGTTTTGTTTGTTGTTGTTTTTTTCAATGGTCCAGGTCATTTGTTGTTTTTCATTAATTTTATCAACCTCTGCGAGTAGGGGAAGGGGGACGTGGCGGGGGGGGGGGGGGGCGGGAGGCTTTTAGCAGGGAATTTACCATAAATTATTTTCCGCAGCGCAGGCTATTTGCCAGGGCTTTAAGACTGAAAGTTAAAAGCCCTGCTATTCCCCGGTAGGGGCCGGGACTACAAATGACTCGTGCATAACTAATGAACTTCGAAAATGTTAGCCCTTGCCAAGGCAAAAAAGGTGCAAAATTGAAAATGACCATAACGCTCAAATTTTGTCAGTATTTTGATAAGTTTGTTGTACTGACAGATACCGACAATATCTTACTAATGTACGTACTTAATGCAATTATCTTTTAGAACAGTCTCGCCGAGGCAAACGTATAAGAATATGAAAATGGTCATGACGCTTAAACCACATCATATTGGCTTTGCTAGACACTATGGGCATTTGGGCACCTGTCAA
Source organism: Anodontia alba (assembly GCA_964016985.1). Classification (NCBI taxonomy): domain Eukaryota; kingdom Metazoa; phylum Mollusca; class Bivalvia; order Lucinida; family Lucinidae; genus Anodontia; species Anodontia alba. The sequence goes on from OZ024835.1 coordinate 52,061,321, forward strand.
TGTATGTCTCTGGGCGGGTCGTGGTCTAATGCTGAAAGTTGGTTGTTGTGTTATTTCTCCTTTCTCCTTTCAGGTTGACTACTTACAAGTTTATTGTATATATGAAGTTCAAAAAAGGGTAAGAGAAAAAGTCCAGGGAGTGCCACAATCACAAACCGCAGCCCTTCCCAGACCCCAAGAGGAAGAGGAAACCGACAAATCTAAACAAGCACAAACCGAACAAACGTACTAAAAGCACTAAGATTAGCTCTCTCTTCCCCAAGCGAGGTAATCGCAATACTAAAAGGACTGAAAAACACAAGAACAAAATGACACACGGAAAGACATACAACAAATCGCCTCGTAGAATAAACCACAAAGCAACAAGGAGTAAGACTAACACCGGGACCACCGCCTTAGAACGGTCGGTAGAACAAACCACCGGGGGGTTTAAACTTCATTTGTAGGGATCACAGTTGTCCGAATTTAGGAGAAAGTTCAATAAATGAATCGTCAAAGTGAATATGATTTTACATTCTGTTTAATTTCAATACACCACGAGGATGCCAAAATATATATCATTCATTTTGTGAAGAAACAGACAGCCTTTCACCGATCAGAAATGCGAGAAGGGACAGAGCGTTACCTGTTCGCATGAACCTTCTATGGATCTTCAGCTACACATAGATTAAGAACCTGAGTCTCTAAGCTAAAAGAGAGGCTTCATTAGCAGATCTGAGTTTACACTGTTCAGTCGGGAGACGACAATTATATATCGGGTAAATTATCAGGTCAATTGTCCGAACTTATTGAACAGACTTAAAAAAACAAGAGGGCCACGGTTCGCTCACCTGAGTGACATAGCCACTGCAGACATGCAGATGTATGCAACATTTTTCCAATCCTATCATCGCAACTAATGAAAATATCATCATTTGAGCAGTTCTTAGTTTTGAAGAAGAATATATGGGCCTGACAGTCACTGGAGCATGATCATTTGAATAAACTATCAATCACATTTCAACAGAAGGATCAATGTGAAATTTGGTGGAAATTGGCTAAGTGGTTTCTGAAGAATCATGATTTTATACACGTAAACAGCACAGTGGCAGGGAAATATTATAAATATAAACCAGATGATGGCCATCTTAGATTTCCAATCAGAACAGTTTTAACTACTGTTGATCTACAAATCACTTCGATACTTTCAATATAAATGTATATGGCCCATACAAATGGGGAAGCAAATTTGACCTTGGAGGTAAAAAGGTCAAATGTCAACATAGAACCATCATTTTAGCAATTTTGGTAGATCGCCTGTCCCCCATAATTTGTGCAAAGATTATGACCCAGGGCTTATTTGGTTATGGAGAAGAAGATTTATAAAGGTTTTTACCATATATGGGCATGGCAGCCATTTTGATCAATGGATCATACCCATTTTAGCAATCTTGCCCACGGAGGCTCCGCATGAAATTTGAGCAACACTGGCCCAGAGGCTTCAGAGGAAAAGCCATTTGAAATTATCAACATTTTTTCCATACAAATGTATGGGGCCCATACAAATGCATACAGAAGCAAACTTGACCCCGCCGTAAAAAGGTTAAATGTCAATGTATGACAATTATTTTAGCAGCTTTGGTAGACCGCCCGTTCAAGATGATATATGCGAAGATTCAGCCACAAGCCATCCTCGGTTTTGGAGAATAAGAGTTTTAAATGTTTTTTCCCATACAAATGCATAAGGAAGCAAATTTGACCTTGCCGTAAAAAGGTCAAATGTCAATATATGACCATTATTTTAGCAACTTTGGTAGACCCCCTGACCCCGATGATTTATGCAAAGATTCAGCCCCAAAGCATTCTCGGTTCTAGAGAAGAAGGTTTTTAAAGGTTTTTACCATATATGGGCATGGCGGCCACCTTGGTCAACGAACCCTGACCATTTTAGCAATCTTTTGTTACCCCTACCTAAGGAGGCTCCATATGAAATTTGAGCAAAATTGGCACAGAGGCTCCAGAGGAGAAGTTGTTTGAAATTCTGAACATTTTTCCCATACAAATGCATAAGGAAGCAAAATCGACCTTACCGTAAAAGGTCAAATGTCAGTGTACGACCATTATTTTAGCAATTCTGGTAGCCGTCTTGTTAACGATGATATAGGCAAACATTCAGCCATAAGGCTTGCTCGGTTTTTGAGAAGAAGATTTTTAAAGGTTTTTCCCATACAAATGCATAGGGAAGCAAACTTGACCTTGCCATAAAAAGGTCAAACGTCAACGTACGACAATTATTTTAGCAATTTTGGTAGACCTCCCGTCCCCAATGATTCCTTCAAAGATTCAGCCCCAAGGCATTCTCGGTTCTGGAGAAGAGGATTTTTAAAGGTTTTTACCATATATGGGCGTAGCGGCCATCTTGGTCAACGGACCGCAACCATTTTAGCCCTTTTTTTGTTCCCCCACCCTAAGGAGGCTCCATATGAAATTTGAGCAAAATTGGCTCAGCGGCTTCAGAGGAGGAGTCGTTTGAAAATGTTAACGGACGGACGACGGACGAAAAGTGATCATAATAGCTCATCCTGAGCAGAGCTCAGGTGAGCTAAAAAAAAGAAACCGAGTCTTGATATTTCATGTGAATCGTCACAGACAATTCGAATGAAATATCAAGATTTGTTTTCTTCGAAAAATGTATATACAAAAAAAAGAGAAATATTTCAACAGGCCGTCCGCTGCAGTTTTTATTGGCATAAATTAAGGGTTAAACTTTACCACACTCTTGGTAAGTCAGCGAATGACAAACTGAACATATTTTTTCTTATCTTTTTTTTTTTTCTTTTTTTTTTTTGTAGAAAACAGGAGTTGATTGACATTTCTTGGATATTTTCTCCATTTGAGATAATTTGCCTGAAATGTGAAAACCTGTTTACTGTGAAAATTAAAAAAATATTTCATTATATCGTCATCGAAAATTTTACCCAGATATAATGTTCACACTGGCTGAGCAGTGCTAAATCTCGCTTTGGTCATTTTTGTAAGCTTGAGAATGAAATAACTATGAATACTGAATACCACTGTAAGCCAACATATGAGAAAAAGGTAATTTACATCATATAGACAAAATATATTGAACAGGCGAAAACATGTACATAAGAGCAGTCTTGGCGGAGCGTATGCTGTTTCCAGACATGCAAGAACCTATATATCTTCGATAATAAAATGTCTGTTTTCTTTTAGGTATAGGGAGACTTTAAGGAAGTTACAAAAGGAAAAATTAGAGAAAATTTTGGAAATAGTGGATATCCCTTATCTGCCTGTATAGCTATGCAAGGGGTTCTATTTCTGAAAAAACAACAACAAAATGTCCTTTGTATTCCGAATACTACAGTCAGACAACAAAACTAGAAACACTTTAAGACTGCAAACTCACGATAAAAAAATGAAAATAAAAAAAAAATAAGTCGTGTATTTATATGTTATTTACAAAAGTAATAGGTATTTTCAAAACAAAAAACAAAGTTTCTTTAAAAAACATAACTACTAGGTTTACTTGGCCATGTTAAAGCTACAAATTATACAGCAGGGAGCAGACACAGATCAGCCTGTACACATGCGCATATTTTATTTTGTTTACCGTAAGCAGTGAGACACTATGCCTAAGGAAACAGCCTATTCGACCCTGAAAAAAATAATAATATAGAAAAAAGCACTTCGCCGGAAAAGTTCAGTGTCTGCACATTTGTCCACTGATGAATCTTAGGTCGAATAAACCCACCAATTTGCCGGTGTAACGTGAGATGTTTAAGACCATGAGATGTTTCAGAACGCATGCGCAACAGAAGCGATATTGAGTCGGGGAAAATGCGTGAGAATTGTCAGAATTTATCTGCCTCAATATCTACTTCCAGTTTTGCTGTTGTCAATAAAGTAGTTTTTTTTATTTCTTTTCTCCGTGCTGCGTTTGAATTTAGAATACGCAGATGAATTATGGAGGTATTTGCCTTGCTCCGACACCTGTATTTTTAATATCTTGACATACGGCGTGAAGAACGTAAATGTGCATTCATATACGCCGTGTGCGACTGTTTACTTACCAGATTACGGTTTGATACCTACAGAAATGTAGTTTTGTTATTCTTATTTACTTTTTGATCAGACGGCTGCATAAAAATGGAAAATCGTGGATGCGTTGAAAATGGCTGCGTCGCCAGCGGTGTTCTTACAGTATAAGGATTCTTACACGTGACTTGAATGACTTTATTTACTGAACGCACAATTGTGGGGTTTGACGCGTGACAACTTGTAAAGGCAGATATGTTTAGCATGATGGGTGAAACATCGTTGGAAGTACTGACCTGGAACACTTGTGATTTTTGACAGCAGAAGGTAATATATTCTTGTGATTGCCAAGACTGTAGGTCAGCCTGTAGTCTGTCTCCAGACTCCATCTTTTCTGTCATTTTTCTTTTCTTTTCAAAAGTATGCAATCTATTATAGCTTATAATGCTTTGATAAGTTATTTCCCGAAGTGGAAAATATAATTTCTGTAGTAAAACAGTGAAATGGGATTAAAGAGACAAACACAGCTACAGGAAGTGATAAAGAATGACAAAAAAAAAAAAAAAAAAAAAAAAAAAAAAAAATGCAGGAACGACTGGAACCAGTCTAGTCAGCCTGGTCAGTTGGTAGATCACCTGACTTACAAGCAGGGGATTGCGGGTTTTAAATTCTGCATCAGGCATACCTTTACCTCCTTAAGTCACTTCAATGGCAATGAGGTACTTGTGAGTGTGGAGATAATCTAGGGACTGTTAGTGTGTTCAGTTGATGTCTGGCACAGAGGTAAAGAAAAACAAGGAATATTATCGCTTTTAAATCACGCGTATCATTCCTGATGATAATTCAAGTGCAGTTCATTCTCAGAAGGACAGTTCTATAACAACTGGATTTCACTCTAAGCTTCCTAAAACTTTCTTACTTTGACAGGTATTGGTACGCCTCCAGACTGTACACTCAGCTGCCTCTTTGGTCCTTAGAAATATTTGAGAAGTTTGGAAGTATATATTGCTTTTAAAATTCTGCTTTCAAAAGGGTACATATACCACTCCCTGGATTGACCACATCTGATTGTTGTTATTGTAACAGTTGTTAACTATACTTCAGATAATCTTTCGGTTTGGAGTGGTACGCGTACCAGACCATATCATTCAGCCGTCCCTTTCCCCATAGGAATAAGAAAATATTGATTTTCAGACTCGTCATAAATTCATTTTAAGGCTCTGCTTGCAAAGTGGTACTTGTACCACTCCATGGAAACAGTTTCAGATAATCTCTTGGTTTCTTTGGATACCATTCCGGACTATAAGATTTAGCTGTCTAGTAATTTTTTAACAAATTTGAATATAAAATAATAATTTTAAGGCTCTTCGTTCCAAGTGGTACGCGTACCGCCTGGATGCATTCTGAGCATTTCTGATTCAGGTTTCTCTTTCCCCAACAGAAATATTTACCATAAATTAGAAGTTTTTAATATAAAGGCTCTCTTTCAGTGGTACACGTACCACTACTTGGATTGGTTATTGTAACAGTAGTTATTTATCTGCGCGCCTCCGTAGCCTAGTGGATAGGAAAGTTGAATATTAATCCATTAGGTTTCCCATCGCTGTGGTTCGCGCCTCGCTTGGGTCACATGTCGGAAAGCCAAATTCTGCTAACGGAGGGTCATGTGGTTTTTCCCGGGTTCTCCGGTTTTCACCCACCTTTGATGAAAGATCGGCTCGATATAAGAGAAATATTCTTGAAAGGGCCGTAAAACCCAAATAAAAAAAGACTAGTTATATATGCTTCATAGACAATACATTCACTGTCTCTCTCCTCATAGAAACATTTATTATAAATTTGAAAGTAAAATATGATTTTAAGACTCTTCTTTTGAAGTGGCACGCGTACCACTCCCTGGATTGTGACCATCTCCGACTGACTTAATTGTAACAGTTGTTATCTGTACTTCAGATAAGTAATTGGGGGTTTAGCAGGAAGTGGCACATGTACCACTCCAGACTATTAATTCAGCGGTTTCTTTTTTCCCATATAAATAGTTTCCATATACTTAAAAATAAATTATTGAACGCGTACCACTCCCTGGATTACGACTGTTTTATGGTAATAGCTTTTATTTATACGACATGTCTGTTTTTTTTTTTTTTTTTTTTTTTTTTTTTTTTGTTGTTTTGTTTTTTGTTTTCAAGTTTCTTTTGACAATCTTTCAAGTTTTGTTGACGGGGTGGTATCATATACCACTTCAGACCATAAATTCAGCTGTCTGTTTGCCCCCTAGAAACGTTTACCATATTTGTAAATGAAATATTGTTTTTTATACACTTATAGTATAGTAAAGCAATATGTGTACCACTCCTTGGATTGTGTGCTCTTTGTTCTTATTTGCTCCCTCTTTGCCCCATAGACCCATAGAAGTATTAACCATAAATTTGCAACAATAATGTTGGATATGGCTCTTCTTTCAAAGTGGTATGCACAACACTCCCTGCATTGTGACTACCATAGGGTAACACTAGTTTATCTCCTTTTCAGATGGTGCTATGTAAACCTTTCCTGACAATGAAGAAGTTTGTAAGAAAGGTTTGTCCCATTTACGGTGGTATGCATACCACTCATTTGTCCTGCTGTCCAATTATGAGTGTCTTAAATTTTTGAAACATTTCTGTTTCTCCGACAGGGTCAAATTCTTAACTACAGAACATTGTGCCAAAGTGAGCCACTAAATGTATATTTAGCCTGTATTAACATAAGTAAGTATGACTTATAATTACCAGCATTTATTGACTATTCTAAGAATAAACCAATATTGTGGAAACTGTTAATTATCTATACAACAATAAAAATACATTTTATACAACAGTAACATAGGTATTTGGGAACGTATAAATATACGGACATATAAGGTTTATCCCTGTGGAAACATTATATATTGAGGTATAATGGTATAGTGATCGAAGAAATGTTCCCAGGTTAAAATACCATATAAAGTTTAAGAAAACTAATACTTGTGAGTAGAATTTAACTTTTGTTTCGCACATAAGTAAAACATGATTCAGCAAATATTTTAACTGTAATACTCAATTTTACGTGGATAGCACATACACCCGTTAAGTACACTGTCAAGCCATTTCTGAGTCTAAGTGTGCCCTTTGAGGTAGACTGTTTACAAGTTAGTTTGGAAAACCTAGGCTCAGATTGCCGTTATAAAGACAAAAATGGTATAACAAACGTTATAGTAGTCCAAATAGAAATTCAGCCAGAACCAGAATCAGGCTAGGCCAAACAGGAACCCGAATCTAGCTAAGCCAGATTCTGGACCTGCCCTAATTCTTATTTCATAGCCATAAAATTTGCAGATCTGACTCAAGTCCAGATAAGAATTCCTTGGCTAGACAGGTATGAATCATATATATATATATATATATATATATATATATTGTTGGATGGGTTTACAATTTGTGATAAAACACTCTATTTGGCAAGCGCAAGATGCTAAAGCTATGCTATTTGATGCCTATTCAATAACACATCAACACCATCAGACCTGCATAGGTGAAAAAAAAATGAAATTTTACCCCCGAAAAACTGCGACCTGAATAAATAGAAAAAAAAAATGGCTGCACAAGCTCTCCGCTTCAGGGGATATAAGTGCGCAACGAAAAGTCAGAGTTGTCTGTCTTGCTTGTGACACGCCTACTGGTCATTATCTATGCCATTTATCTAATATTATCAAACTTTTTCTAATTTTTAGCTCACCTGAGCAAAAAGCTCAGGGTGAGCTTTTTAGCTCACCTGAGCAAAAAGCTCAGGGTGAGCTATTGTCATCACCCTATGTCCGTCGTTCGTCGTCAACAATTAGTTTGTTAACACTCTGGAGGTCACAGGTTTGATCCAATCTTGATGAAACTTGGTCAGAATGTTTGTCTCTATGAAATCTAGGTCATGTTCGATACTGGGTTACTTGGGGTCAAAAACTAGGTCACCAGGTCAAATCAAAGGAAAAAACTTAACACTCTAGAGGTCATAGTTTTGACTCAATCTTGATGAAATTTGCTCAAAATGTTTGCCTCTATTAAATCTAGGTCAAGTTCGAAACTGGGTCACTTGGGGTCAAAACCTAGGCCACCGGGCCAGGTCAGCAGAAAACCTTGTTAACACTCTAGCTGTCACATTTTTCAAGCAATCATCATGAATCTTGCTCAATATGTTTGTCTTGATGATTTCTAGGTCAAGATCGAAACTGGGTCACTTGAGGTCAAAAACTAGGTCACTGGGCCAAATCAGCAGAAAACCTTGTTAACACTCTAGCGGTCACATTTTTCAAGCAATCATCATGAATCATGCTCAAAATGTTTGTCTTGATGATTTTTCGGTCAAGTTCGAAACTGGGTCACTTGGAGTCAAAAACTAGGTCACCGGGCCAAATCAGCAGAAAACCTTGTTAACACTCTAGCTGTTACATTTGTCAAGCAGTCATCATGAATCTTGCTCAAAATGTTTGTCTTGATGATTTCTAGGTCAAGTTCGAAACTGGGTCACTTGGAGTCAAAAACTAGGTCACCGGGCCAAATCAGCAGAAAACCTTGTTAACACTCTAGCGGTCACATTTTTCAAGCAATCATCATGAATCTTGCTCAAAATGTTTGTCTTGATGATTTCTAGGTCAAATTTGACACTGGGTCACTTGGAGTCAAAATCTAGGTCACCGGGCCAAATCGGCAGAAAACCTTGTTAACACTCTAGCGGTCACATTTTTCAAGCAATCATCATTGATCTTGTTCAAAATGTTTGTCTTGATGATTTCTAGGTCAAGTTTGAAACTGGGTCACGGTGTGGTATCAAAAACAAGGTCAGCGGGCCAAATCAGCAGAAAACCTTGTTAACACTCTAGCGTTCACATTTTTGAAGCAATAATCATGAATCTTGCTCAAAATGTTTGTCTTGATGAGTTCTAGGATATGTTTGAAACTGGGTCACGTGGGGTCAAAAACTAGGTCACTGGGCCAATCAGCAGAAAACCTTGTTAACACTAGCGGTCACATTTTTGAAGCAATCATCATGAATCTATCAAAAAATGTTTGTCTTAATGATTTCTAGGTCAAGTTTGAAACTGGAACACCTGGGGTAAAAAACTAGGTCACTTGGCCAAATCAGCGTAAAATCTTTTTATCACTCTAGTGGTCACATTTTTCAAGCAATCATCATGAATCTTTCTCAAAAATGTTTGTCTTGATGAGTTCTAGGTCAAGTTCGAAACTGGGTCACTTGGAGTCAAAAACAAGGTCACCGGGCAAAATCAGCAGAAAACTTTAACACTCTAGCGGTCACATTTATTAAGCAATCATCATGAATCTTGCTCAAAATGTTCGTCTTGATGATTTTTAGTTCAGGTTCGAAACTGGGTCACCTGGGGTCAAAAACTAGGTCACCTGGCGAGATCAGCAGAAAACATTAACACTCTACTGGTCACATTTTTTTCAAGCAATCATCATGAATCTTGCTCAACATGTTTGTCTTGATTATTTCTAGGTCAAGTTTGAAACTGGGTCATTTGGGGTCAAAAACTAGGTCGCCTGGCCAAATCAGCAGAAAACCTTGTTAACACTCTAGCGGTCACATTTTTTAAGCATTCATCATGAATCTTGCTCAAAATGCTTGTCTTGATGATTTCTAGGTCAAGTTTGAAACTGGGTCACATGGGGTCAAAAACAAGGTGACCTGGCCAAATCAGCAGAAAACTGTTTACACTCCAGAGGTCACAATTTTGAAATAATCATCATAAATATTGCTCAAAATGTTTGTCTTGATGATTTCTAGGTCTAGTTAAAAACTGGGTCACTTGATATCAAAAACCAGTTCACCTGGCCAAATCAAAGGAAAACTTGTTGATGCTCTAGAGGTCACATTTTTGAAGTGATGATCATGAATCTTGCTCAAAATGTTTGTTTTGATGATTTCAAGGTGATGTATAGTTTTCTGTCCAGTGACTCTCTTAAGTTTTTTCCATTTAGGTCAGTTTCTCAGTAATTATTGGTCCTACAGAGTGATATTTGGTACTTGTGAAGTGTTTGTGTTTAGGTCAGTTTCTCAGTAACTATTGCTCCTACAGCCAGTGATACTTAGTACATGCATACATCTTAGGCATGGCCTCTTGAGTGCAGTCATCCATATTTGACCTTGACCTTTATTTCACAGTCCATTAGACATGCTACATTGTCTAACTTGTTAATATAATCATTTTGAACTTTGATCAGAATGTTTGCCTTGATCAGTTCTAGATCAGGCTCTCAAAGTGCTACGTTGCTCAGGTGAGCGTTACAGGGCCATCATGGCCCTCTTGTTTTCTCTAGCTAGCTTTCTATCATTATTATTATTATTTTTTTTTATTGATTTGTCGAGAAATCTTATCTTTAAGAGGAACATCTGGTAAAATTTCAGGGTGCAAGTGCAAAAAAGAACGCCACGTCTTTTAAACTTGGTATATTGCCTCTGTTGGTAGCTACATCACAAATATCTCCTGCATAATCTACAAACTATTCCTGATAACAGCACACCATTCTTTTTTCCAAGGTCGGTATTCTCTCTTTTTCTTAGGTGATAAAGATCTACTTGTCACTTCTGTCCCCTGGCTATTAAACTTTCCGCCTTGCCGAGGCCCTGGGGGCTCAATTCCCACTGGGAACGTTGCTAGCTTTGTGAGCAGTAATTGTCCCCTTTGGGAAGAGCAAAGAGGAAATACCCCCGTTTGCCGTAGGTGGCAGCCCGTACGCCGGAAGAAGGGACCCTGGAGGTTGAGAGTTATTGTGAGTTTGGTCTCTCCTGATGGCTCAACACGCCTCTTTGGCCTGGATTTCGGTGTAGAAGGGTGCCAGTGGGACCCGGCACGGTCAGTCGGCTGGTCGCGTCAAGCCCTAGAAAAAATCTTTTCTTTCTCTTCCTTGTCTTTTGAATCATACTGATACTCACCGTTTGCTCATAAGTCTTCTCAACCTTTCCAAGTGCGAGTATATCCTCTGTGTATCTCTACCAGAAGTGAGTAGGAAAGCCACTCCATTTATGTGTTCCCTTGTTGGGCTCCGTGGTGGGTGGAGAGCACGGAGGACGAATTTTATATATAGTGATTAATTTGATTTTTATGTTTTCGCTTTGATGCATTGACTGAGTTGAGAGCCTTTATGCGAACCGAATTTTTATGTATTTCTGTATAAAGAAATAACCCCGCCCCCTCACCCCCCCCCCTCCCCCCACGGTGGTTTGCTCTACCGACAGTTCTAAGGCGGTGGTCCCGGTGTTAGTCTTACTCTGTTGCTTTGTGGTTTATTCTACGAGGCGATTTGTTATATGTCTTTCCGTGTGTCATTTTGTTCTTTTGTTTTTCAATTCTTTTAGTATTGCGAGTCTTTTAGTATTGCGATTACCTCGCTTTGGGAAGAGAGAGCTAATCTTAGTGCTTTTCGTACGTTTGTTCGGCTTGTTTAGATTTGTCGGTTTCCTCTTCCTCTTGGGGTCTGGGAAGGGCTGCGGTTTGTGATTGTGGCACTCCCTGGACTTTTCTCTTACCTTTTTTAATTCATCTTCATCATGGGTTATGATAAAAGAAAAAGAACTAGACAATGTCCAGACTCTGATATTTCAGATTTTGACGATAGCACTCAACCTCCAACTAGAAAAAGAACTAGACAATGTCCAGACTCTGATATTTCAGATTTTGACGATAGCACTCAACCTCCAACTAGCTTAAATGAAATACCTACTCAACATTTTCCGCGCTTCATTTTAGTTGAAGGCAAAGACGAGAACAGACAAATAACATCTTTGCCCACGTTTTTAATACAAAAAATAACACAAAGTATAGCTTGTGAACATGAAAACATAAAAAAAAAACTACACAGGCCGAATCAGCTGCTGATTTAGGTATCCAAGAAAGCCCATGCCGAGAATCTACTTCGTGCACAGACTTTTCACGACTTGAAAGTCCGATGTACCCTCATTACCTGCTGAAATCCTCAAAAGGGGTAATTCGTTGCCCCGAATTGAGGATTGCGGCGAGGATGAGATTCTCGAGGGCAGACGATCTCAAGGAGAAACTGGAGTAAAAACGATTCAAAGTAAAACGAAACGGTGGTTTAAAAGACACAAACACCTTTGTCTTTACCTTCAATACACCAGTTTTACCTAAGACGGTCAAAGTTGCATACTTTAGAATCAACGTAGAAGTTTACATACCAAATCCTTTGCGTTGTCAAAACTGTAAAATTATGGACACTATGAGGATAAGTGTTCCAAAGACACTAACTGTTGAAAATGTGGTCAAACAGCCGAACACCACGAAAGATGATGTACAAACGAACTGCACTGTGTAAACTGTGGTGGAAAACACAGTGCTGATTTTAAAGAATGTTGAATTTAGCACAAAGAAGAAAAAATCTTGCATATAAAGTTCACCAGAAATATTTCTTTCGTCGAAGCGCGGAAAGTTGTTGAGGCTCCTACCCCAATTCCTGGAATTAGTTATGCAAACATTCCCCAGTCTTCTATGAAAAAAGTTCCTGTGGTTGATACTGCCACTCAAACTGATCCAATAACTATTCTAGACTCTGAAGTACAATCAAATACAACAAACCCCCTGGGTATTAAACTTTCCGCCTTGCCGAGGCCCTGGGGGCTCAATTCCCCCTGGGAACGTTGCTGGCGTGGTGAGCAGTGATTGTCCCCTTTGGGAAGAGCGAAGAGGAATACCACCCGTTTGCCGTGGGTGGCGTCCCGTAAGCCGGATGAAGGGGTCCTGGAGATTGAGGATTATCTGAAATGCAGTGCTTCGGGTATCCAACACACCTTTGGCCTGGATTTCGGTTAGACGGGTGGCCATGCGGTCCGGCACGGTCAATCGGCTGGTCGTGCCAAACCCTAGGAATAATCTTTTACTTTCTCTTCCTTGCCTTTTGTATCAATCTGAATACACACCGTTTGCTCATAAAGTCTTTTTCACAACCTTTCCATTTCTAGAAGGCGGCGGCTAAACGGACCAATCGTGCAGCTTCTGCTTGTACGAGTATATCTTCTGTGTATCTCTAACACTTGAGGTAGGAAATCCTCTCACTAAAGTGTTCCCTTGTTGGGCTCCATGGTGGGCGGAGAGCACGGAGGATGAATCATACAATCTTTTCATCGTGGGAAAAGATAAAAAAAAAAAAAAAAAAAAAAAAAAAAAAAATACTACCCAAGACGACACATCAGATGCTGAGATATTGGACAACGGCGACAACATAACAAATGACACTACGACTCAACATTTTCCGCGCTTTTTGCTGATTGAAAGTATAGAAGAAAATCATAACATCACTTCTTAATCTCCTTTCGTTATTCAAAAAGTTATTTTAGGAATTGCTGGTGAACCAGAAAACATAAAAAAAATTGTACAGATCAAATCAGCTGCTCGTTGAGACCAGTAAAAAATCTCATGCCGAGAATCTCCTGAGGACAACATTATTTCACAATTTGAAAGTGAGAGTATTTCCTCATACTTCACTGAATTCTTAAAGGGGGGGGGGGGGGGGGAATTCGTTGCCCTGATTTGAGGAACTCAAGCGAGGAGGAGATTCTCGAAGGCACTCGATCTCAAGGAGTAACTGCTGTAAAACGATTCAAGATAAAAAGGAACGGCCAATTAAAAGACACGAACACCTTTGTTTTTATTTTTAATACCCCAACACTACCAAAAACAGTCAAAGTGGCATACTTTAGAGTTAGTGTGGAGATCTACATTCCAGATTCGTTACGCTGCCACAGTTGCCAGAAATATGGACACCACGAAAACAGGTGTACGAAAGACCCTATCTGTGCAAATTGTGGCGAGCCGGCAAATCACACGGAACAAAATTGTGGAAATGCTCCTAACTGTGTTAACTGTGGTGAAAAACACAGTGCTAACTCTAAAGAATGCCAGGTTTGGCACAAAGAAAAAGAAATTTTGACAGTAAAATTCACAAGAAATATCTCATTTCCAGAAGCGCGGAAAATCGTTGAGTCCCCTACACCTATTCCTGGAGTCAGCTATGCCAGCATTGCACAGTCATCTGTAAAAAAGGTAACTGTTGAAGATGCTGTCACTCAAACTGATCCGATTCCTGGTCTCAAACCTCTGGAAAAGTTAAAACTTAAAAATACATCTGAAGACCAAAAGAACAATAGTACAAGTCAAACATCACCAGAACCAACTGAAACAAATAAAACTGAAAAAGTGCTGAAAAACGCTACTTTAGAAATGATCAAAAAAGATTTGAAAAAACAGCAACAAAAACAACAAATATCTCAAAAACAAATTACATCAGACAGACAACGCAAAGGTTCAAGAGACGATATTAAGAGTTGCAATCGTTTCGGATGTTTGAGTGACAGCAGCGATATGGAGTTCGAAAACCCAACACCACGAAGTGGTAATAATAAGTCGAGGTCACCGATTGTACCTCCATAATTTCTAGTCTTATCAAATTCTCTACACAATGGATTTAAAACATAAAATAATACAATGGAATTGTCGAGGGCTTGTAGCTGTATCTTTTGATACAGCTATGGCATCTTTAAGTTCTGTTATGTTAAACAGACTGTTATATTCTTCAGTATTTGAAGAGGTGAAATTAAGTTTGATCTTTTCTTCTTGTTTTTTGATGTTTTGAAACTTCTCTGAAATATTCCGAGATGAGGAATTATCCAAAAAAGTTTCGCCAAGTGTATTTGCTATCTCTTTGATGTGGCCTTTGTTCCACGTTTTGTATTTGTATGTGAATTGATTTACCAGATATTTTTCGTATCATATCCCGAACCTTTTTAATTGGAGTTTTATGATTTAACTTTGAAACGTAAGATTTCCATGATTTGCATTTGGAGGCCTTTATTGGTCGACGGGCCTTTGCTCTGGAGTTTTTAACGTTATTCAAGTTCTCCTTTGTTGGATATCTGCAGAACTTTGATAATGCTTGCTTGCGCTGTTTTATGGCATCTCTGCATTCATCATTGTTCCATGGGTTGCTTTTCTTTGGATTTGTCGAAAAATATCTGGAAAATCGTTCTTTAATTCGATCAAAACTTGATTATGGGTCCATCATATATGGATCTGCTAGAAAATCTTATCTGCAGATGTTAGACACTGTACATAATCAAGGACTTCGTTTAGCATTGGAAGCTTTTCGTACGTCTCCAGTATCGAGTGTTAACGTGGAAGCAGATGAGCCATCGTTATGGCTACGCAGAGAAAAATTGTCTCTTCAGTATGCCATCAGACGCTGCTAACCCTTCTAACCCTGCTTTTGAAGTCACATTTCCACCACAATTTCAGGAATATTATTAAAGAAAACCTAACGCAATTAAATCCTTCGGCCTTCGTGTAGCACCACTTTTAGAATCTGCTAATATTAATACTAAAAACATCCAAAAACACTCTTTTTTTATTTCATCCTGGTGCATTACTAAACCAACTATTCTTTCCGACTTTCACAACAGCAAAAAGTCACTTTCTGATTCACATGTCATAAAACAAAACTTCCAAGAATTACAATCGCGACTTTCAGATTATCAACACATCTACACTGATGGTTCAAAAGTTGAAGATAAGGTTGGCTGTGCATATATATCGGGCAGCCAACATGAAAAGATCCGTCTTCCTGATGGCTCATCTATTTTCACTGCTGAATCCAAGGCTATTGATATGGCTTTGGATTAACGTTATGAATAACTCTTTACATAACAAATTCGTTATTTTCTCGGACTCCCTTTCTGTTTTGAAATCTCTTAACCACACATCTTCAAAAATTCCAGAAATTCAGAACCTGGTAGAAAATCATCACGAGTTATCGAAAACTAAGGATATTATGTTCTGTTGGCTCCCCAGCCATGCTGGCATAAAAGGTAACGAGGCCGCCGATATAAAACCAAAGGCCTCGCTTGGTCTAGAAATTTCGAATTTTAAACTTCCATGTACAGATTTTAAACCTTTTATCAACAGGCATAATAGATCAAAGTCACCAATAACATATCCTTAGTTTCTAGTCTAACTAAAATCTAACAGCTCTAAAATGAATTCAAATCACTGGATAATACAATGGAACTGTCGAGGTCTAAGATCAAACTATAGTGAGATCTTTTGATTTTATCTTTATTGAGTCCATTAGTTTTTTGCTTGCAAGAAACGTTCTCTTAAAAAACTGATGACCAATTAAATATCGGCGATTTCAATACATACAATTATATATATTCAGAAGGCCAGAGGCCGTCTGGTGTAAGGTCAATCTTAGTTCACTCTTCATGTCCGCAGCGAGAAATTAAAGTTGTAACCAATTTTCAAGCCGTTGCGGTTTCTGTCACTTTAGATAAAGAAATTACTATTTGTTCTGTGTGTATATACCTCCGAATTTTCATTTAGAGACCGAACATTTAGAATCTTTACTGAAACATCTCCCTTTACACTATACACTAGTTGGTCACTTCAATGGTCACAATATCCTTTGGGGATGTAAAGATAACAACCCTTAAGGTAATATTATTGAAGACTTTATAACCAAAAACGATCTTTGTCCTATGAATGACAGATCTCACACCTTGTCTTATGAATGACAAATCTCACATCTTTTTCCATCCTGCAACTGGAAAATTATTGTCTTTAGATCTTTCCATATGTCATCCTTCCCTACTGCTAAATTTCGACTGGACGGTCAGTGAAGATCCACATGGAAGTAATCACTTTCCTGTTATTATTGAAAGCGTAAAGAATTCCACGAACGATCACAAAGCAAAGTGGAAACTAAATAAAGCAAATTGGGAATTGTATCACTCATTATGCGAAGAAAGTCTCAAAATAGATAAGTTTAACAATTCCTTGGATCCTCTAGATGATTTTACATCTTCTTCTCTTCTCGATATCTCTAATAAAAGTATACCGAAAACCTCGACAAATCCTAAGAAAAGCAAGCCATGGTATAATCATGAATGCAAAGAAGCCATAAAACAGTGCAAGCAAGCATTATCAACGTTCTGCAGATATCCAACAAAGGAGAGTTTGAATAAAGTTAAGAATTTCATAGCAATGAACAATAAAGGCCTCCAAACGCAAATCATGGAAATCTTACGTTTCAAATTTATATTATAAAACTCCAATAAAAAAGGTTTTGGACATGATAAGAAAAATATCTGGCAAATCAAAATCACCCAGTTTCTCCCACTTAAATACAAAACGCGAAACAAAGGCCACATCAAAGGAAAAGATAGCGAATATCCTTGGCGAAGCTTTTTTATGCCCCCAACTTCAAAGAAGTTGGGGGGCACCTACTTTAAAGAAGTTGGGGGGGCATATTGCTTCTGCGTTGTTCGTCCGTCCGCCCGTTCGTCACGCTTTTTGATGCATAGCATAACTTGAGAACCGTTAATGCTACTGTTTTGAAATTCCTTATATGGATTCGTCATGAAAAAATAGCTGACACGTGTCTTTTTTCTTGACAGGATTATGCCCCTTTTCTGAGTTATGGCCCTTTGAGAAAATATGGACGCAATCTTGTCAGCATAATATCTCAAAAAGTTTTGAAGCTAGAGCCTTGAAACTTGATGGATAGACTGGTAGTAATGAGTAGACAACCTGATTAACTTTTCAAGAAATTTTGAAAAAAACTTCTTGAGTTATGGACCTTTGTAATTTTGGGCATTTATACCTTGTCAGCAAAATATCTCAAAAACCATTGGAGCTAGAGGCTTGAAACTTGATGAATAGACTGTTAGTAATGCGTAGACAATCTGATTGACTTTTGAAGAAATTTTGAAAAATAATTCTTGAGTTATGGCCCTTTGTAATTTTAGGCACTTTTACCTTGTCAGCAAAATATCTCTAAAACTGTTAGAGCTAGAGCCTTGAAACTTAGTAAATGGATTTGTAGTGATGAGTAGATGACCTGATTAACTTTTGAAGAAATTCTGAAAAAATACTTCATGAGTTATTGCCCTTTGTAATTTTAGGCATTTTTACCTTGTCGGCAAAAAATCTCAAAAACTATTGAAGCTAGAGCCTTGAAGCTTGATGACTAGACTGGTGGTGATGAGTAGACAACCTGATTAACTTTTGAAGAAATTTTGTAAATACTTCTTGAGTTATGCCCCTTTGTAATTTTGGGCATTTTTACCTTGTCAGCAAAATATCTCAAAAAACTGTTAAAGCTAGAGCCTTGAAACTTAGTAAATGGATTTGTAGTGATGAGTAGATGACCTGATTAACTTTTGAAAAAATTCTGAAAAGTACTTTATGAGTTATGGCCCTTTGTAATTTTGGGCAATTTTACCTTGTCAGCAAAATATCTCAAAAACCGTTGGAGCTAGAGCCTTGAAACTTGATGAATAGACTGGTAGTGATGAGTAGACAACCTGGTTAACTTTGGAATAAATTTTGAAAAATACTTCTTGAGTTATGTCCCTTTGTAATTTTGGGCATTTTACCTTGTCAGCTAAATATCTAAAAAAGGCTATTACTGGAGCCTTGAATCTTCAAAATGGATTTATAGTGACGAGTAGATGACCTGATTAACTTTTGAAGAAATTCTGAAAAATACTTCATGAGTTATGGCCCTTTATAATTTTTGACGTTTTTATCTTGTCAGCAAAATATCTCAAAAACTGTAAGAGCTAAAGATTTGAAACATGGTGAATTGATTGGTAATGATGAGTAGATGACCTGATTAACTTTTGTGTAAATTCTGAAAAATATTTCGTAAGTAATGGCCCTTTGTAAATTTGGGCATGTTTCCCTTGTCAGCAAAATTTTTAAAAACTATTGAAGCTGGAGCCTTGAAACTTGATGAATAGATTGGTAGCGATGAGTAGATGACCTGATTATGCCCCTAGTTTCGAATGAAATGAATGAGGCATATTATTTTGCCTTCATTTGTCCGTTTGTCCATTCGTCAAGCTTTTTTGTGCATGCCATATCTGAACAACCCTGCATGCTAGGGTTTTGAAACTTTATATTTGGGTTCCCAATGAAAAAATAGCTGACCTGTATTTTTTTCCTTGTCCAGCATGTTTGTTTATATATATGCCCCTTTGAAAAAAATCGGAATTAAATCTTGTGAGCAAGAAATCATGAAAAGTATTTAAGTTAGGTTTTTGAAATGGGGTCATGTCGAGCGCAGCCAGTTTACCTAAGCACACGTTTACTGGGCAGGCTTAGTCCTCTAAGCGGTTAACCAGTATTGTGCACATTCTTTCGCCAGAAACTGACAACTGCCCTTCTTGAATCAGCGGAAGGGCGAGAATGACCGTAGAAAATATTTCATGATCAACATTCACGGTTTTGAGTTTTTACGGCCCAGTCAACCCAATGGGGTCATGTCGAGCGCGGCCAGTTGACCTAAGCACACGTTTACTGGGCAGGCTTAGTCCTCTAAGCGGTTAACCAGTATTGTGCACATTCTTTCGCCAGAAACTGACAACTGTCCTTCTTGAATCAGCGGAAGGGAGAGAATGACCGTAGAAAATATTTCATGATCAACATTCTTTCGTGGAGATTGATCATGAAATATTTTCTACGGTCATTCTCTCCCTTCCGCTGATTCAAGAAGGGCAGTTGTCAGTTTCTGGCGAAAGAATGTGCAAAATACTGGTTAACCGCTTAGAGGACTAAGCCTGCCCAGTAAACGTGTGCGTAGGTAAACTGGCCGCGCTCGACATGACCCCATTGGGTTGACTGGGCCGTAAAACCTCAAAACAAACAAATCTTGAAATTCGATATAGTGCGTGGGAATGATGCATAAATTACCTGATTATATTTTTAGAGATTTCCGTGAAAATATTGATTAAGATACGGGCCTTTGCGGTATTGCGCATTTTGACCTTGTCAGCAAGATGTCTCAAAAAGTACTTAAGCTAGGGTCTTGAAATAATATATGCTGATTAGGGATGATGTGATTACCTGATTTTTAATACCATGAAAGAAATCGAGGTAGTTATTGCCCTTTTGTAGTTCTGGGCATTTTGACCTTGTCAGCAAGATATTTCAAAAAGTATTTAAGCCAGAGCCATGATATTTGGTATACTGATTGGGATAGAGGAGGAGATCACCTGATTAAATTTTGAACCAATTAAATGAAATGTTTGAATTATGGCCCATCGCAATTTCTGGCCATTTAATGTCGTTGCTTTATTTTGTATAGCATAAGTTTAGAACCATGTATGCTAATGCTTTGAAATTTCAAATTTCGATTCCTCATGAAAAAATAGGTGACCCGTATTTTTTTCTTATCCCAATTATCTCCTATTTTAGAGTTATTTCCCTTTGATAAAATAACATTGAAATTTAATATATTTTTTTTTGTATTTTGTTGTTACCGGCATGGGCAAGCAGTGTTGGAGTCAAGCAGTGTTAGAGTCAGGCAGTTGGGGGCATAGTGTTTTACAAACACCAGCTCTAGTTTGGATAGTTCCTCATCTCGGAATTATTCAGAGAAGCTTCAAAACATCAAAAAACAAGAAGAAAAGATCAAACTTTATTTCACCTTTTCAAATACTGAAGAATATAACAGTTTGTTTAACATTAACGCAATATCAGAAGATACAGCTACAGACCCTGATGACACCCATTATCGGCGGCTCAGTTGGATGCGCCGTCCAACTGGAGACCAGGAGGTCGCGGGTTCCACCACCACCGAGGTCGGCAACATTCTTTCGTAGAGATTGATCATGAAATATCTTCTACGGTCATTCTCTCCCTTCCGCGGATTCAAGAAGGGCAGTTGTCAGTTTCAGGCGAAAGAATATGCACAATACTGGTTAACCGCTTAGAGGACTAAGCCGGCCTAGTAAACGTGTGGTTAGGTAAACTGGCCGCGCTCGACATGACCCCATTGGGTTGACTGGGTCGTAAAACCTCATCACAAACAAGACATCCATTATCAGATGCTTAAACACCTTCCCGAAACCGCCCTTGACACACTTTTACATATTTTCAACGGTATATAGACAAAAGGAGTTTTTCCAGAAAGAATGATAAACAAACGACTTGTTTGGTACTTAGAATCTAACAGTCTAATAACAAAGTTTCAGTCGAGATTCCGAGCTGAACGTAGTACCAATGGTAATTTAGTTAGACTAGAAACTTTTATCCGCGATGCTTTTATCAAACGAGAACATGGTGTCGCTGTATTTTTCGATTTGGAAAAAGCCTACGATACTACTTGGCGATATGGAATTTTGAAAGACCTACACAACTTTAGTCTGAAAGGAAGACTACCAAATTTTATTGAAAGTTTTCTTGAAGATCGGTACTATACAAGTGCGTGTAGGATCGAAGCCCTCTGACCTCTATGATCAAGAGCAGGGCTTTCCCCAAGGAGCCTTACTTTCAACCACTTTATCCAATGTGAAACTAAACGATATTATAAACTGTCTGGATTACAAGACGGATGTTTCTTTGTACGTTGATGATTTCTGTATATGTTTTCGCTCGAAAAATATGCGCACAAAATAAAGACATCCACAGCAATGTCTAAACAGAATTGAAGACTGGACAACAAGAAATGTCTTCAAATTTTCCAAATCGAAAACTCAGTGCGTTCATTTCTGTCAACAACGGAAAATACACAATGATCCAGCACTCTACGTATATGGATCTCAAACACCAGTTGTGCTGAATCAAAATTTCTTTGGGTTATATTTGATAGAAAACTCTCCTTCATAACCTATATAAAATACGTGAAAGCGAAATGTTTAAAAGCATTAAACCTTTTAAAAGTTTTATTTTACACAAGTAAGGGTGCGGACAGAACAACTCTTTTATTCACCTGTATCGTTCTTTAATTCGATTAAAACTTGATTAGGGATCCATCGTATATGGATCTGCTAGAAAATCATATCTTCAAATGTTAGACACTGTACATAATCAAGGACTTCGTTTGGCATCGGGAGCTTTTCGTACGTCTCCAGTATCGAGCCTTACCGTGGAAGCAGATGAGCCATCGTTATGGCTACGTAGAGAAAAATTGCCTCTTCAGTATGCCATCAGACTTGCTGCTAACCCTTCTAACCCTACTTTTGAAGTCACATTTCCACCACAAGTTCAGGAATATTATGAAAGAAAACCTAACGCAATTAAATCCTTCGGCCTTCGTACAATACCACTTTTAGAATCTGCTTATATAAACACTAAAAACATCCAAAAACACTCTTTCTCTGATATTCTGTCCTGGTGCATTACTAAACCAACTATTCTTTTCGATTTACAACAGCAAAAAGTCCCTGTCTGATTCACATCTAATAAAACCAAACTTCCAAGAATTACAATCGCGACTTTCAGATTATCAACACATCTGCACTGATGGCTCAAAAGTTGAAGATAAGGTTGGCTGTGCGTATATATCGGGTAGCCACCATGAAAAGATCCGTCTTCCTGATGGCTCATCTATTTTCACTGCTGAATCCAAGGCTATTCTTTAGATAACAAATTCGTTATTTTCTCGGACTCCCTTTGTGTTTTGAAATCTCTCAACATCTTAAACCCTCCCCACACCCGCCTCCCCCCAGCCCCCCCCCCCACCCCCCAAAAAAATTCAGAACCTGATCGAAAAACATCACGTTATCGAAAACTAAGGAAATTTTGTTCTGTTGACTCCCCAGCCATGTTGGCATAAAAGGTAACGAGGCTGCCGATGTAAAAGCAAAGGCCTCACTCGATCTAGAAATTTCGATTTTCAAGCATCCATGTACAGATTTTAAATCTTTTATCAACAGGTACATCTTATCCAAATGGCAGCTGTCATGGGACAGAGCGACATTCAATAAACTACATGAAATAAAACCGGTTCTTGGTAAACATACCATTTATTGATCATTAAGGCGAGAAGAAGTGGTTCTTACTCGTCTACGTATAGGTCATACTAGACTCACACATTCTTATCTACTTGAACGAGAAGATCAGCCGCTTTGTATAAGCTGTAATGAACCTTTTACGGTGAAACACTTTCTGATCGACTGCATTGAATTCTCTCATATGCGACGTCAATTCTTCCAAACAAAGGACCTACTATACTTATTTGAAAATGTAGCGACTGATAACATACTTGTGTTTTTAAAACACATCAGTCTTTTTAACAAAGTATAACTGCTTTAATTTTTAAATTCTTTCTAGTTTTACATTTTATGCCTATACGACTTATCATTATAATCGTTTCATTACCGAACCATGTTAGTTCACTATTTTGACGCAAATGACCCTCATGGGTTGATGCGTCGTTAAACCTGAACTCATCATCATCATCGTGTTATAAAGAAAGGGATATAACATTGATGTAATAAAACAGTCTGCATACTTAGCGCTTGACCAGTCATGGTGGACTATTTTGCTTATCTCTTTAAGTGCACGATGGAGTCTTGGGGTTCAGACTCTATGATGGCCCCGACTTAAAAACTGTTCATTTAGATTGTCTGGGTCAAAACTTTTTATGTCTGTTTCTCGGCCCACCGGGGTTCAACTAGTTGTTTTTTTTTCTCTCCAGTACTCCAGTGGTGTTGTTTGTAACCCCAAGGATATCCAAGTTTCTCAACACCTTGTTCCTGTTGAGTCCTCATCTTTGCTTCATTACAGGCTTTGTCATTTGTCTTGGATTGCCCGTAATATTTCATGGATGAGTTAGGAGGCCTCCTCGTGGACCTAACAAATATCTACACTATGGAAGCTAAAGTAGTTGCGGTCATGGTATCTAAGCTGTAATCCAAACTCATAAATCCATAAACGAATGACGAATCAGAATGTTCAGACCAACAGAAATGGATCCCAGAATAAAGGGTGTAATCAGGTGTCCGCGGATAGTAAGCATTACTTCGTAAGCAAGCTTCGCCCACCATGCCCATAGGCCTGAACGAAGGAAATATCGGTAGAAGCGTATGTCCGGGATCTGGGAAGTCTACTTATGGCGCTTCACTGGCAAAAACATCAGAAACAATTCTTGAAACTGCCACATTGTATGGATTAACCAGATCATGATGTCTCCCATAGAACTTCTTAAGTGTTGCTACCAGTTGCTCTGGCATAATGTATTAACTGTGAAACGTAAACGCCGTATGCTGGTGCAGAAGGGATATTACTACTCAGGAATGGAAAGTTAACAATGGTTAAATTTAAGTCATCCCGTTTGTCGTAAAGCCTAATAGTGACCTTTCCACTGTCAATGTAGAGATAACAATCCAAGTATGAGGAGGAGGCTGCACCGTTGTTTCCTTTATTTCAAGTTCACGTGGATAGATGAATTCTAAATACTCTGCAAATTTTGTGTTTTTCAGAGACAATACGTCATCTATATATCTGTAGGTGAAATTGAATTGTTGTGCGAGGTGTTTCTTGCCTGCTAGGAGGAGACTTTTTACAAACTCCGCCTCACACGAGTATAAAAACAAGCCGGCAAGTAACAGTGTACAGTTAGTACCCATCGGTATGCCGATTGTTTGCTGAAATATCCGTCCGTCGAACTCCACAAAAATAGTGTCGATTAGATATTCTAGCATCTAAAGGCAATGGTTTAGGATCCCTTAAAGCTAGCTCAAACCCAGTAACTTATTACTGACCGTTTCAAGGTGGTACTTTTTTCAGTGTTCTGTTGTGTTTTACTTACAAATGCGTTTTTTTTTCTTTCTTTCAACAATTGTGTAAGTTAAAGCTATATTCAGTTAAGTTTTTCTCTCACCTTTCTTGCCTCATTTTTGGGAAAGGGCTGCCAACTCTGCTTGCCATTTGTTCTTTTTTGTTGCTGTAACAGCCACAAAATGAACAGACGACAAGAAGTGTTGACAGCACGTAACTCACGTGAAATACTCTTCATCTCATTTCGCGACTACTGCTAGTTTCATGATCCTGTATGCATGAACATTTGTAATGCGCTCTCCAAACAAACCAGAGGTACAACCCTCCGCCATTACATATTTTGTTATTGTTGCGCCAAAACATATTTGTTTGGCACCCCAATATATCTTATGCTTATGTTTGTACCCAACGTACCAGATAAGACATTTGTGATAGCTTTGCACTATCTTTTTGTTGTATTTGTACCATTGTTTCTTATTTATACACGCGTTCGTTTGGTATCATTACGAAAACACACCTATTCAAATATTGTGAAAATTTCACCACCCAAAACTGACAGGTTTCAGATAAAAATTCCCCTGGGTATTAAACTTTCCGCCTTGTCGAGGCCCTGGGGGCTCAATTCCCACTGGGAACGTTGCTAGCTTGGTGAGCAGTAATTGTCCCCTTTGGGAAGAGCGAAGAGGAAATACCACCCGTTTGCCATGGGTGGCAACCCGTAAGCCGGAAGAAGGGATCCTGGAGGTTGAGAGTTATTGGGAGTTTGTTCTCTCCTGATGGCTCAACACGCCTCTTTGGCCTGGATTTCGGTGTAGAAGGGTGTCCGTGAGACCCGGCACGGTCAATCGGCTGGTCGCGCCAAGCCCTAGGACAAATCTTTTCTTTCTCTTCCTTGTCTTTTGTATCATACTGATACTTACCGTTTGCTCATAAGTCTTATTTCTCAACCTTTCCAATCCTAAGAAGGCGGCGGCTCAACGGGTCAATCGTGCAGCATTTTGCTCGTGCGAGTATATCTTCTGTGTATCTCTAGCACAAGTGAGTAGGAAAGCCACTCCATTTATGTGTTCCCTTGTTGGGCTCCATGGTGGGTGGAGAGCATGGAGGACGAATTTTAATACTTTTTCATCATGGGTTTTGATAAAAGAAAAAGAACTAGACAATGTCCAGACTCAGATATTTCAGATTTTGACGATAGCACTCAACCTCCAACTACCTCAAATGATACACCAACTCAACATTTTCCGCGCTTCATTCTAGTTGAAAGTAAAGACGAGAAGAGAGAAATTACATCTTTGTCCCCGTTTTTGATACAAAAAGTAATTCAGAGCATAGCTGGTGAACCCGAAAACATCAAAAAAACTACACAGGTCGAATCAGCTGCTCATTGAGGTATCAAAAAAAGCCCATGCCGAGAATCTCCTTCGTGCACAGACTTTTCACGACTTAAAAGTCAGAGTGTACCCTCATACCTCGCTGAATTCCTCAAAAGGGGTAATTCGTTGTCCCGAATTGAGGAATTGCGGCGAGGATGAGATTCTCGAGGGCACAAGATCTCAAGGAGTAACTGGAGTTAAAAGATTCAAAGTAAAACGAAACGGATAGTTAAAAGACACAAACACCTTTGTCTTTACATTCAATACACCAGTCTTACCTAAGACGGTCAAAGTTGCATACTTTAGAGTCAACGTAGAAGTCTACATACCAAATCCTTCGCGTTGTCATCACTGCCAAAAATATGGACACCATGAGGATAGGTGTTCCAAAGACCCTATCTGCTCAAAATGTGGTCAAATAGCCGAACACTCCGAAAGTAGATGTACAAACGAATTACACTGTGTAAATTGTGGTGAAAAACACAGTGCCGACTCTAAAGAATGTCGAATTTGGCACAAAGAAAAAGAAATCTTACGTATAAAGTTCACCAGAAATATTTCTTTCTTTGAAGCGCGGAAACTCGTTGAGGCTCCTACTCCAATTCCTGGAATAAGTTATGCAAACATCACCCAGTCTTCTATGAAAAAAGTTTCTGTAGTTGATACTGCCACTCAAACTGATCCAATAATTATCATAGACTCTGCAGTTCAACCAAGTTCAACAAACACAAACAGCCAAACAGAGGAACTGCAAAGACAAAACGTTCAAACTAACAACGGAACCAGAAGTCAAACAAAGACACCTATCGAGGAGAAAAAAACAGAGGTTGGCCTGAAAAAAGCCACCATTGAGATGATAAAAAAAGATTTGAAGAAACAACAACAGAAAGAAAGACAAGCAAGAAGTCATTCATCACCATCTAAGAAAGACCAAACAAAAATAAAATCTAGTCAAGGAACAAAAAAACTAGTCCCATCAAACAGAGAACGAAAAGGTGAAAATGATGATATTCAACAGCATAACCGATTTGGATCTTTGAGTGACAGTAGCGATGATATGGAGTTAGGAGAAGCTCCAGATCGCCCACGAACTAACAACAATAGATCAAGATCAAGAGAAAATAATCACGCCAGTAGTAGTAATAATAGATCAAAGTCACCAATAACATATCCTTAGTTTCTAGTCTAACTAAAATCTAACAACTCTTAAATGAATTTAAATCACAGAATAATACAATGGAACTGTCGAGGTCTAAGGTCAGACTATAATGAGATCTTATTACTTTTATCTTTATTGAGTCCATCAGTTTTTTGCTTGCAAGAAACTTTTTTAAAAACTGATGATCAATTTAATATCAGAGATTTCAATACATACAATTATATATATTCGGAAGGCCAGAGGCCGTCTGGTGTAAGGTCAATCTTAGTTCACTCTTCATGTCCGCAGCGAGAAATTAAAGTTGTAACCTATTTTCAAGCCGTTGCGGTTTCTGTCACTTTAGATAAAATAATTACTATTTGTTCTGTGTATATACCTCCGAACTTTCATTTAGAGACCGAACATTTAGACACTTTACTCAAACAACTTCCTTCACCCTATATACTAGTTGGTGACTTCAATGGTCACAATATCCTTTGGGGATGTAAAGATAACAACCCTAAAGGTAATATTATTGAAGACTTTATAACCAAAAACGATCTTTGTCTTATGAATGACAAATCTCATACCTATCTCCATCCTGCAACTGGAAATTTCTCTTCGTTAGATCTTTCCATGTGTCATCCATCTCTACTGCTAGATTTCGACTGGACGGTCAGTGAAGATCAACATGGAAGTGATCACTTCCCTGTTATTATTGAAAGCGTAAATAATTCCACGAACGATCACAACGCAAAGTGGAAACTGAATAAAGCAAATTGGGAATTATATCATTCATTATGCGAAGAAAGTCTCAAAATAGATAAGTTTAACAATTCCTTGGATCCTCTAGATGATTTTACTTCTTCTCTTCTCGATATCTCTAACAAAAGTATACCGAAAACCTCGACAAATCCAAAGAAAAGCAAGCCGTGGTACAATGATGAATGCAAAGATGCTATAAAACAGCGCAAGCAAGCATTATCAAAGTTCTGCAGATATCCAACAAAAGAGAACTTGAATAAGGTTAAAAACTTCAGAGCAAAGGCTCGTCGAACAATAAAGACCTCCAAACGCAGATCATGGAAATCTTACGTTTCGAATTTAAATAATAAAACTCCAATTAAAAAGGTTTGGGATATGATACGAAAAATATCTGGTAAATCAAAATCACCCAGTTTCACCCACTTAAATACAAAACGTGGAACAAAGGCCACATCAAAGGAAGAGATAGCAAATACACTTGGCGAAACTTTTTTGGATAATTCCTCATCTCGGAATTATTCAAAGAAGTTTCAAAACATTAAAAAACAAAAAGAAAAGATCAAACTTAATTTCACCTCTTCACATACCGAAGAATATAACAGTCTATTTAATATAACAGAACTTAAAGATGCTATAGCAGTGTCAAAAGATACAGCTACAGGCCCTGATGACATCCATTACCAGATGCTTAAACACCTTCCCGAAACCGCCCTTGACACACTTTTACATATTTTCAACGAGATATGGACAACAGGGTTTTTTCCAGAAAGCTGGCGTTTGGCCACAGTTATACCTATTCCCAAACCAGGGAAAGATCATGCAGAACCAACAAACTACAGACCAATAGCGCTAACAAGTTGCCTTTGCAAAACATTAGAGAGAATGATAAACAAACGACTTGTTTGGTACTTAGAATCTAACAATCTTATCACAAAGTTTCAGTCGGGATTCCGTGCTGAACGTAGTACCAATGATAATTTAGTTAGACTAGAAACTTTTATCCGCGATGCTTTTATAAAACGAGAACATGTAGTCGCTGTATTTTTCGATTTGGAAAAAGCCTACGATACTACTTGGCGATACGGAATTTTGAAAGATCTTCACAACTTTGGTATGAAAGGAAGACTACCAAACTTTATTAAAAGTTTTCTTGAAGATCGTACTATACAAGTGCGTGTAGGATCGACCCTCTCTGACCTCTATGATCAAGAGCAGGGCGTTCCTCAAGGAGCCATACTTTCAACCACTTTATTCAACGTGAAATTAAACGATATTATAAACTGTCTAGATTACAAGACAGATAGTTCTTTGTACGTTGATGATTTCTGTATATGTTTTCGCTCGAAAAATATGCGCACAATAGAAAGACATCTACAGCAATGTCTAAACAGAATTGAAGACTGGGCAACAAGAAATGGCTTTAAATTTTCCAAATCGAAAACGCAGTGCGTTCATTTCTGTCAACAACGGAAAATACACAAATGATCCAGCACTCTACATATATGGATCTCAAATACCAGTTGTTGCCGAATCAAAATTTCTTGGGGTTATATTTGATAGAAAACTCTCCTTCATACCCCATATAAAATACGTGAAAGCGAAATGTTTAAAAGCATTAAGCCTTTTAAAAGTTTTATCTCACACAAGTTGGGGTGCGGACAGAACAACTCTTCTTCATCTATATCGTTCTTTAATTCGATCAAAACTTGATTATGGGTCCATCATATATGGATCTGCTAGAAAATCTTATCTACAGATGTTAGACACTGTACGTAATCAAGGACTTCGTTTGGCATTGGGAGCTTTTCGTACGTCTCCAATATCGAGTCTTAACGTGGAAGCAGATGAGCCATCGTTATGGCTACGCAGAGAAAAATTGACCCTTCAGTATGCCATCAGACTTGCTGCTAACCCTTCTAACCCTGCCTTTGAAGTCACATTTCCACCACAATTTCAGAAATATTATGAAAGAAAATCTAATGCAATTAAATCCTTCGGGCTTCGTATAGCACCACTTTTAGAATCTGCTAATATTAAACCTAAAAACATCCAAAAGCACTCTTTTTCTGATATTCCATCCTGGTGCATTACTAAACCAACTATTCTTTTCGATTTACACAATAGCAAAAAGTCACTTTCTGATTCACATCTCATGAAACAAAACTTCCAAGAATTACAATCGCGACTTTCAGATTATCAACACGTCTACACTGATGGCTCAAAAGTTGAAGAAAAGGTTGGCTGTGCATATATATCGGGCAGCCACCATGAAAAGATCCGTCTTCCTGATGGCTCATCTATTTTCACTGCTGAATCCAAGGCTATTGATATGGCTTTGGATTACGTTATGAATAATTCTTCAGATAACAAATTCGTTATTTTCTCGGACTCCCTTTCTGTTTTGGAATCTCTAAACCACACATCTTCAAAAAATCCCAAAATTCAGAACCTGATAGAAAAACACCACAAGTTATCGAAAACTAAGGAAATTATATTCTGTTGGCTCCCCAGCCATGTTGGCATAAAAGGTAACGAGGCTGCCGATGTAAAAGCAAAGGCCTCACTCGAACTAGAAATTTCTTATTTTAAACTTCCATCTACAGATTTTAAACCTTTTATCAACAGGTACATCTTATCCAAATGGCAGCTGTCATGGGACAGAGCAACATTCAATAAACTACATGAAATAAAACCGGTTCTTGGTAAATACCATTTATCGATCATTAAAGCGAGAAGAAGTGGTTCTTACTCGTCTACGTATAGGTCATACTAGACTCACACATTCTTATCTGCTCAAACGAGAAGATCAGCCATTTTGTATCAGCTGTAATGAACCTTTTACGGTGAAACACTTCCTGATCGACTGCATTGAATTCTCTCATGTGCGACGTCAATTCTTTCAAACAAATGACCTGAGATACTTATTTGAAAATGTACCTGCTGATAATATACTGGTCTTTTTAAAACACATTAACCTTTTTAACAAAGTATAACTGCTTTCATTTTTGAATTCATTCTAGTTTTACATCTTATGCATATATGACTTATCTTTATAGCCGTTTCATTACAGAACCATGTTAGTTTACCATTTTGACGCAAATGACCCTCATGGGTTGATGCGTCGTTAAACCTGAACTCATCATCATCATCAGATAAAAATTCTGATATTTTTCATATTTCTGCTCCAAAACTTTGATTGTGGGTACTCGTTAGAACAGCCTCACTGAGGCAGTTCCAATGAGTACCCACAATCTATGTTTTTGAGCAGAAATACGAAAAATAATGTATACCCCTGTAAACCCCAGATTTACTATATAAAAGTGGGGTTTATGGGGGTCAAAATTATATATGTGTGATTTCGTGATGATTTGCGCCAATTTGTTTGCTGTATTTGCACCATTTTGTTTTGTTATATTTGCACTGATTTTAAGTTATATTTGCTGCATAACTTTGTAAAATCTTCATTTTTTTTGTTGTATTTCAACATTTATTTGTTATATTTTTGGGATATGTTTGTTTTATTTGCACCAATGTCTTCTTATATTTTCGTCACGTTTTGTTATATTTGCACCATATCAAAACATGTTTTACTAATTGGAAGTGTCTGGTAGAGGTGTTTTCAGTGAGTAATAAGCTTACAATCAACAGGATATGATTTTGTGCAAGCATACAAAAATGTTGTATGATGTAGAAATGAATTTCGTTCTTTTATGAATATTATAGGTGTTTAATCTCCGACTAATAATCACTTACAAACTGAATATAAGAGCTTTAAGTAAAAATTGTGAGTAGTTTACCGTCATTTACATATATAGTCCACAAAAACAAGTTTCATTTCTTATAATCCCAACTCTATAATATTTACGCTAATATCTAATTTATATGGCCTATTTAAGACAAAAGCCATTGATAAAGTCGTAAGGCGAAACATTCGATGGAACTAATAAAATAAAGTTGGTTCGTATTGGTTTTGTCAACAGTACAAAAAACAACTTAATTCAGAATTCTAGTCAAAGAAAATAGTTCTAAGATTCCTGCTGAGCGTATTTATTGAAATTTAAATAACATTTTGACTTTTCTCTCGACCAATCAAGAGTAAATTTTTAAGTAAAGTTTTATCAAGGCGCTTGTATTTCTTTATGTTAGTTTATGAACTAATGTGTAATGGTTAATGTTTTTTTTTTTTTTTTTTCAGATCAGGTCTTAAGATTCTACAGATACATTTTAAGGGTCATTTTATTATCTAGTGCTTTATAAGGTGTTAAAATGTCCTGTTGTTAGCAAACATCATCTTTTGGGATACTTAATTACTTTTATTTGCTGATTATTCAAAGAAGCTTTTAACTGCGATTCCTAGACTTTTTGAATGTTTTATGCCATAGATTATGAAATTACCTGCTTGGCGTTGGGACGACGCCGGAGCAACATACGACCAAGATGCACCAGCGTTGCTTAGGCAAATATGAAATACTTAACATAAATCCAGCAGGCAAAGTACAAAAGTCTATGACACCTCAAGACTTGATCTTCGTCTCTTCTCGAGACTGCTGTTTATTTGCTTTTGTGTACATGATCGTTTGTGGTTTGCCCTCCACACAAAGCAGAATTCACAATCAAACACGAGATGTCGCATTATATCTTGGTGGAACAGTCTGTTTATTAGTACGTTTAGAGCCGATTGGTCGTATCTGTGACAAATAGGATAGCCGCAATTTATAATACTTGTATACGGCAGGGTTGTTTGCATGCATCGTTCCACCAGGGCACACTTTACCCATGGTTTCATAATACCTTCTATAATGTAATCTTTTGCAAACAATGCCACCAAACCTGCCGGGTATTGCCAGTACTTCCGGTGTAAACAGCGTGGTTCATTCAGCGTTTCGAACATCTGTGGATGCGTACGTCGGCCATTATTACTGGACATTAGTTTCATTAATGTCACGCCAGATGATAAAGTCATTTCTAACATCACTGTTAAATTCCCTGTTGTGAATCGTATACTCGAGTCGAGCCAGATGACAAAAGGATGTTCTTTCATGGCAAGCTGAAAGAAAAAGATCCTCGTCGTGAGAAAAGTAGCTTCTAACGTGTGCGCCCAACGAAGCATTACAAAAACACCGCCTATATATATTGCAAATTTCACCGCCCGAAAACTGAAAAGTTTCAGATAAATTTTCTAATATTTTTCATATTTCTGCTCAAAACAGAGGCGGTCTAACGAGTACCCATGATTTTGAGCAGAAATAAAAAAATAATATATACCCCTTTAAACTCCAGTTTTACTATGCAAAAGTTGGGTTTAAGGGGGTCAAAATTATATAGGCATGTTTGGTGATGGGCTAAAATCAATCTGCTCGTCATTGCGGTCTGATCTGAAATATAAGTGACGATACCCAGGAAATGCCACTGTCATGAAGTACAGCCCTGCCGAGGCACCAAAACATGGAGAGTTTATGAACAAATAGGGATTCTACAAACGTCACATGTGGTACCACAGACATACAAGCAAAACAAAAAAAAAAAAAGAGAAAAGAAAGAAAAACACGCCTTTTCTAATATATAAAAAATTTCACCTCCAAAAACTCAGATAAAAAAAAATAATATTTTTCATAGTTCTTCTCAAAACAGATTGTGGGTACTTGTTAGAACCGCCTTAGTGAGGCGGTTTTAACGAGTACCCACAGTTTATGTGTTCGAGCAAAAATAAGAAATAATGTTTAACCCTGTAAACCCTAGTTTTACTATAAGGAGAGTTGATTAACAAATGAGGCCAAAACAAACGTCACATATGAAACAACAGACACATTTGAAAGTCTTTGTAGTCCGAATGAAGAAACTTTGTATCCTTGGCTATCCAAAATGCGCCGAGGGAAGATTCTGATCAGACTGCGCGAATGTGTGTGTGTGTGTGTGTGTGTTAAAACATACATTTTGTTGCAAGTTCTGTCATGAGTTTATGTAAAATATTTCGAAGAAGGGATCCTTTGGAAATACAAAACAAACAACAGATTTGATTGTATTGAATCTGTTTATGAGGTATAATGAAACATGCAACGTCCCAATGCCCATTTGCACATTTTATCGGCACACTTTTTCAATATACAATGTATGAGCCCATTAGGCTCTATGACCAAAAATGAATATTATCAAAACTATATCGAATTATGGTGTGACGTTTTATGGCCCCCATACAAGCACTTAACGACAGTTGTTGCCATCACAAAATATTACATAAAAGGAGTCCTTTGGAAATGCGGAACAAATCAAAATCCGAAAATGGCAGACTGCGATTTATTTTAACTTTCTATCGTAACCACAGCGAATACGTTCTTTTTATTTTAGTCATTAGATTGAACAAATAAAATAACGACTTGAATATATAATGCCCGTAAATAATGCGGAAATCATATATAAAACCACCGACGCACAAAGGAAGAAAACTGCGGCAGAATAATGGTCAGTAGGAAAACTACTTGTGAGCTTAAACCAGTTTACTAGCGCGAAACCTCATCCTCAGTTCTGATGCAGCTTCAGATTGCAAATATATGTTCGTGGTCATCTACAGTATCTGTTAAATATCACCCCGAAACATATGTAATGAAAACCACTATAATGGTAGAAAGCAAAGGATTCAACTACGATCTGAAGCCAGAAAAAAAGAAAACCACAAACAGACCCGACCACAAACATTGATAGTCAGGCACCAACCATATGAAACAGATTATTGCATAAAAAGCAGTGTCGCACGTTATTAATAGCCGTGCATTAACCGGAGAAAAGCCGTGTATTAAGACGGCAATTCACGCGCTGTTAATGCATGGCTACGCAACTTTCAATATGATCGTACCGGGACCACAGATTTGCTGCCGTTACGAGATATGTACTGCCTGGCTCTAGAACGAGCATAGTCCGTGGAAATTGCATTCTTGAGACATCGGTGAAAAGGCGAAACAACATAGTGCAAGAAACGCAAAATGTAGCAAATGTTCTCAGTTTTTATGCAATAATAGCGATCGAACATGGTTTTTCAATGCATTAACATTCGCCGGGTCCCTTGGGAGGTGTTGAAAACTGCGGCCTCCGGCCTCTGTTTTTAACACCTCCCACGGGAACTGGCAAATATTAACGCATGAAATGAAAAAAAAAAACAAAAAAAAAAAAAACATGTCTCATCCCTATATTGAGGAAGGAGCCGTTATGTAGACTCAGGACCGGCCCATCATCGTGCAAAACTTTTTTACATAAGTAAGTCACTGTAGATGAAAACGATACGCGGTATGACATAAGAATTTGCTAGTGATACCCCAATTTCTTTCCCGAGTTGGAGCAAAACATATTTTTCCAAGTTATGTCGAGAGGACACAATATTTGTTTTTACTTGAGCTGCTTGACTATTTTTAAAATAACGCAATGACCGTATAAAATATTTAACAAGAAGCAAACTTTCAAATTGAAAAACGTAAAACTTGGCAAGACCGGAAGCGGAAGGTACGTAAAATTGGTTTTCAGTGTTCACATATAGGAATTGAGTCGTATTCTTGTTCACGTCAAATACAAATCAAACTGTATGCACGCTGCACCTGCCGAGATCAGACTTCGCATACCTGATCTGTTCGCATGCTCTGACTAGAGTGCACATGTTGCTCGTTTAATCTGCGCATACACTTTTCGCGGCTGTCGGACGTTTTGCCAAAAACAGCTTGCTTATAATTTTCACTTGAACAACTATTAGTTTCTAATAAAATTATACATGAACATCTATTGGTTTCCTACAAAATTATATCTGAACAATTATTTGTTTCCAATAGAATTATACCTGAACGACTATTGGTGCCCATTAAAATTATACCTGAATGACTATTGATTTCCAATAGGATTATACCTGAATAACTATTGGTTGAAATAATATTGGTTCACAATAACATTACATATTAACAAATAATGGTTTTCAGTAAGATTATACCTGAAGAGCTACTGGTTTCCGATATAATTATACACGAACAACTACTTGTCTACAGTAAAATTAGACCTGAATAACTATTGCTTTCCAATACAGCTACATGTATACCTGAACACTATTGCTTTCCAGTAAAATCATACCTGAACAGTTATGGGTTTCCAGCTACATCCTTTCAGATTTAGTAAATGGGCTGGTAAGTCGGAGAAGGGAAATTTCCGTACATCGCACTGACATACTTCCGATATCTGCAATAGAATAACAGCAATCTACGAGTACAAATCACTGTTTTTATCTTTAGCATCTCTATTAGCACTTAGCATGCTGGGTAAAACATTAAGCAGACGAAATTTGATGTGCTTTTTTTTTTTTTTTTTTTGGAACATAGGCTTTGACGTTTTACACAGCTTTCCACTTTACTCTTAATTCAATATTTCAGCCAGAAACCTTTGTCAAGAAAAACACGTATATTGAAGTAAACTACATTTTCAATAGTTTACACCTGTTTTTGACGTTTTATGCAAATCGTTTTATAGTTTTTGACGTTATATGCAAATTGTCTTCGCAGGAGCCTTTTTTCTGAGAAAAAAAGGAGACAGATAGCATCAACTTGTTGTCTGCTGAATTAGCCCAGAGAGTGCTAAAGGACAACTTTATTTTCCTTGAGAAATCAAACTTAAACATGGCCATATGAAATAAGCTTACACAATATCAATAAAAGAAACATTTTCCGTACAATAAACTATATTATTGCATAAAAAGCAGTACCGCACGTTATTAACAGCCGTGCATTAACCGGCGAAAAGCCGTGTATTAACAAGGCAATTCACGCGCTGTTAATGCACGGCTACGCAACTTTCAATATGCCTGTACCGGGGCCACAGAATTGCTGCCGTCACGAGATAATGTACTACCCGGCCCTAGAGGAGCATAGTCCGTGGAAATTACGATCGCGAGAAATCGGTGAAAAAGCGAAACAAAATAGTGCAAGAAATTACGCAAAATATAAAAAAAAAAAAGTTTTCAGTTTTTATGCAATAATAGCGATCTAACATGGTTTTTCAATGCATTAACATTCTCTAGGTTCCTTGGGAGGTGTTGAAAACCGCGGCCTTTGGCCTCCCACGGGACCTGGCGAATGTTAATGCATGAAAAACCATGTTTGATCCCTATAATGTCAATAAATCTTTCCTGCGGATGTTGAAAAAGTAAAAAGTCAGTTAAGTTCCACTGAGTACCTATTATAAAAACGGATGATTCTGATTAGAAAGACCTCGAGGAGACCTAGTTAGTATTTCGTCTACCCTACGCTTTGCTTATCAAGGGAGACAATAAAAACAGTACTGTCTCTCAAATACGAATCGATATAATAATTGCTATAGTTTAACCAATCAACTTCTCCAAATTTGGAAAACTGTCCACCATTGTCTACAACGGAGACAACATCTGTGACTTATTAACTACGTACCAGTGCCCTTCGGAAAAGGTTGGCGCTCCAACTGTGAGCATTTGTTTTACATTTAGAGTAAACCCATTTTCAGAAAGGAGACAGAAAATAATTTATATCCACGTAAACTCCTGTTTTTTTATATATTATAGGGTATGCTAATTACATGGACTTGTTAACATAATGCTTTCTAAAATCTTTCTTTTCTTTTAAAGAAGACCAATTTTTCAAAATGGGATTAATGTCAAGGAAAGCAAAACATAAGACTCAATAGTTTAAGTAGTTTTCTCGTAATAAAATGGCGGAAAAGAATACCAAGTGTATAAAATCGACGTTACTATGGCCTGATGGAACAACTAGGTTAGGGCACTAGAATGTAGTTATAAATGTGAAAATGGGAAACAAAAAATTAAAGTTTTTTAGTCAGAAAAAATACGTAACAAAAGGGATATTGTTTTGCGATTTCTTGATTGGTTTCCTGCGTACAGCCTCTTCTAGAAAATGGTCTACTCTAAAAGGTACGAAATTCTCCCAAGTTGTTCCCTTTCTGAGTAAACTCTTTTTCAGACGGAAGGCAAAAGCAGTTTAACAGAGTTGCCTCCCTTCAAAGTGTATACATTCCCCTTAAAGGGCAGAACATAGAGCCGCATATTTAGAAATCTTAATCAAGTTAGCACAGTCTCGCCTTTAGTAGAAAGAATTTAGACAAACTTGTCTTTAAAATACGTACCTTTTCGCGTTCAGATGCTTTGAGTCCCAAGTCATATACAAGAACTTTTATGTTTCCCATGACAGGCCGAACCACCGAGTTGATATTCTCGTGCAACCCGATGTTCTCTTGTAAATGATTCGATGATAAGGCAGTCACAAATATAGGCGTAGTATAATTCAAATCTTCAAAAGAAAGATTAGTTCATTATAGCATGTGAAATGTGCAAATCCAGATCTGTGTGCTCTTCGCCAGTCTGATCTGGGTCTTCATCACGACAGCAAATAAATAGATAGGTGGTAGTGTGGCGGTTATGGCCTGTTGTACTTGCAACAGGGCTACTGGGCCGACCTTATACCCATAATTTGCCGGCCTCGGTGGCTCAATTGGATTCGCGTTCGACTGGTAATCAGAAGGTTTCGGGTTCGCCCCCATCCGGGTCGGCACCATTCTTTCGTGGAGATTGATAATGAAACATTTTTACGGTCATTTTCTCTCTTCCGCTGATTTAAGAAGGACAGTTGTCAGTTTCTGGCGAAAGATTGTGCACAATACTGATTAACCGCTTAGAGGATGAAGCCTGCCCAGTAAAAGTGTGGTTAGGCAAACTGACCGCTCTAACGCAAACAAACACATATCCGTAATTTGGTAACGTTGAACTTTGTCAGTACTGTATGGTAATGGCCTCATGTACTTGCAGCAGGGCTACTTGGCCGACCATAATTCACTATTCTCGTCATTTGCCTAGATAATCTCCGCCGCGAGACGGGTAATCCGATATCGAGCAGTCGCCTTACCTGTTGAAACCCAATCGTTAATTCTATATAGAAAGAGAGTGGGAAGTTATGTTTACCGTCACAAAACTGATATTAAATCTACAATTATATAATCGTAATTTGCTTTCTTTGCTCTTTATGGTATTAACTTCATTCCAATATTCGATTTATATTCTTATTTATTTATATATTTTACTTTTGATTAGTTGTTGTGAACTATATGGCTGACAATGGTATGATATTGTACATGCTCAGTTTCATGACATGGATGTTTAAAGAATTCATAAACAAGGATAGTTTTATGCATTTTGAATCTGTACCTGATCTATATGTTGTAACATGGGTGCCTAATGACCGTTCATTTCATTCACTCATTCAGGTTTTTTTTTTGTATTTATTTATTAATTTATTTTATTTTTTTAATTTACGTTTCATTTTTATATTTATTTATTTAAGCATCTGATTATTGGATTTGTTTTATTTGTTTTAGTTTATATATTATTTTATTTATTTAATTGTTTTATTCATTTATTTAGTTATGTATTTATTAGTTCGTTTTTTTATGTATTGGTTTATTTATTAGCTCGCCGGGACTATGTCCCCGGAGAGCTTATGTTGTCACCCAGGCGTTGGCGTCGGCGTCTGTCGGCGTCCGCGTTAGCACAATGTTTAAGTTTTCGAAGTTGTCCATAGTTTTTTAGCTCACCTGAGCAAAAGCTCTGGGTGAGCTATTGTCATCACCCTATGTCCGTCGTCCGTCGTACGTCGTCCGTCGTTCGTCGTCAACAATAAGTTTGTTAACACTCTAGAGGTCACAGTTTTGACCCAATCTTGACGAAACTTGGTCAGAATGTTTGCCTCTATGAAATCTAGGTCAGGTTCGATACTGGGTTACTTGGGGTCAAAAACTAGGTCACCAGGTCAAATAAAAGGAAAATCTTGTTAACACTCTACAGGTCATAGTTTTGACCCAATCTTGATGAAACTTGCTCAAAATGTTTGCCTCTATTAAATCTAGGTCAAGTTCGAAACTGGGTCACCTGGGGTCAAAAACTACGTCACCGAGCCAGATCAGCAAAAACCTTGTTAACGCTCTAGCAGTCACATTTTTGAAGCAATCATCATGAATCTTGCTCAATATATTTGTCTTGATGATTTCTAGGTCAAGTTCGAAACTGGGTCACCTGGGGTCAAAAACTAGGTCACCTGGCCAGATCAGCAGAAAACCTTGTTAACACTCTAGCAGTCACATTTTTTAAGCAATCATCATGAATCTTGCTCAATATGTTTGTCTTGATGATTTCTAGGTCAAGTTCGAAACTGGGTCACTTGGGGTCAAAAACTAGGTCACCGGCCAAATCAGCAGAAAACCTTGTTAACACTCTACAGGTCTCATTTTTGAAGCGATCATCATGAATCTTGCTCATTATGTTTGTCTTGATGAATTCTAGGTCAAGTTCGAAACTGGGTCACCTGGGATCAAAAACTAGGTCACTGGGCCAAATCAGCAGAAAACCTTGTTAACACTAGCGGTCACATTTTTGAAGCAATCATCATGAATCTTGCTCAAAATGTTTGTCTTGATGATTTCTAGGTCAGGTTCGAAACTGGGTCACGTGGTGTCAAAAACTAGGTCACCGGGCCAAACCAGCAGAGACCTTGTTAACACTCTAGCGGTCACATTTTTTGAAGCAATTATCATGAATCTTGCTCAAAATGTTTGTCTTGATGAGTTCTAGGATATGTTTGAAACTGGGTCACTTGGGGTCAAAAACTAGGTCACCGGGCCAAATCAACAGAAAACTTTGTTAACACTCTAGCGGTCACATTTTTGAAACAATCATCATGAATCTGGCTCAAAATGTTTGTCTTGATGATTTCTAGGTCAAGTTCGAAACTGAAAGGCCTGGGGTCAAAAACTAGGTCACCGGGCCAAATCAGCGTAAAATCTTGTTATCACTCTAGTGGTCACATTTTTCAAGCAATCATCATGAATCTTGCACAAAATGTTTGTCTTGATGAGTTCTAGGTCAAGTTCGAAACTGGG
The DNA here is from genome assembly GCA_964016985.1 of Anodontia alba. NCBI lineage: Eukaryota > Metazoa > Mollusca > Bivalvia > Lucinida > Lucinidae > Anodontia > Anodontia alba. The sequence goes on from OZ024835.1 coordinate 52,102,179, forward strand.
TCACTTGGTATCAAAAACTAGGTCACCGGGCCAAATCAGTGGAAAACTTTGTTATAATCATTTTGAACTTTGATCAGAATGTTTGCTTTGATCAGAATGTTTGCTTTGATCAGTTCTAGATCAGGCTCTCAAAGTGCTATGTTGCTCAGGTGAGCGTTACAGGGCCATCATGGCCCTCTTGTTAATCATTTAAGGTACTGCGTTCATATTTGGCCTACACCTACCTTAGGGTAAGACCTTTCAATAACATATACCCCCGTTCCCGAGTTAGATCATTTATGTAGGTCAAGGTCAGTTCTTACTTCGTCATTTATACCCATGTTTAACTTTTGCGTTTAAGTTTTCAAAAGTGTTTGTAACTGCTTAAGTATTCAAGATAAAGCTTACATATTTGGCCCACACCAGCCATAGGATTAGAACTTTCAATAGCACACACTTTTTTCTCAGTTTGACCTTCTGCCTAGGTCAAGGTTAGGTCATACGTTGTCATTTAAACCAGTATTGGAGTTCTGCGTTTAAGTTTTGATGTTTGTAACTGCTGAAGTATTCAAGGTACCACTTTAACATTTGACCCGCAACTACCTTAGGGTAAGACCTTTCGATAGCACACACCCTGTCCTCAGTTTGACCTACTGCCTAGGTCAAGGGCAGGTCAAAGTTTGTCATTTAAACCCATGTTCGAGTTCTGCGTTTAAGTTTTAAAAAAATGTTTGTAACTGCTGACGTATTCAAGATACCGCTTTAATATTTGACCTTAGGGTTAGACCTTTCAATAGCACACACTCCTTTCTCAGTTTGACCTTCTGCCTAGGTCTAGGTCAGGTCATACTTTGTCATTTAAACCCATGTTGAAGTTCTGCGTTTAAGTTTTGATAAGTGTTTGTAACTGCTGAACTATTGAAGGTACCGCTTTAACATTTGGCCCACAACTACCTTAGGGTAAGATCTTCCGATACCACACACCCTATCCTCAGTTTCACCCTCTGCCTAGGTCAAGGGTAGGTCATAGTTTGTCATTTAAACCCATGTTCGAGTTCTGTGTTTAAGTTTTAAAAAGTGTTTGTAACTGCTGAGGTAGTCAAGATACCGCTTTAATATTTGGCCCACACCAACATTAGGGTTAGACCTTTCAATATCACACATCCCTTCCTCAGTTTGACCTTCCGCCTAGGTCAAGGTCAGGTCATACTTTGTCATTTAAACCCATGTTTGAGCTCTGCGTTTAAGTTTTGAAAAGTGTTCGTAACTGCTGAAGTATTCAAGATACCGCTTTACTATTTATCTGACTTATACCTTAGGGTAAGAACTTTCAATAGTACACACCCCTTCCTCAGTTTGACATTTTGCCTAGATCAAGGTCAAGTCCTACTTTGTCATTAACAGCTGTCTTTAAGTTTTGCAAAGTACATAACTGCTGAAGTATGTAAGATATAGCTTTCATATTTCTTCCTCACCAACCTAAGGGATTCAGCATGTAAAATAAACGTCAAAAAGATTGCCTTTGGAAACATAGAACACACTACAGATAAGAAAACGGGAGTCTCGGTTTTATTGAGACTCTTCATAAGCAGTAATGAAGTTTGCAACACTGCTTACGCCCTCTAGTGTATACATGAGCAGAATTCCATTTTCAAAGATTCCACAGTGGGCCCAACGATCCCAGAGGAAATGAAATATAATCTGCACTATGGTAAAGTACGGGGAGACGTTCTACCGCCGCCACACGGCACTAATACCAGCTGCAGTGTAGCAAAATAAACGTCAAAAAGATTGCCTTTGGAAACAAAGAACACACTACAGAAAAGAAAACGGGAGTCTCGGTTTTATTGAGACTCTTGATAAGCAGTAATGCAGTTTGCAACACTGCTTACGCCCTCTAGCGTATACATGAGCAGAACTCCATTTTCAAAGATTCCACAGTGGGCCCAACGATCCCAAAGGAAATGAAGATACAGCTTTCATATTTTGCCAACACAAACCTAAGGGAAGATATTTCAGTGGCATATTTGACATTCTTCAGACATCAAAGTCAGGTCATACTCTGTCATATAAGTTTAAGTTCTGCATTTAATCTTTAATATTTAATAAAGATTGTTTGCTTATCCGATTAGCCCTTTCAGGCGAGCTGCGTTGTCTTCTGACAACTCTTGTTTATAAAATTAGTTTTATATATATTATATTTATATAAATATATGTTTATCAATTATTTTTTTATTTTTATTTAATTTCCAGGTCCTTCAGTATTTTTGTTATCTTATTATGCGCCTAACTTTGAAAAAGAATGTAAGGTGTGTGTGTGTGTGGGGGGGGGGGGGGGGGGGGCACATTGTTTCTTGCTTGTCCGTTCATTCGTCACGCTTTCTTGTGCATGACATAACTTTGGAACCATGCAAGCTAATGTTTTGAAATTTCATATATGGATTCCTCATGAAAATATAGGTGATCCGTATTTTTTTTCTTATCCGTATTATCTCCTATTTTAGAGTTATTTCCTTTTTTATTAAAATAACATCGAAATCTCGCTAGCAAGATGTCTTAAAAAGTAATTGAGCTAGAGTCTTGATATTTGGTATACTGATTGAGACTGTGGAGGAGATAACCTGGTTACATTGTCAACCAATTTAATGAAATTTTGTTGGAGTTATGGCCCTGCAAATTTTGGTCATTCATTTGTTGCTTTATTGTGCATAGCAATATGTGCAAGTTTAGAACCATGTCAGCTAATGTTTTGAAATTTTATATATCCATTCCTCACGAAACAATAGGTGACCCTATGTTTTTTTCTATCCGAATTATCTCCCATTTTAGAGTTATTTCCCTTTTAATAAAATAACATTGAAATCTCATTAGCAAGATATCTCAAAAAGTATTTGGAGCGAGAGCCTTGATGTTTAGTATACACATTGGGACTGAGAAGTAGATCACCTGATTTAATTTTCAACCAATAAAATGAACTATTGTTGGAGTTATGGCCCTTTGCAATTTCTGACTGTTAAATCTCGTTGGGTTCATGGGCATAGCATAAGTTTAGAACCATGTAAGCTAATGTTTTGTAATTTTATATATGGATTTCTCATGAAAAAAAGATGACACGTATTTTTTTCTCATCCAAATTATTTCCCATTTTAGAGTGATTTCCCTTGTAATAGAATAAAATTGAAATCTCCTTTGCAAGATATCTCAAAAAGCATTTGAGCCAGAGTCTTGATATTTAGTATATTGATTGGGACTGAAGAGAAGATAACCTGATTAAATTTTCAGTTAATTCAATGAAATTTTGTTGGAGGTATGACCCTTTGTAATTTGTTGCCATTTGTTGCTTTATTGTGCATAGCATAAGTTCAAAACCATGTATGCTAATGTTTTGAAATTTTATGTATGGATTCCCCATGAAAAAATAGGTGATACGTATTTTTTCTTATCCGAATTATCTCCCATTTTAGAGTTATTTTATTTCCCTTGATAAAAAATACATTGAAATCTCGTTAGCAAGATATCTCAAACAGTATGTGAGCTAGAGCCTTGATATTTGGTATTCTGATTGAGACAGAGGAGGAAATCACCTGTTAAAACTTTCAACTAACTAGCTGAACTGTTGTTGGAGTTATGGCCCTTTGCAATTTCTGGCCTTTTAATCTTGTTGCTTTCATAAGCATAGCATAAGTTTAGAACCATGTATGCTAATGTTTTGAAATTTCATATATGGATTCCTCATGAAAAACTAGGTGATCCGTATTTCTTTTCTTCTCCGAATTATATACCATTTTTGAGTTATTTCCCTTGTAATAAAATAACATTGAAATCTCGTTAGCAACATGACTCAAAAAGTATTTGAGCTAGAGCCTTGATATTTGGTATTCTGATTGGTACTGAGGAGGAGATACCTGATTAAGTTTTCAATCAATTAAATGAAATATTCTTGGAGTTATGGCCCTTTGCAATTTCTAGCTATTTAATCTTATTGCTTGCATGTGCATAGCACAAGTTTAGAACCATGTATGCTAATGTTTTGAAATTTCATATATGGACACCTCGTGAAAAAATAGGTGACCCTTTATTTTCTTATCCGAATTATCTCCCCTTTTACAATTATTTCCCTTTTAATAAAATAACACTGAGATCTCATGAGCAGGATATCTCAAAAAGTATTTGAGCTAGAGCCTTGAAATTTGGTATACTGATTGGGACTGAAGAGGAGATCACCTAATTAAATGTTAAACAAATTAAATAGTGTTGGAGTTATGGCCCTTTGGAAATTTAGGCTATTAATCTTGTTGCTTATATGTGCATAGCATAAGTTTAGAACCATATATGCTAATGTTTTGAAAGTTCATATATGGATTCCTCAGGAAAAAATAAGTGACCCGTATTTTTTTTTTTCCGAATTTTCTGAATTCCCGGTTTAAAATTATTTCCTTTTAAATAAAATAACATTGAAATATCGTTAGCAAGATATCTCAAAAGATATTGGAGCTAGAGCCTTGATATTTGGTATACTGATTGGGACTGGGGACGAGTTCACCTGATTAAATTTTTAATTATTTAAATGAAACGTTGTTTGAATTATGGCCCTTTGCAATTTTTGGCCATTTAATGTTGTTGCTTTCTTATGCATAATATAACTTTAAAACCAAGTACGCTAATGTTTTCAAATTTCATATATGAATTTCTCATGAAAAGAATAGGTGACACGTATTGTTTTCTTTTCCAAATTATCTCCCATTTTATAGTAATTTCCCTTTTAATAAAATAACATTGAAATTTCGTTAGCAAGATATCTAAAAACGTATTTGAGCTAGAGCCTTAATATTTGATATACTGATTTGGACTTAGGATATCACCTGATTGAATTTTCAACCAATTAAATGTAATGCTGTTAGAGTTACGGCCCTTGCTATTACAGGCAAATTAATGTTTTTTCTTTCTTGTGCATAGCATAAATTTAGAACCATGTATGCTAATGTTTTGAAATTTCATATATGGATATCCCATGAAACAAATAGGTGACCCATATTTTTTTCTTATCCGAAATATCTCCCATTTTAGTTATTCCCTGTAAATAAAACAGCTTTAAAATCTCGTTAGCAAGATATCTCAAAACGTATTTGAGGTAGAGCCTTGATATTTGATATCCTGATTGATATTATGGAGGAGATTACCTGATTAAACTTCGAACCTTTTGGCCCTTTACATTTCTGGCTATTTAATCTTATTGCTTTCATATGCATAGCATAAGTTAAGAACCATGTATGCTAATGTTTTGAAATTTCATATATGGATACCTCATGAAAAAATTGATGACCGTTTGTTTTCTTATCTGAATTATCTTGCCCTTTATAGTTATTCCCCTTTTAATAAAATAACATTGAAATCTCGTTAGCAGGATATCTCAAAAAAGTATTTAAGCTAGAGCCTTGATATTTGGTATACTGATTGGGACTGAAGTGGAGATCACATAATTAAATGTTCAACAAATTAAATGAAATATTGTTGGAGTTATGGCCCTTTGCAATTTTAGGTTATTTATTCTTGTTGCTTATATGTGCATAGCATAAGTTTAGAACCATGTATGCTAATGTTTTGAAAGTTCATATATATGGATTCCTCGTGAAAATATAAGTGACCCGTATTTTTTTCTTATCCGAATTATCACCCATTTTAGAGTTATTTCTCTTTTAATAATATAACACTGAAATCTCGTGTATATGTACTGTTATTACTGTCATGGGCAAGCAGTGTTAGAGTCAGGCAGTTAGGGGCATAGTGTTTGTAATGTTTTACAAACACCAGCTCTAGTTCTTTCATAAAGTGATATGTAAAAATCATTGTTTTTATGTCTTTTAATGCTTTCTTTCTCCATTTATTTAGTATTCATTAAACTATTTAATTATCTGTTTATCCACCATTTGTCTGTGTTTATTTACATTTATATATTTGTTTATGCAGTTGTAGCAATATATAGCCCCAGTTGTTAAGGTGACTAGTATGTTTTGGCGCCATCGTGTTCATGACATTTTCATGTCGTGAGGTCATGGCGTCATGCAGATCAGGCAGGAAGTAAATATTGTAAGCCATATTGTTGATCACATAAGATGTAGTAGAAATATTTTCCGTTCACCCTGATGAAGGAGGGAAATCCCTCCGAAAATTTGGAACATTATAAGAGCTAGTAATTATTTCAAGTTAAAACATTTTCGAAACAGATACACACATAGTTCTTCATATCAGCGCAATAATATGATTTCAGACTTTCCAATGATATATTATAAAGAATATTGTTAAAGTCCTTCTTGCTTCCCTATATATTGTAAAACTGGTTTCTAGCATACTCCTTACTTGATTTTCGCACCCAGAAAATTTCTAAGTCTACACGACAGATCTCGGCACTTGGGAAATTACGTATAAAACGCATGCGGCCCGCATGTTCTTGAAAAACAAATATGATGTTGTAAATGTAAATAAAAAAAGGTGACTGCATAGAAAAAAAAATGTAACACATATAATATTCAGAATGCCGTACGGGCAAAAATACAATGATACAAAAAAAGAAAGAAAGAAAGGTAGAAAAAAAATACTCTTAAGTCAAATTAGGAACTTCTCAATCAGACATGTATTTTGAACATTTTGCGGTGTATGAGCCGGCTAATTGGAGTCTCACATGGCCGGAGACCCCGAAGACATGTTTTGTCTCAAACTATAAACAAAAAAAGCCGCAAACATTAAAACCTTTAAAAAGGAACAGAACAGAACAGAATTTTATTCGAACTCCAGTAGGCTATAAAGCCTATGCGGACATAATACGTACATGTACAATGGCATTTGAACAGTGTTCCACCGACAATTACAATCCATACAATCTATACAACTAAAATGTCTTCATTTTAACAGACTATGAATGAAGACAGAAAGCAAAAAGAAAACAGATAACATGATGAAATGCCACAAGTTTTGGAGAAGGTGCTTATTATCATTATTTCATTTAATTATTTATTTATTTATTTATTTATTTATTTATTTTTTCTCTTTTAGATTGATTCTTCATCATATAAATAATTATAAAACGATATGTTTTATGATCGAGATCTTTAGCAACACCAGGATTATCAACTAATGACAGCTAATAATATAGATAACATAGCTGATTGAAACGGACGTCGGTCTTACAAATTTGCAAGACCGCACGACCGCCTCAAACCTACTAAAGATATTTATATAAAATATTTATATATATGTATGCTGTGCACAGTACCTGTCTCTTAATTTTAATAAGCTTCATACATACACACATACACACATGCTCGCGTGTCCAAATCCAATATCCTAGCGAAACGAAATATAGGACACTGGATTCCCTAGACACCCGGGTAAGCGTCTCTCTCTCTCTCTCTCTCTCTCTCTCTCTCTCTCTCTCTCTCTCTCCAACCATCATCTATAAGCGAGAAATCTCATTTCTGAATTCCAATGCATTTCTAATGCATTTCTTTTCTATGTATATGTATGTTGCAGAGAACATGCACTGACCAGCAAGCGATACGGACTATCCACACCTGCATGCCATGCGTCAGCTCATGCACTCTGCACATAGTAATACATACATGAAATATGTATTGACTGATCTCATACCTGTTAAATATTTAACTGTGTAATGTATTTTTTTTTTTTATAATTTTGCTATTTACTACATTTCTACACATATTCATACACATTCTCACACGCACATACACACGTGCACATACATGTACATACACAAATCTACATACTTATACACATATGTACACATATATGCATACATATTCATGCATATACACATATATACCTATACAAATACAAATATACGTACACATACACATACATATACTTAGGCATGCTGCTGAGAATATGCACTGACCGACAAACGTTACAGACTATAAACACTTGATATCAGTTGTTCAGGTTCCCTCCCCCATCTTACCGAAATGAAATGCAAGACTGGCGTAAGGGAACAGTGAACAACCATCGTATTTGAAATTACATATCATAAAATGCTAAATACATGTATGTAAACATATATATTTAAGAGCCAGTGGTTTGCATATTGTTTCGACCCCTATATAACAAATTTTTGCGTTGACTGAATGCATAGAAAATATAGGAAGATAATTTTCGAATACCCCCTGCATTTGAATTAAGTAATTCTAAAAACTTGAACATACTAGGCCTGACCCAATATTATCTTGCAATATATTTCTTCCTTAGATCATCATACAAAGGACAATCTAATACAAAATGGTATTCGTCTTCAAGTACTTTACAATTTAAACATTTTCGTTCATTTAGTGGAGTTGGATTCGGTTTTACCCATCTTCAAGATTCTACCTCGAGACGATGAGATGACAGCCGTTATCTGCTTAAAGCATATCTGAATTTACTTACATTTACATTGTCTAGATAAGGTTATAGTTTAAACGCAGCGAATGTCCTATAAAAATTTGCCCGCGTAGACCTCTAATCTTGCCGTCCAGTTTTGGATAAATGTGTCTGTCAATCTTTGTTTAACAGCAGCTATAAACTTATTTTAATTTCCAACCCCCTGATGTATCCAAACTTCATGAAATCCTAATGATGAGAGAAGATCGCGTAATAGAGATGCCCAGTTTACAGTATTTGGTCTTGCCTCAATATCGTTTTGCATTAATCTATATATTAACTTAACATATTTACATTTATCTGCTGATAAAATTTTGAACCAGTACCTTATTATTAATAGATATCGCTTCGTGAGAAAATTAGTTCTACCTAATTCACCATATATGAAACCATTCTGTGTGGTTTTCTTCACTCCTAATAACCGTTTACAAAACTGTAAATGCACGCGTTCAATGGCATTACCTTGAATGAACCCCCAAACTTCATTACCATAGTTTAAGATAGGTGTAACCAATTTATCAAAAGTTCTAACTTATGTCATGGTGAAAGAAATGTGAACTTATATAAATATGTATTCAATTTTAAAAATCGCTTTTTGTGCTTGTCCCGCGAGAGTATTTTGAGCTTCTGAAAAAGACCCCCCCCCCCTCCCCCTCCGAAGTGAAAACAATTCCTTAGTATTTACATTTAGAAACAATTTCAAGTAGTTTGCCATCATAGAAAAAAGCTAAATTACGGCGTAACATACCACCTTTCCTAAAAATGATTACTTTAGTCTTGGACACATTGATTTTCAGTTTCAATCTCTTGCAATAGTCTGATAACATATTTAAACCTTCTTGTAGTTCCTCTGCACTGTTTGCAAAAAGCACTATATCATCAGCATACAGTAGAAGGAAAATTTTAAACATATTAATGTTTATCCCGTCTAAGCCAGATAATATAAAGTTTTCTTCAATATCATTTAAGAACATTGAAAATAGCAGGGGTGAAAAGCACTCTCCCTGCCTGACACCCAACTTGCAGTAAAGCTCATTGCCTAATTTGTTACAATATTTGACCCTTGATTTGACTGATGCATACATTGACTTAATAATATTAAGAATTTTTCCTCTTAGTCCCAATTTAATAAGTTTATACCATAGATTTTCTCTAACTACGTAATCAAAGGCTTTGGTGAAATCTATAAATGCACAGTAAAGCTTTTGAGCATGATTAAGAATATGCGAAATTAATCCATGAAGTACAAAAATATCATCAGTAGTACTCATGTTAGCCCGGAAACCAGCCTGAGCTTCTATAAGTACAAAATACTTCTCTGACCATTCTGATAATCTATTATTAACCACCCTAGTGAATAGTTTTCCCAAAGCACTAAGCAAAGTAATGCCTCTATAATTTTCTACATCATTTAAATTTCCTTTCTTGTGTAGCGGAATTATATAACCTTCCGATCATCCTTCTGGAAAAATGCCACAATCAAATACCCTATTGAAAAGATTACAAAGAACTGGAGCTAAAATATGTATGCCATGTATAAACAATTCGTTGATCACTTTATCTGGTCCTCCTGCTTTGCTTGATTTGAGCTGTTTTATTGAACTAACAATTTCGGTTTGAGTGAAGTTTAAATTCAGTTCTTCAAACATTATGGAAAACTTGTTATTTACATATCGTTCATTAAAATAGATAACATCTTCGTCCGGAAGGTAAAAAGGGTCGTCCGGATTGTTTACTGCTTTAAAATATTCTTCAAAAGAGGATAAATCTATATTTGCGGGCTTAACATGTGCTAGTTCCTTTAACACATTCCAGTATTGTTTTGCATTCTTATTTTTTGAATTAATAAACTTGTTTGTTTTTTCCCTGTCAAATTCATATTTGCAACGCCGTAACACGTTTTTTATATTCAGACTTGGCCCTAACCATGTTCTCTATTTACATCGGTATTTGACACTCTATATTTATCTAACATGTGCATAAAATAGTATTTTTTTCTCTCTACATTCATCATTGTACCACGGATTATCTTTTTCTTGATTAAAAGGAATCTCTACATGTCATGTTTAATTGTTTTTTTTTAAACAACGGAGCTGCCACTTCATCCAATAAATTAAAAAGATCCGTTACACAAGACTGAACCTCTGTTCCGTTTGAACAGTGTGAAAGTTTTGAATCCAATAGTTCGAACTGTATTTTTGTGGATTCTTGACTGAGATGATTTATGTATTCATCTTTTAACTCATTTTCCATATGTAGTTTTCAGATATATACTCTTAGTTCTCATTAAATGATTCATGCATTTCGGGTAATCCAAATTCAAAGGAAAAACTGACCAAACAATGATCAGACAAAATATTTGGTTCTTGTACATCGAAGGATGTGACAAGATTAAACATTTCTTGCGACCCTAAAACGTAATCTACTAGAATGCTGCCTCTGTGACCTACAAAAGTGTGTCGCCCAATCCCGTTGTCATTACCGACCCTCCCATTCATCATTCTTAATCCCGTTTGTTTACACAGTTCTAATAATAGCAGACCATTATTATTGACGTGACCTACATCTTCTGAATACCTCTGCATAAAGCGATCAGGTGTGTATTCGTCGGGCAGTACGTCCATATGCGCGGGGTCGTCATCAGTAACAAAGTCGGGGTTAACTGAGGTACGACTGTTAAAATCCCCGCAGACTATTAAATTGAATTTGCCTTCTGATTTGTTTTCAATAAAGATAAGCGAGTCTAACAACCTGTCAAAAATGTTTGTTTCAGTTAACGCCTGTCTGCTGCTTTCATCTGGTTTGACATAGCATAGACATATATACAAGTCATTGTTTGAGCATAGAACAGATTTGCTAATCTTTACCCACAAGATATCATCTTGAGATGTAAAAATTAACGTGTCATTTGAGAACAACTTGTTTCTAAGATACAACACAATACCTCCAGAGTTTCGCTTGCTGCCAGTTTTTTTCTCTTGCCTATGTAATACAAAAACCTCAAAATTATCGACTGCTAAGTCTGAATATTGATCGGTCCAAGTCTTAGTGATCATCACAACATCATATGACCAAAAAATGTTCTGGAATTCAACTGTTTTTAACTTATTAGTTCGTTTAGTAACGAGTCTCTGACAATTTAATAAAGCACATCGCAATGACACCTTCTCCTCGCCTAACTAAAATCGCATATCAAAGTCACCAAAATTGTTATCTTCCCCTGCTGCAGTGTTTGAACTCTGTGTATTTGTGTCACTGGTTTTTCCCGTTTGTAACAGTGACACGCTTTCTGATCTATTTATCAGATTGTCAGTACTATTTTTAACCTGCATGCTTTGTCTATTTCGGTCGTCCGCTGAACCTCGTGATTCACTTGTCGCTTGACGTGATGTTGACACAGAATTTGGACGCCTAGTACCACGAAACTTTGATCTTGATTCTCTTTCAGATTTATTTTCATATGGTCGGAAAATGCCCCGATTGGAAACTGGGGACTCATCCCGCTTTGGAGATGAGCTTGATGGACTTGAGGGTAAGTCAAGTTCATGAGGTTGTAGTTCGGTTTGCATATCGTGCTCCATTAAAATCGATTCACCGGCACGCGACTCAGTGTGTAACGGTAATGATGTGCCACGTGCGCTATCGGAATTCCCATTCATAAAATAGTGTGTACTCTTAGCTTGGTCGCATAGCTCATTAGCACTATCATTCTGTGACCCAGCGAAAACACCACTGCTCTGTTCATACACTTGTAACTGGTGGCTGTCCATGTGAGAGAAATCAGATACCCTACTTTCTCGCATTGCTTCAGTCCAATCTGGCAACTCATCTTTCACTATTTTTCCTTCAACCATCAGTTTTGCTGGATAAAGTATCTGAAACTTTATTCTCGGAGATTTCTGTTTGATACGCTTGACTTCGTCCCACAATTTTTTTCTGGCATCCTTGATTTCTTTTGTGAGATCATAGCCAATACCGAATGGGGTATTTCTCAAAAGATGTGCACGATTCATAATAATGTCAGTATCACAGAAATCTCTGAAATTTTCAATTATAGGCCGAAGAGGGTCTCTTTGACCTATTTTCCTTGGGCCAAGTCTATGCGCACGGGCAAGATACATGTTATCCGCATCCAGATCAAGGTGACGTTTTATAAAATCACGTATGACAGCGAAACAGTTTTCGTGGATCACTTCTAGTAAGCCGTAGAAAATGAGGTTGTTCCTCCTTGACCTTGCTTCGAGGTCAATAGATTTGAAAGCAAGTGTTTTCAACACATTTGAGTTTCTGTTCGTCCCTGTAATGACCTTACATAACTTATTATTGACCGAAGAGATACTTTGCTGGAAATGCAACATACCCCGAGTCATTTGTTCTTGACGTTCTGTAATATATTTTAATTCATCATAAATCATATTCAGTTTTTGATCAGCAGACCTGTTCATGAAGTAATTTAAGTGTTCACAACTTTGTTCCGAATTTGTCATCTGAATTACCCCAGAGAGTGGTAAAGGTTCGAATGATGCCGAATTGAACCAAGTATTAAGTTTACAATAATCGGAACTTTGTTGCACTTTCAATATCAAATTGCCTTAACCAAGAAAATATTTATTCATTTTATTTATTTCATTTATTTTATTTTTATATTTTATTTCATTTATTTTATTTTTATATTTTATTTTATTTCATTTTTTTTATTTTATTTTTATTTATTTATTTTGGCATAGTTTTATAAATGGCTACGATTTACCATTTAAATCGGTAGACTATTCTCACTTGTTTTTAACCCTTGCTAAATGCATTTAGCAGTGGCTTTAGTTAAAGCCCGGTATTCTTTGGACCTAATCACTTGGACCTTGGACTGCGTTCAAGTGATTTTCAGCTGGACAATGTCAGAAATACCTGTTGAATCATATTAAAACCACATTTTTACAAATAGATAATATTTATCTACATAACTTGTTTTGTTGTTGTTGTTGTTACTTTTTTTTGTTTTTGTTTTTTACATTTTCTTTACTTTTTTACTTTTTTTTTTTTTTTTTTTTTCTAAAACAATTTTTATTGAGATAATTTTCTGTTTTTCAAAAGAATTATTATATTTTGTGAAGCCCAATATTTTCACACTACAATTACTTGTTTTCACAGTTAAATATGTTTTAAGGCTTAATACTCTGTATAAAGTTTTCAGCAGATGACGTTTTGAAGTTTTTTCTTATGTTACCCTGAAAACAGGTATCGGCATTTCGTACATATTATCTCCACAGGATTTGACTATTTATGCAAATTGTCTTCAGTGGAGATCAGTAATTTGCGTGAAATGTCAAATATTTTATGGGAGAAAATAAGAAAAAAGTTCATGAATTTTTCATCTGCAAAGTTAGCCCAGAGAGTGATGAAGGTTCAGCTGGACAACGAAACGTTGACTTAATGCATTCTATTGGCGATATGTATAGATTCAGATCAGACTGCGCGGAAATGCCGGTTCACCTTGGTCTAAACTGGTCTCAAATACCATAAGGTCGTTTCTCATTTCTTTTCAAAGGGGCTCATATATATATATATATATTCAACCAGTGCCGACCAAACCAGATGAGCTTGCGCAGCGTGATCAAGATTAAAAATTTTCGCTCTGCACCAAACTGAACTACGTCAACCCTGTGAATTGCTATTATTGTTTTGAGTAATATTTCTTTCCTTTTTTTTTTTATGAAATGTGCACTGTCGTTTAGAAAAATGGTGCTGGAACAGATTATCTGCATTACGGAAATTTATTGCTAGAATTAAATATCATCAATACTAATCCTTTCATTGGATCCTTATCAAGTGAAAATCTCCCTCTGTGCTTATGTGTTACTCAGATCAGAGTGCGTGACGCAGTCTAGTGCATAATGGTGTCCACTCAGTTCACTGATTAGGTATTAATAGTATAAAATACTGCAATACATGAATCGCACAGTATCCAACTTACGAGGGATGTTCGAAATGAATTGCTTATTGTCCTCTAGCTCGATATATACGTGGGGCATGATGAAAACCAATACATACCTGTATAGGGCTATTGAATATCTACACAATGGTATATAAATGTACATGTTAGACTAAATGTAAGACATAAAATTTGCCATTTGAATACACGCAGTCATTGACCACTGCAGTAAAAATGGTTGGTAGAAGCGTCGACAAAAAAGATGAAATACGGGCTTACATCAAAGCTCGCTCAAAACTTGGTTGTTCTTTGAAGAAGCTGATGACTGAAATTTCTACTGCTTTTGGACCTTCTTGTGTGTCTTATGACACAGTTCGGCGGTGGAAAAAGAAATTTGAGTCTGGTGTAGAGTCCATAAAAAATGCACCGAAATCAGGTAGGCCAAAATCTGCATCTCGTAAAGAAATCGTTTCCAAAATAAAGGAAATCATTGAAGGAGATGCCAGATTTACAGTTCGTGATATTGCACGAACGGTAGGCATATCACTATCAACGGTTCACCTTATTTTGAAGAAGCATTTGAAAGTCAGAAAGATTTCTGCTAGATGGGTGCCACATGTTGACTGACGAGCAAAAGAGGCAACGGGTTAAAGTGGCCAAAAAGCTGCTTTAAATGTTTCCCAAATATGATAAAAAGCAGTTTGCCAATGTCGTCACAGGTGATGAAACCTGGGTCCATTATTTTGAGACCGTCAGAAAGGTTAGCAATAAGATCTGGGCCACTAAACACAGCAAACGCCCAATAATTGCTAAACGTTCTTTGAGTACAAAGAAGGTTTTGTATGCAATCTTCTTCTCTGGTGAAGGAGTCGCAATAAAAGTGCCAGTAAAAAAGGGCAAAGGCATCACCGGAGAGTACTACAAAGACGTAGTACTGACGAAACTGAAAAAGTATTATCAGAAACGACGCCCTGCCACTGGTTTTAAACATGTCCGTCTTCTTCATGACAATGCCCCAGCTCATACCTCCGCAATAGTTACGGCGTTTTTGAAGAAAGAAAAAGTAACTGTTTTGCCTCAACCCCCGTATTCCCCAGACCTTGCCCCATGTGATTTCTTTTTGTTTCCGAAATTGAAAGCATTCCTTGCTGGGCGGAAATACCAGTCCCGACAGGCACTTGGATCTGCCATTCATCAGTACCTTATTACTGTGCCCAAATCAGCGTACCGTGACGCCTTCAAGAAGTGGATACATCGGCTGAAACTTTGAATTTCTAGCCACGGGGAGTACTTCGAGGGCATGAAATGAGTACTTTTGGGCTAACTTGAAATTTGAAGTCTCCAGATAGAAATAAGCAATTCATTTCGAACATCCCTCGTATACACAGACTGATCAGATTTATAAAATATAAATAGTTTTTTTTTACTTGTTCGGACCACTATTTTTCAAATACGATGCACTATGCATATCGTGACAATTATGTGGTCAGTCGGCAAATAACTTGCTGAAAGGCTGAAAGGATTTCATGAAAGCGTATATTCCCACTTAGAAAACATTTTTGGCATGATTATGCAAAGCTGTTAAATTTTAGCACGCTATATTTAACAATATTTAAATATTTGAAGACGATGTTGTGGATTAACAGCTCCACCATATGCAACAAATATATGGACGAGCAGCAATGACCCAGATCAGAATGCGCAGATGCATATTCTAATCTAGAATTTAGCATGCTACAAGCTACACTTAAATATTAGAAGTGGATGCGCTGGATTAATAGCAGATCGTATCGAATAAAAAAATGTACAGACCAACTGCAACGAATTAGATCAAAATGCACGGATAAACAAACTCATACAGAATTTCGCGTTTATAGCACGCTATATTTAACCCATTGTAGTCCGGAGACCCCTAAAAGGGTAATTGGCAAACAGTGGAGAGACCCAGATCAGATGCCGCATAGCGCGGCGTCTTATCAGAGTCTCCACTGTTTGCAATTACATGTAGTTCAACCATGTGTTTCTCTGAATATCTAGATAACATAGCCTGGCATACCTAAAATCGAAATTAGAATCTTTCAGTATATAGTGTGGGTGAGTTCATTCAGTCTACAATAGGTTAAATGTTAGAAGATGATGTGCCAGACTATTGGCAAATCGTATCAAATAAGACATTGAACAGATGAGCAGAAACGAACCAGATCGGAGTGCGCGAATGCCATATATTTATCACATAGTGGCCAAAACTCCCAACATTCAGCATGAAATAATCTCGGGATTTGGGTGATCTACTTACATGTAAATGTGATAAATCAGTTTATACTATCGTGCTTGTGCATTATCACATCGTACATGCGCAGGAACCATGGTATAACTAATGCCTATGACTGAATTTATTTTTTCAACTTTCACTTGTAGGCTCATAAAACATGCGTTGTCTATGTCCCAAATCTTTAAATATTTTGTTCACTTCCTTCAATCTTTGTTTCTTCCAGTGACTCACATGGAGTCAAGGTTATTTTTCATTTCTACAGTGAAAATTAAAAATTGAACAAATATTTTAAAATCATCATGGAAATAAATATTTGAAGTTTGTTTTGTTTTTTTCTGTAGAATGCAAAGCTTTTCAGCTATGGATTTCACCGGCCAGTAGAGCTAGGATAGTCTGACATCAGAATGACCGTAGAAAATATTTCATGATCAATCGCTACGAAAGAATGTTGCCGACCTCGACAGAGGGTTGAACCCGCGACCTCCTGGTCTCCAGTCGGACGTTGCATCCAACTGAGCCACCGAGGCCGGCAATACATATGTGTAAAAGACAACATACATGTAGATATAGAAAGTTTTAAAATGGGGTGAATAAAACAAATGCTACTGAAGGTCATTTACAAAATATATTATTCAGATACATTGTAGTCCAAAAAAAAAAAATAGATACCTGCTCATCATTATTTATTGTTTTTATACGCCCGTTTGAAAAACGGGACGTATTATGTTACGGGGTATGGCGTCCGTCCGTCCGTTAACTTTTTCGTTTCGGGCTAACTCCTCCTACAGTTTACATCTGATCAAGCTGAAACTTGGTATATAGTTAGACCATGATGTGGCGCAGCGCATATTGTTTCGAGGTTACAGTCCACCAAATGTTTTCAGAGTTATGTCCCTTTGAAAATTCTTTTGAACTTTTCATTTCCGGTTAACTCCTCCTACATTTTACATCCGATCAAGCTGAAACTTCATATATAGTTAGACCATGATGAGGAGCAGCGCATATTATTTCGAGGTTACAGTCTACCAAATATTAGCAGAGTTACGCCCCTTTGAAAATTTCAGTAGACTTTTCGTTTCCGGCTAACTCCTCCTACAGTTTACATCCGATCAAGCTGAAACTTAGTATATAGTTAGACCATGATGTGGCACAGCGCATATTATTTCGAGGTTACAGTCCACCAAATGTTTGCAGAGTTATACCCCTTAGAAAATTTCTGTAAACTTTTCATTTCCGGTTCACTCCTCCTACATTTTACATCCGATCAAGCTGAAACTTCCTATATAGTTAGACCATGATGTGGAGCAGCGCATATTGTTTCGAGGTTACAGTCCACCAAATATTAGAGTTATGCCCCTTTGAAAATTTCAGTTGACTTTTCGTTTCCGTCTAACTCTTCCTACAGTTTACATCCAATCTAGCTGAAACTTGATTTGTAGTTAGACCATGATGTGGAGCAGCGCATATTGTTTCAAGGTTACAGTCCACCAAATATTAGCAGAGTTATACCCTTTGAAAATTTCTATTAATTTTTCGTTTCTGGCTAAATCCTCCTACAGTTTACATCCAATCAAGCTGAAACTTCATGTGCAGTTAGACCATGACGTGGAGCAGCGCATATTGTTTCAAGGTTAAAGTCCACCAAATATTAGCAGTTACGCCCCTTTGAAAATTTCAGTAAACTTTTCGTTTCCGGCTAAAATCTCCTACAGTTTTCATCCTATCAAGCTGAAACTTGATTTGTAGTTAGATCATGATGAGGAGCAGCATATATTGTTTCAAGGTTACAGTCCACCAAATATTAGCAGAGTTAAACTCCTTTGAAATTTTCTATTAATGTTTTTGTTTTCGGCTAAATCCTCCTACAGTTTACATCCGATCAAGCTGAAACTTCATAAATAGTTACACGATGACGTGGAGCAGCACATATTATTTCGAGGTTACATTGCACCAAATATTTGCAGATTAATACCCCTTTGAAAGATTTTGTAAACTTTTCGCAGCATGTTGTTTAAAGGTAATAGTGTGCAAATTTTATTATATAATCAGTATATTTTTTGCAAACAACTAAAGTTTTGGTCATATGGGCAAGATATTGATTTTTTAACATCTTTTATTAGACTTGCAAGGAAAGGTTGTTATTATTAAATCTTTATAAATACATAATTCTTTTTCATTTTTTTTTTTAATACACTTCTGATTTGGCTCCCTTGAAGAACAAAAATAAAATCGGTATTATTTATTTTTTATTTTTTTTTGTTTTTTGTAGTTCCACTTACAGTTTATATCCGGAGCATTGAATTATGCAGGAGCCAGTTTATGTGCTACATCTTATTACTTGCCACGGGCGTATAATGCCTCGCTTGGCGGAGCTCTTGTTATTATTTTTATTTTTTACATGAATGACAGTGAAAGCTTATAATCAATCACATTTATAGCTGAAACGTGTACAATCCGCACAGAATCATAAATATGTTCCCTAGCTACTGCCAACTTGATTTATGCAGAAAAATCTCAGTACATGTTTGATTATGGATAAGAAAGAAAGAAAAAAGAAAAAGAATATCCTTTGAAATCATATAAATTCTGAATTAAAATTCTTCTGGAAATTAATAAATTGAATTTGAAATTTTTGCTCAAAAAAAGAAGAAAAAATAAATAAATAAGGTACTTTGACATTTCACCCCAAATGAAAGAAATTAACAAAGATGCACGTATGACATTTTTATCCAAATATAAATGAAGAATAATATGACTTCCATTACGTCTGGTGTTGTCTAAATACAAATATACAAGCAATAAATCCGTCAATACCTTATTTTTTTTTCTTATCCAATCAGAAATAAGCCAAAAAACATTTGCATCACGAAAACACGCCTTTATAATTCTGACCCCCTTGAACCCCACTTTTATATAGTAAAACTGGGGTTTACAGGGGTATACATTATTTTTCTTATTTCTGCCTGAAACATAGATTGTGGGTACTCGTTTGAACCGCCTCACCGAGGCGGTTCTAACGAGTACCCACAATCTATATTTTGAACAGAAATAAGAAAAATATTACAATTTTTCTTCTTAATATTTTCGTTCTTTCGGCGGTAAAATTAACAATGTATTTGTATAGGCGTGTTTTCGTAATGGGAAGTGCACCTGCATGTCATTAAACTTCCAATAAACAATACATGTAATGAGCATTTCCGGTATCTCGTCCTCCTTAAGTAAACACAGGCGAATATTATGTTACATTTGAAAGATCGAAATAGTAAATTAGAACAAAAGGAGATAGTATAAATAAATAAATAAATAAATAAATAATAAAATGATAAATAAATAAAATTGGAAAATATCATGATATCATACACATTAATTACACAGTACTCCAGATTCTTGTAGCATAGATTTGATGATAATTAATATGTATCTTCATTTCTCCTCTAAAATAATTTTGTTGTGGATATTTATTAGAATTGCCTCACTGATTGAAAGGGGAAATTGAAATATTTTCTTATTATTCCCAGAAAATAGGCTTTGACATTTGCTCTAAAATGGTGTCATCCCTTATTTCCTGAAAAAAAAAAAAAAAAAAACACACAAAAAAAAAAAAAAAAAAGAAGGGAATCACTACCAATTTAGCATCTGTTAATTTTGCCCGGGGAGTCAGGGAGTGGTGAAGGTCAATGACTAAACAAAAATTACAAGCCTACAGAAATGTCAGATATAAAAAAAGTGGTACCAGATCAGACTGTATATCTGTTCAACCACCTCTGCACAGTCTGATTATGGTCTTAGGTCAACAGTTCAATATATGACAATCACTTGAGTACAGCCATCTACAAACGCACAAAATACTAGCTCCGCAAGCGGATTGCAATGATCATGGACAATCATTACCGATGAACAATTAGTTTATCTTTATATGTAGAATCCCATTTGTAAATAGGAAATACCCTGACCAGACTGTGCAGATCTATGGGCTTGTCATCAGAATTGAGTTCCCTGCTAGTCCCAGTTTCAGATCCTTTGCCAATTAATATGCAACATTTTCAACAGTCTGACCTTAATTATAAAAATGGATAATAATTAGATTTTATGTTACTACATTTAGTTCCTTTGAGTAATGCTTGTTTCACGTCTGGATCACATAGCTGATGAGTAGAAAAATGTAAATATATTACTCCAAACAGAAACTAACTTTATTACATATGTGACCTGCGTACACGCAGATGGGCCTGCAAATCTGGGCATAATCAGGGTGTACATTGTTTGCATAGCCCTGTAGATGCACAAGCTGATCTGGGTATACCCTGGTCGCATATGTCATAAGGTCATTTTCTATTTGGAGCGCCTCAAATGATTATGGGGTCAGCCTAGAGGCTGATGAACATATCTATGTACATGTGCACTACATGTACATTGATTGTGATAGGTTTAATGACACATCAACCCTTGTTGGTGATTTTGTGTGGTCTTCCAGAGAAAGGTAGAAAAGAGATGGAAGCGATAGCAGAGGTGAAAGACAGAGACAGGGAAGAAAGAGGGAAATGAAAGAAATTAAAGGAACAGAAGAAATAACAACATCCCCCCTCTATCCTTACTCTCTGCAAGGACAGCAGACCTTGCCCAACTGTAAGCCAATATCAGTTGGGCGCCCCGGTGACAAACGCTACAGGTACCTTCGCCTCACCCAACCACCCCCATCAGTACCTGTACAGTGGCATAATTGCTTTGTTTACAGTGGAATATTATAAATCCTGCCCAAACTTCATTTGGGCTATACTGTCTTGCTCCTGGGGAATATTAGCAAAACATTTTGGAATACAGCAGTAAAATAGGGAAATTTATATTACTGACCACCAAATAATACTCTTTCTTTCACCCAAAACTTTCTTTCACTACTTATTGCAGCAAATTGCCTCTGAAGCTTTCTCATATAATTCATGTTTGATAATGCAGATTAACGCTGAGCACCTGGGTAAAATGTTCAGCAGGCGACATTTTGAAATATTTTTATTTTTTCCAGGATATAGGATTTGATATCTTATGCAGAGCAGATTGTCTCCAATGGAGGCAATTTGCATGAAATGTCAAATCCAGATCTCTGGGAAAATAAGAAAAATATCATCAATTTGTCGTCGGCTAAATATTCTCAGAGAGTAGTTAAGGTTAAAGAAACAGTGCTGCTATTATAGATAGGCTTTTAAATACAAAGAAAACTATTATTTGCCCCGTCTTTCTAAAACACATATAAACGCAACCGTTTACCCATAGGGTTATTTAACAAGCTAGAGCAAATATTTACCCCTAGGGGTCAAGTTAATGCATATAAACGGGGCTTTAAGCAAGTGTCCTTGTTGATATCAGATAAAAAAAGAAAAGAAAATTAATTTGGCAGAACGAACATGATATATATGTATTTTAACCCACAAATTAATTATCAACAAAATTTACCCCTAGCCCCTACCCTGGAGCAGGGGTATTTTACCCACATGGGCAAATTTTATCCCTAGAGGCAAATGCGTTTGAATGACGAATTTGCCCACAGGAGTATATCCTAGGGGCAAATTTGCCCCTAGGGGCAAACATACATATAAACGGGGTATTAGACTATATTTATAATTAATGGCATGCTGATACATATTGACGACACCTAACCAATGAAATTGTCAAATGCAACCTGGTGTAATAAATTTGTACTCATAAAACAATAGAGGCTTAAGGGCTTCAGATTAAAAATCATAAAAGGTTCTTAGGTTTTAAACCACTCGGAATTTTCTGATAATTTTTGGCATGCTGATACATATTGACCAGATCTAACCAGTTAAACTGTCAAATGCAAGATTTCTCTATAAATAAATAATAGCCTGACCGAGGCGTGTCCGGTCGGCTGTATTCAGTTTTGAAAATTGCTATAACTTTTTACCCCTAAGAATATATTGATGATTTAGGGCGTTCAGATATGATGCATATGCCCAAACCAATGGAATTGTCAAATTCACCTGATGTGATAAATGTGTACTTCTCATAAAACAATAGAGGTTTGAGGGCTCCATATAAGAGATTAACATTAAAGATTCTAAGGTTTTTAACCATTTGGAATTGTCTGATATTTTTGGCATGCAAATACATATTCTAACAAATGAAATTGTCAAATGCTAGATTTCTTTATAAATATCTTTCCATGTCAGTCTGTAATCAGTTTGTGAAAATCGCTAAAACATTTTGAACTGCTTTGAATATTATGACAATTAATGGCAGGCAGATACAAGAAGTGTAAAACAGTAAATGTTCTTATGGCACAAGGTAAGAGAGACAAAATCAATTCTTACGACATGAAAGTCGTAACAAAGGAATGAAGCATAGCTGAATAAATTTCCGGTCTATCGCAGGATTCGAACCCGGTCTGCCCGGCTTAATGTCCAGTGCTCTAACCACTGAGCCAAAGAGTCTACTCCCTGACGCAGTTGTCAGGGATCGAATATATATCTACAAGCTATCTGCAATCTGCCAAGGCAGATTATCGAAGGTAGGAGTTAGGGCAATAACACGCTTCCCCCCCCCCCCCCCCACACACACACACACACAAAACACACACCCCTTCTTTATTGAAGGAAGTCATCATCAATGATGACGCAAAACCATTTTCGGCGAAGTAAAGTCCAATCCCGGACGACCCCCCTTTTATGACATGAAAGTCGAAACAAAGGAATGAAGTACAGCTGGATAAATTTCCAGACAACTATGGGATTTGAACCCGTTCTGCCCGTTCTACTGTAAACACTGACCCAAAGAGTCGACTCCCTGACGAAGTTGTCAGACTGAATGTACATCTGCAAGCTAAACGCAATCTGCCAAGGTAGATTCTCGAAGGTAGGAGTGATAGGCCGTAACACAATAGAGAATTTTAGGACTCAAGATGAAACATAAAGAATTTCCTTTGTGCTCCAGGGAAGAGCGATACAATAGAGATTTTCTGTGCTCCAGATAAGAGAGGATAAACAGTAAAGGTTCTTAGGGCTTCAGATAAGAGACACAAAACAGTAAAGGTTCTTAGGGCTCAACCTCAGAGGAAAAAAAAACAAACAATAAAGGTTCTAAGGGCTCCTGATAAGAGGTAAAATAGAAGTTCTTAGAACTCCAGATAAAAGAGCTACAAAAATAGAGGTTCTCCAAATAAGGGTATTTAACAATAATAAAGTTCCTTAAGGGTCCTGTTAAGAGATAAGACAGTAAAGGTTCCCAAGGTTCCTGATAAGACAGAATAAACAAGACAGCTTCTTAGGGCTCCAGATAAGAGACATTAAACAATATAGGTTCTAAGGGCACCAGATAACAGCTGAAACAATTAAGGTTGTTAGGGCTTATTTCAGTTAAGTGATACTACTTTTCTGAGGGTTCCAGATAAGAGGAAAAGATATTTGAGCTCCGGATAATAAGAGATGAAACAATGTTTTTTAGCTCGACATAAGAGCTAAAACAACAGAGGGTATTTGGGCTTCAAATAAGGGGGAATAAACAAGAGGCCCATGGGCCACGGGTCGCTCACCTGAGTGACATAGCCACTGCAGATATGCAGATGTTATGCACTATTTTTTCAGTCCTGACATCGCAACTAATGAAAAGAAGGTCATTTAAGCAGTTCTTAATTTTGAAGAAGAATATATATGGCATGACAGTCAATGGAGCGTGATCATTTGAACAAATCCTCAATCACATTTCAACAGTAGGATCAATGTGAAGTTTGGTAGCAAATGGCTAAGTGGTTTCTGAAGAATCATAATTTTATACATGTAAACAGCTCAGTGGCAGGGAAATATAATAAACATAAACAAGATGGCAACCATCTTCTATTTCCAATCAGAATGATTTTAGCTACTGGTGATCTACAAGTCACCTCGATACTTCCAATGAACTTTGAGTCAATTGCCCTTTCGGTTCAGGAGAAACAGTTCAAAACAGATTTTCAAGATGGACGCCATGGCCGCAATTTGGGCTTTCCTATTACAATGGTTTGAGCTATTTTTTTTTTATCTACAAGTCACCCTGATGCTTCCTACCAAGTTTCGAGTCAATTGGCCTTTCAGTTCAGAAGAAGAAGGGAAAATAGATTTTCAAGATGGCCACCATCTTGGATTTCCGATTGGAACAATTTTAGCTATTTTTATATCTACAAGTCATCCCGATGCTTCCTACCAATTTCCAAATCAACTGGCCTTTTGGTTCAGGAAAAAAAAGCGAACAAAAAAAAGAGTTTCAAAGATGGCCGCTATGGCGGCCTTCTTGGATTTCCGATCAAAACAATTTAAGCTATTTTAGATCTACAAGTCACCCCAATGCTTCCTACCAAGTTTCGAGTCAAATGGCCTTTCAGTTCCGGAGAAGAAGCGAAAAATAGATTTTCAGGATGGCTACCATGACAGTCATCTTGGATTTCTGATAGGGATGATTTTAGCTGTTTTTGATCTACAGGTCATCCTGATACTTCCTACCAAGTTTAAAGTCAACAAGTCACCCTGATACTTCCTAGCAAGTTTGGAGTCAATTGGCTTTTCGGTTCAGGAGAAGAAGCAAAAAAATAGATTTTCAAGATGGCGGCATGGCGGCCATCTTGAATTTCTGATCGGCACGATTTTAGCTATTTTTGATCTACAAGCCACCCTGATTCTTCCTAGCAAGTTTGGAGTCAACTGTCTTTTCAGTTCAGGAGAAGAAGCGAAAAATAGATTTTCAAGATGGCAGCCATCTTGGATTTCCAGTCGCCACGATTTTAGCTATTTTGATCTACAAGTCACCCTTATGCTTCCATGCAAGTTTGGAGTCAATTGCCCTTTCAGTTCAGGAGAAGAAGCGAAAAATAGATTTTCAAGTTGGCTGCCATTGCGGCCATCTTGGATTTCCGATCGGCACGATTTTAGCTATTTTTGATCTACAAGTCACCCCGATGCTTCCTACCAAGTTTGGAGTCAACTGGCCTTTCGGTTCAGGAGAAGAAGCGAAAAATAGATTTTCAAGATGGCTGCCATGGGGGCCATCTCGGATTTCCGATCGGCACGATTTTAGCTATTCACGATCTACAAATCACCCTGATGCTTCCTAGCAAGTTTGGAGTCAATTGGCCTTTCAGTTCAGGAGAAGAAGCGAAAAATGGATTTTCAAGATGGCGGCCATCTTGGATTTCCGATCGGCACGATTTTAGCTATTTTTCATCTACAAGTCACCCCGATGCTTCCTAGCAAGTTTGGAGTCAATTGGCCTTTCGGTTCAGGAGAAGAAGCGAAAAATAGATTTTCAAGATGGCGGCCAATTTGGGATCGGGACGATTTTAGCTATTTTTTATCTACAAGTCACCCTGATGCTTCCTACCAAGTATCGAGTCAATTGGCCCAGGGTAGAGGAGGAGTAGGCTTTTAAAGCAATTGCTGACGCCGCACGACGGACGACGGACATTGGCATTGACCACAATAACTCACCATGAGCAATTCGTGCTCAGGTGAGCTAAAAAGGATGGTTATTAGGGCTCCGAGAAGAGAGATACAAAAATAGTGGTTCTTAGGGCTCCAAATTAGAGTGTTAAAACAATAAGGATTCTTAGAGATCCAGAAAAGGGTGATAAGACAATATAGATTCTTAGGGCTCAAGAAATGAAATATACAAAAGAGGTACTTAGGGCTCCTCTTAAGTGAGCTAAACTAATAGAAGTTCACAATAGAGGTTCTAAGTGCTTCAGAGAGAGATCGTAGAGTTTTCTTCACATTCAAGATAAAAGTTAAATAACAGAAGGTTCCTAGGACTCCAGATAAGAGAGATAAACCATTTTTGGGCTCCAGGTAATTGATAAAACAAAAGTTCATAGAGCTCCCGAAAACAGAGAATAAACAATAAAGGCTGTTTAGAAATAGAGTTTATTAGGGCTCCAGAAAAGAGGGATAAAATAATACAGGTTCTTATGGCTCCAGATAAGACAACTAAAACATTAAAGGTTATAAGTGATAAAACAATAAAGATTCTAATGTTCTAAGGGTTAATAAGTTCTGACAGACTGAAGAAAATACAAGTCATTTTAGTTGTCTACCCTTTTTTAACAACTAACAATGAATAATAATCAGGGTTTTCTCTCAGAGTTTGAAAACGAGGATTCCAGGGATTCACTGCAGTGAAGTTAGAAGTCCTTGATAAGACTTAAATGGGCGTTGTTTTAAGGGGGTTAACTGTTGCCTAAATACGAATGATTCTTGTTATTTAGGTGGCAGATACATGTAGATTACAAACAAAACCAGATATAAATAGAATTAATATCAGACCTATCATATATGCATCAGCAGGAAGGGATAGAGGGGGAATGTTTTTATTTCTTCTGTTTCTTCACTTTCATTCATTTTCCTCTTCCTCCCCTGTCCCTCTCTTTCATTTCCGCCATTATCTCTTCTATCTGTCTTCTCCCTTTTCTCTAGAGACGACACAAATTATCCACAATGGTTGACCTGTCGTTAAAAGCCAACACAAAACACACACTCATGACCCATGAGAGTCCAGAATATGCAGTTAGAAGGGATTCAGAACAACAATGTTGATACATAGTTTCTCTTGATTGTTTTTAGCTCACCTGAGCTCTGCTCAGGATGAGCTATTGTGATCACTTTTCGTCCGTCGTCCGTCCGTCCGTCCGTCCGTCCGTCCGTCCGTCCGTGCGTCCGTCCGTCCGTCCGTCCGTTAACATTTTCAAACGACTTCTCCTCTGAAGCCGCTGAGCCAATTTTGCTCAAATTTCATACGGAGCCTCCTTAGGGTGGGGGAACGAAAGATTGCTAAAATGGTCGCGGTCCGTCGACTAAGATGGCCGCCATGCCCTTATATGGTAAAAACCTTTAAAAATCTTCTTCTCCATAACCGAGGATGCCTTGGGGCTGAATCTTTGCATGAATCATCGGGGACGGGAGGTCAACCAAAGTTGCTAAAAGAATTGTCGTACGTTGACTTTTGACCTTTTTACGGCAAGGTCAAGTTCGCTTCCCTATGCATTTATATGAGCTCTATACATTTGAATGGGAAAATTGTTAAGAGTTTCAAACGACTTCTCCTCAGAAGCCTCTGAGCTAATTTTGTTCAAATTTCATATGGAGCCACCTTAGGGTGGGGAAACAAAAGATTGCTAAAATTGTCGCGGTCCGTTGACCAAGATGGCCGCCATGCCCATATATGGTAAAAACCTTTAAAAATCTTCTTCTCCATAACCGAGGATGCCTTGGGGCTGAATCTTTGCACGAATCATCGGGGACAAGAGGTCAACCAAAGTTGCTAAAAGAATTGTCGTACGTTGACGTTTGACCTTTTTACGGCAAGGTCAAGTTCGCTTCCCTATGCATTTGTATGAGCTCTATACATTTGAATGGGAAAATTGTTAAGAGTTTCAAACGACTTCTCCTCTGAAGCCTCTGAGCTAATTTTGTTCAAATTTCATATGGAGCCACCTTAGGGTGGGGGAACGAAAGATTGCTAAAATTGTCATGGTCCGTTGACCAAGATGGCCGCCATGTCCATATATGGTAAAAACCTTTAAAAATCTTCTTCTCCATAACCGAGGATGCCTTGGGGCTGAATCTTTGCATGAATCATTGGGGACGAGAGGTCAACCAAAGGTGCTAAAAGAATTGTCGTACGTTGACGTTTGACCTTTTTACGGCAAGGTCAAGTTCGCTTCCCTATGCATTTGTATGAGCTCTATACATTTGAATGGGAAAATTGTTAAGAGTTTCAAACGACTTATCCTCTGGGGAAACAAAAGATTGCTAAAATTGTCGCGGTCCGTTGACCAAGATGGCCGCCATGCCCATATATGGTAAAAACCTTTAAAAATCTTCTTCTCCAGAACCGAGAATGCCTTGGGGCTGAATCTTTGCACAAATCATCGGGAAGGAGAGGTCTACCAAAGTTGCCAAAAGAATTGTCGTACGTTGACATTTGACCTTTTTACAGCAGGATCAAGTTTGCTTCCCTATGCATTTGTATGAGCCCCATACATTTGAATAGGAAAATTGTTGAGAATTTTAAATTTATTCTTCTCTGAAGCCACTGAGCCAAATTTGCTCACATTTCATATTGTGCCTTCTTAAGTCAGGGGAACGAAAGATTGCTAAAATGGTCGCGGTAGGTCGACCAAGATGGCCACCATGCCCATATATGGTAAGACCCTTTAAAAATCTTCTTCTTCAGAACTGAGGATGCCTTGGGGCTAAATCTGTGCACAAATCATCAGGGACAGGAGATCTACCAAAATTGCTGAAAAGATTATCGTACGTTGACATTTGACCTTTTTACGGCAAGGTCAAGTTTGCTTCCCCATGCATTTGTATGAACCCCATAACATTTATATGGGAAAATTGTTGAGAATTTGACGACTTCTCTGAAGCCACTGAGCCAAATTTGCTCAGATTTTTAGCTCACCTGAGCATGAAGTGCGCATGGTGAGCTATTGTGGTCAGTCAATGTCCGTCGTCCATCATGGATCATGCGGCGTGAACAATTGCTTTAAAGGCCTACTCTTCCTACACCCCAGGGCCAATTGACTCGATACTTGGTAGGAAGCATCAGGGTGAAATGTAGATAAAAAAAATAGCTAAAATCGTTCCGATCGGAAATCCAAGATGGCCGCCATGGCCGCCATCTTGAAAATCTTTTTCGCTTCTTCTCCTGAACCGAAAGGCCAATTGACTCCAAACTTGCTAGGAAGCATCAGGGTGACTTGTAGATCAAATATAGCTAAAATCGTGTCGGTCCAAATTCCAAGATGGCCACCATGGCAGCCATCTTGAAAATCTATTTTTCGCTTCTACTCCGAAACCCAAAAGCCAGTTGACTCCAAACTGGTTAGGAAGCATTGGGGTGACTTATAAATCAAAAATAGCTAAAATTGTGCTGATTAGAAATCCAAGATGGCCACCATGGCAGCCATCTTGAAAAGCTATTTTTCGCTTCTTCTTCTGAACCGAAAGGCCAATTGACTCCAAACTTGCTAGGAAGCATCGGGATGACTTGTACATAAAAAATAGCTCAAATCGTGCCAATTAGAAATCCAAGATGGCCTCCATGACAGCCATCTTGAAAATCTATTTTTCGCTTCTTCTCTTAAAACTAAAAGTCAATTGACTTGAAACTTAGTAGGAAGCATCAGGGTGACTTGTAGATCAGAAAATAGCTATCATCATTCCGATCGGAAATCCAAGATGGCAGCCATCTTGAAAATCTATTTTTTGCTTCTTCTACTGCACCGAAATGCCAGTTGACTCAAAAGTTGGTAAGAGGCATTGGGGGTGACTTATTTTACTTGTAACGTTTAGAAAATTTCAGCATTTTAACCTTGTAAGCAAGATATTTCAAAAACTGTTTAAGCCATTGCCTTGTCATAAGAGTATTGGAAAAATGTTGCATGCCATCTGCATATCTGCAGTGGCGGTTTCACTCAGGTGAGCGAGTTGTGGCCCGTGGGCCTCTTGTTTAGAATACGATATCAGTAAAAGGCAATGTCATAATGTCATGTTATTGTATCAAACAGCAGATTTTTAGAATGCCTATAGTTCCTTAAATCATTTGTAATTTTATTGTTATTTTGATACAAAGTTCGAGAAGACAACATTCATTTGGAGATTGAAGGGGATGCATAAAACAGCATTATTTTTATGAGATGAAAGTAGATTGTTGGTTATTGAAAAAAAAGAAAGGAAATAGCTTGGCTACGCCACTTATGAAGCAACTGATGAACATTTGGAGGCACAGATATAGGTAGACCCTATTAAATTTATATTAAAAAATATGACCTTAAATGATCATAGTTATATTTGATTTTACACTTTTGTATGGTAACATTGTCTTGATTATATATAAAAATGGATCTAAATTGTCATTCTTGCTATATAATGTATACATTTTCTATAGGTATAAATTTAATTTCTGAGAATTTTATCAGTGTGTAAATCCCGGCGAACCACTTGCAAACTGCATAAAGCCTAGGGTTTTATGTTAAGTTCGTGAGTAAGTGGCCGGCATTTACAAGTCGATAAAATCCACACACAAAAAAAAATAAATAAAATAACAAAAAAGATGAATAAATAAAATTAGTTTTCTAATGATTTCGCCTAGGTCATATATATATATAAAATACTGGTAAAATAGCTCAGTTAAGAAATTCCTGCAAAAAAATGTAGTTCCAGGATTCCTGCTTTTGTGGTTTATGGAAATCGCATTTTCAAGTTGCTCTCGGCCATCAAATTGCGCTAAATAAGTGTAAACCTATTCAGCTGGAATTATTTGGATAAAGCATTTTTGAGATTCATTGTTAAATCGCGTTATATCCGAACCGCGCTATAATGAATTGTGTTCTAAAGAGGTTCCTATATACACGTACCTTGTAGCACCTTATGGCTGAGATTGTTTGGAACTGGGTCGCTGTACAGTTGTAGTTTCTCCATGTGAGGGAGCGCTTCATCCAATTTATACGACTGTATGTACCGTAGATTTTCTTCGAAAGTTTCCTCAAATTTGCAATTTGCAGCATTTTCAGTGAAATATGTACCATTTTCTGTTTTGAATCGCTGCTCTTCCGCCAGTGGCAGATACTGGCTAGTTATAGTCAAGTTTAAATATTTAGACTGCTGTTCAGTAGTGACAGGTTCATTGGAAGTGTTAGATCTCTTTCTATAAGCTGGGTTTACACTTTGTTGACCTTCAGTGTAAGGTATCCTTTGTTCTGGTTTTAACTGCTCTTCTCTCACAAGTGACCGATACTGGGCTTTCATGGACATGTTTGAATCTTTAGATAGGTTTTTATCGTCAGTATCAGGCTGATTATAATGTACAGGTTCTTCTCTAGAAAGCGGAAGTAGATTATTTATATAACTGTCTTTCGTTGGGTTTGGGAGCCAATTTACCATGGCGAAACAAAATATTACACCGCCTGAAACAAGAAGAAATAATTATGGAAATAGACGTACACACTATTAAATTATTTTCGCCTCCTGAAATATAAGGGTCTACCTTATAAGTAAAGAATTTGCTTCCACCTCAGACCTTTGCTAAAGGGGCTTGTGCGATAGAAAACGAACAAAACGCCACAACAGTGACTCATTTTTTAATGGCATAATGTACCAGAGTATCCGCCGCTTTAGAAATTTCTACTTTCTAGAGAACAAAACACAAAACAAACAAACAAAAACAAACAATAAAAGGGTTTTCGATAAGTTATGGAAAGGACATCACTCGAAAAGACGTTTTTGCTTGGCATTTTTTTTAAATAAAAATACAGTAAAACTTCAATGGCTCTCGTTTTCGAGTCCCCAGAAAGTTCTTCCGATTTCTCAAACACATATTTAGAGCAATATGCGTATAGACAAACTAATAGTTGTGGTTGAGTTAATCAAATGGGAGATAGCAGCAAGTTAACTCCCCTGACTAGACGTTGTGAACAGGTCGGTCCAGATAATGGTCTACATCTCCGTTAAGAATAGCTGCCTTTTCCTTGTAAATTTTGTTTCTCATCTCTCTGATGTTTGAATATATTATTGTAGTCAGTGGCGTTGCCAGAATTATTCTTATGCATACCCAAGGAAAGCTTGAAAAATTCTCCCTAGTATCGCTAATAAAATTGCGGCTACTCTTCAAGTAAAGAATTTCTCCCTATTTTGAAGGTAATAAATTCATTCCCTATGGTAAAGAAGCAAACTGGTTTATGTTTGTTGATGCTTTTTTGTCGCAAATATTATGTTTACGCATATTACGCACGCGCGCTTCGCCGGTGGCAGTCCTCTGTCACGAATGGTGTTATTCATACTGTAACAGATGACTCAGTTGTCTTTGTGTTTATAAATAAACTAAACTAAAGTTTAACATTAACACGATTATGTGAAATGCTTTTCTGGTCCATCACCAGCTAGCATTCTACTTAAATCAATATTGAACCGATATAAAATTAAGTAAAGGTTTTGTACTTTCCACTATCTAAAATAGAAAAAAGAAGTAAAGAGAATGTGATAACACTATCAACTAAAATAGATTTTCTGACTGAGATGTTGATAGAAATAACAAGTTCATTTTTTTATTCAAATATTTTGCCGACTTGCGCATTAACCGAACTTAATATACTGGAGATAACATCTAAACATATTTTTTTTTTCAAAATGAATTTTCGCATAACTTTATGAATATATATATTTAAACACACCTTCTTGTGGATGATAGTTGTAAAGAAGACAGGCGCCTATGTCCCACAGATATGCCACAGTTTCGGGTTTCATAGGTTTCACTGTAATCAGCTGAACTTTTTTCCGATTTTTTTTTTTTTTTTTTTTTTGAAGTTCCGTAGAATTTTATAGCCAAAGAGCTCCGCCCCCTCCACCTCCCCCCCCCCCCCCCCCCCACACACACACAAATATTTGTGTTAAATACTATATCTTTCACAAAAACGGACCTTCTTGAACATCATTAGCATTGTCCATGCGAGATGTTTCTGAAATAGACCGTGCCAGGCGAAAACGTGTCGTCAGCCATATGCGGACAGCGAAGGCCGAGATCGGCCTGCGCAGTCTGATCAGGGCCTTCACTGTACGCTAACAAAATCATTTGATACAACCGAATGTATGACTGGAGAGCAAATGTCCGGATGAGACCACGCATGCCCAGGAAGAATCTGAACCTGTATGTTTTGCGCGTGTTTCAAGACACCTGTTTACTTGACGATGCCCAAATGGTCTTAGAACATCACTTTTCTTGAAGAATAAAAGAGAAAACAGTTAAATGCTCTGCTTATCTAACTCCCTGAACTGTTTATTAAATTAATATCAAGGTTGTCTGAATGCGTACATGTATAAATAGCAGTGAAATTGCACGCATTAACCTATTGTAATCAGCAGACCACTAAAAGGGTAATTGGCAAACAATGCAGACCCAGATAAGACGTAGAACGCGGCGTCTGATCAGGGTCTCCATTGTTTGCAAATGTTTCACCCATTTTTCTTTAGGAATATCTAAATCTCATAGCTGGATGTACCTAAAATTGATATTGGACTCTTCCAAAATATAATGTCGGAGAATCCGTCCAGTCTACAATGGGTTAGCGATGCCTGGCTATCGATTATATATATTGCCAGAAAATGCACATAGATGTCAATCCACGGATATAGAAAATCTGCAGAATTTTGTATTTTTTAAACCTTCCATTGAAAGTCATTAAAATTCTTCAATATTAAGTCCGCATAACGTACGGAGATGTGAGCGCCTATCTTCCTCTTCAACTTCTATGTGATATATATATATATATATATATATATATATATATATATATATATATATAAAGATATCTCGAAAATTTAATTTGAAAAAAAAAAAAATAATAAAAAGATAAAAGCGGGTTTATAGTATCATTTCGGACCGATTTCCTGTTTTTTAAGAACACTAGTTGTTCAGGCCTGTCTTAGGGTTCATTCGGTAGGTGATTATCTTTATTGCTGTCTACATTGCCCATAGACTTGCGACGACATACAATAATATGAATTCTAAAAGGTAGGTTTGGAAACAAAAACGCACAAAGAACTAAAATCGGAGACTCGGTTTTATTAAGTCTCTTCATATATAGCTCTATAGTTTACAAGGATTTAATTGTCCATACACTGAAAAAAAACGTAGATTTTACGGTATAATACCTAGCAACTGGCTACAAGTTTTTACGGACGACCGTAGAGTCACCTCGCTTGGTAAGGCATAGTAGGACAAGATACGTAACGTAGGGCAAAATACGTAACGGGTAGAGTAGGGATGTAAACTACCGCACCGTATCTGAAGCCTACCGACCCTTACCCCATTTGATGAGATAAGTTCTGCACAATTTCTATAGGTGGCCGAAAAAAAAGTATCGGTAAATGCACTGACTTTACCGTAAAACCTGTGGGAGTTTTTACAGTGTAGCACTGGGTTTTCGAATTTTGAAGTAACCAGAAATGGCTCAGTGCAGCTGCAGTGCAGCAGAAAAATCTAAACGGTTGCCTTTGGAAACAAGGAACACACAAAAGAACGAACAGGGAGAGACGATTTTTAGTTTTGCCGGCTAAAGGCTAGAAGACCTTATGTCATGGTGTGGTTCTCGTCCGTGCGTTCATCCGTCCGTCCGTACATTAACTATTTCTTGTTTACGCGATAAGCACATTTTTATCCGATTGTTTTGAAACTTACATAGATTGTTCGTATCATTGTAAGGATTAACCCTATGTTACGACATGCAACATAACACGGTGCAGGCTGACCTCAATTTGTTATTTGTCAGGTATCTTTTCGTCACCCTAATACCTTTTTCTACCCGTACGTGTAAAAGTTGCACAATTTATATCTTAAGGTATTTTAAATAGATTAAATCGCCTGCAAAGCGCTTGAAGCGTGGATAACAAAATAAAGTGTACTACACGGGTATAGTCTTACTATATATAAACCAACGGAAAGTGTTTCAATAAGAGGGCAATCAGACAACGTAAAGAGTATCATCCGAAATCTTGTTGAAATTATTCAGTGAGTGGTATTTTTATATAATTTTATCTTATCTTAATTTAATTGTTGTGGGGTTTTGTGCGAATTCTGAAAAGGCAGAAATGTGCCCGAGACTTAAATGGAAACCTACAAATTATTAATTGGACATTGTGCGCAGGCTGATCCAATGCTAGATATGGTTATCGCAGTTATTTCGGGAGTACCGTACAGGCTGTGCTAAGTTGTGCAGTCTGATCAGTTTCCCCAGTTTGTGCGAGTTGTACATGTAGCTTCTCTCGAGAGCGCTGAGCAGGCTGCACAGGCCATGTGCGGTCTATTCAGGGTCTCTTTCTAGCAGGCACATAGTTAGTAGGAACGAGACCAGTGCAGGATCGGGCTTGTCAATGCAGTCAAAGCACAGCACTATAGGAAATCGCGCGGGTCAATAAATATTAGAAACCGCGGACATACGCACGTACACAGAGCATGCACCAGACCGTACAACCGGTGCCTTTGACAAGACATGACTAACGAGACGACAGATGTAAAAATTGTTCACATAAAGTGGGTATGTGAAGAAATAGTTGCGGTTAAACTCCAGAAATGAAGCATTTCATCTTTTGTGCATTATGGTGATATTATGTAATGTTTGAAGGCCCCGCAGTGGTAATCTGATTTAATTTCACTATCGCCTTAGCATATATGAGGTGGTCGAAAAAAAAATGTTTTCTGAAATTTGCACCAAAATCCATTTTTTGCTGGTGTCAACCTTTCCAGGAACAAAATCTGGTATTTTCTCTTGCATAAAATAATTCTGCAACCATTCACCGCAATTTTGCAAAATTTGGCGTTGCAGATTGGAACCAAACGAAGAAAGTATCCGACAAACAACTGCCTTTGCCCTCAGATAATTTTTTATTTGGCTAACACTTACGGCAGAGGAGAGAATTTGAAGGCTAGTATGGACGGTAGATCAGAATGTCAGTTGTTTCTTCGAGGAAAAAAAAACAAAAAAGAAACATTCAGACTGAGTTTGCACTAATGCTTCGGTATGAAACTGATACTAGCTTAGTAAGAACTTTGCCAGTATTCCAATTCATATAAAGTCAAAATATCGATTCCCGGGAAGTTAAATAGTAGAATATAAGCGTCATTCTGGTGAGCTGGAACTCAATGTTTAATGGAGGACTCAAACCGATTTAGTACTGGATGCTTATGGGAGAGGGGTGGGGGAGGGGGGAGGGGCTTGAGTAATATTATGACTCAATACTTAAGCGAAGCTCACAGTCTACTGTTGACTCAAGGTTTATTGCAGATCAAAACTTATCGGGGATCTAATGTCTATGGGAAAGACCTAATGTTGCGGCCTGGAGGACTATATTAAGCCGTAGACTTATTAAAAGCTGAGGATGCTGGTTCGTATTGAAGGATAAAGGTCTGTACGGAATTGAAGGATTAAGGTCTATACGGATTTAAAAACCATCAGAGCTGTGTAACTATGTGACAGATAATTATTTATCACATGACCGTCAAGTTATTCAGTGAAATAACCCATGTCATAAAAATTTTATAACCACACGTGTTATAACACCTGCAAGGCTGCCAATTGGTTAGCCTAATTACGCTCATTAATATTCGTATTACTCCGCTTATTGATAGCAACCAAGATGGTGTCCGCATTCGCCGATACAACTTTCACTTCTGAAACAGAACCTGCCCTCAGTTTTGAGATGATTTTGAGATGAACGATAAATGTCAGACCGATGGAAAGGGGAGGACACAATACAATCACAATGTGAATAACACAGCTACCAGAAATATTTATGGTGGTTAAAATTCGATGTTTTCTGGCAACATATTTAGAGGCACTTTCGACATCAATGTCGTCAAAAAGTCAATGAAAAATAATTCACCTCCTCCAAAAAAGCATTGGAGGATACATGACACCGACAGGCAATAAATGTGTCAAATAAAAATCCAAACTACAGTTAAAATGTTTTATGTTCTTGAAATCTGTCATTTACTTGGGCGTATCAACCACCGTATAAACTGTATTGATCTCGGTCAATGACCTTTAACTACAACAGCTGACTTCGGGGGAGTTCCCTACTCATTCTCAGTGACGTATTGACTCGCTGAATGACGTTGAATATTTATTTTTAAATTCATTTATTCAAATGAAATATATATTAGCTCAGATAAAATTCATCATCAATTCTTACAGTTCAAAGAAGTAATTAATGGCATATTTATCTTGTTTCTAGTTATTTTCGGTACTTATCAAGTAATATGCGAACTTTTTTTGTTGCGTAGTACTTTTGAATCCTTGGTAGTGAGTTGTTCCGCTTAGCTATGGAAAGCCGTTATCTCAATATATCTTGTGCATTTTTGTCATCAGAAGAGCCATGTGATAAACAGAATCTTACATTCGTGGTCACAATTAATATGAAATTTATGAAACTTGTTGGGTAATTTCGGCATTTTGCTCGCCGAAATTATCCAAACTCGTTTCATAAATTTCATATTAAATGACCACTCATGTAAAATCCTCCAAGTCTATTTAGATAGAGATAATCAGTTAGATACAGAATCTCCATCGGTTTTCCGTGGTACCTCTCCACGCCGATAGAGTTACTAGGCAGCCAATTTAATGTCGAAAATAGTACAGAATGTGTAAATTGAAAATATCTTCAACACTGTGTTTTTTTTTTCTAACAAAATACTGTAATAGCAACTGTAAATATTGAGAATAGCTACGAACTAAAATAACTGTAGTGCAAAAATAGACCAGACAGAAACGACCCGTAAAAATGGTTGGTATGTTCATGTGGTAATGATTTGTCAAATACAATATAAATTCGTGAAACCGATCAAATGCTCTCGAATAATATATTGTGGAAGTCGATTGCATATTGTTTTTTTGTTTTTGTTTTTGTTTTGTTTTTTACCATTTTGATGCCTCTATCATCAACCATTGTTGGTTATAAGAATCGTGTTTGAAAAAAATCTAGTATCCAAATTTTAGGCAGCTGAATGTTTCCATACAGTGATACTAGAGACGGATCTCAATCGGAGAGGTACAACGGAACATCGATGGAGATACTCAATCAACTATTCATTTTGCATTTAATTTCATATTTAATTTCATATTACTAATTCATTCTCTCCTTTTTGGCCTATCGACTATCGGCTATATCAGATGAGAACAATCATGAAACAGTATTTGTGTTATTATTGTGACTGTGTAAAAGACACTTTTCAGTGCATAATCGAACACTTTCATCCCACAGAAATATCTACCTGAAATATCGCGAATTAGAACTAAATGAAGTATCAGGTTCGGTAGCATACCGGACTAAAGCCCATTTGGACATAATCCCAGCATCCAATTGGATCATTAATGTATCATTATAAAAATGCATAGACCGACCAGCATCATTGAATATATATATATATATATATATATATATATATATATATATATATATATATATATATATATATATATATATATATATATATATATATATATATATATATAGACGGTCTTTGAGAAACACATCTTAAACGAATTATCAAACGTTCCCTTAAAACACGTCTTGTGTGATTAAAACACATCTTGTATGATTCCTATACTTTCAGCAAACAGTGTAGACACAAAACAGACGCCACGGAAACAGACACCATGTTCTTTGGCGTCTGATCTGGGTCTATACTGTTTGCCAAAGTCCTATTTTGGGGACTCTAGGCATTTATGGATTAACCAATTCAATATTGAAACTCGGTAACTCGGTGAAGGTATGCACCAGATCAGACGCATTTTAAATCTTATATTTATGTGCATATATCATGTTAACAGGTCTATGCAATGAAGTCCCTCTTAACCCTACCTTATAAGGGACAAACGGGAGTTTACAGTAGTATATTTTTCTTATTTCTGCTCTAAATTATAGATGTGTTGGTTTGATATACTTTTTTGTCAGCTGTGACAACAATGTCACCGTCTGCTAAGATTATGTGCACATGGGTCTTAGTTCTGTATGCTACCGAACCTGGTTCTTCATTTAGCTCTTAATTCGCGTTATATCAGGCAGTTATTTCCAAGTCAAGTGTTCGATTATTTACTGAAAAATGTCTTCTTTTTTCAGTCACAGATCCTTATAAGCTTTCAGTACTAAATCGGTTTGAGTCCACATTAAATATTGAGTTCCAAATCGCCAGAATGACTATTATATTCTACTATTAGAATTTCATGAAATTGATTTTTTGACTGTATGGATTGGAAATACTGGCAAAAGTGTTCTTTAAAAGCTTATATCAATTTCATACCGAAGCATCAGTGCAAACTCAGTCAGAACGCCTTTTTTTCTAGAAGAAACTGACATACTGATTTAGTCTTCGAATTCTCTCTTCTGTCGTGCGTGTTAGCCAAACAAAAATTTATCTGTAGTTGTACGGAATCTAGTACTTAATTTTTTGCTAACCCTAGCATCGGAAAGATATACGA
The DNA here is from genome assembly GCA_964016985.1 of Anodontia alba. Classification (NCBI taxonomy): domain Eukaryota; kingdom Metazoa; phylum Mollusca; class Bivalvia; order Lucinida; family Lucinidae; genus Anodontia; species Anodontia alba. Next base: position 52,141,788 of record OZ024835.1, read on the forward strand.
TTTTATTTCGATATAGGAAGAAAGCCTAGGCATGTCTATATATAAAACAACTATATAGCAGATATGCATTCATTGCATTTCGCGAAAACTTGCACGTTTCTATGGAGGCCCATTTGATACTTAAAAATAATAAGTATACAAAACCTGGTGTATTCAGGTTGAAATAATAGAAAAAAAGAAAACAATGCTCAAAAGACAAAGCAGAATGTTTATTTTCTCATGCATACATGCAAACATGATGTCATTAGTGACACTCCGATGGTTTTTCGCATTTAAGGGCGAGTACTCCGTTTTCCTGTCTGACATCTATTTTTAAATTCTGCATGCAAGCTGCGTTTAAAATAAACGTTCTACCGTTTTCTTTAGCCTTTGTTAGACGGTATACAGAAATGGATTAACACCAAAAAATGTTCGCGGTTTCGTCCAATATGGCCGCTACAATAAACCTGTAAGAAAACGTTTGATTGCAATTTTATGACACCATTTTGAATGACACAATTTAAATTTTACCAGACGTATTTTGGGCGTTTGTGCTTATGGCTTTTCAATCAAAAATGTTCGTATAGAACACTGTATTGTACTTATGTAAGCCTTAAATATGCATGTTGAGTGGAATCGCCGCGCATTTCTTCATATCCATAATTTCCAAACCTTTGATGACGAACTATACTGAGTAAGAATAAATGAAGACCAAACATAATGATTGATGTAATTTCCGCAAACTAAAAAGTTCATCAAAATTCCGTAAACACACGCCGTTTCATAAAACGCGACAAGAATTTTAAACAATCAGTGATAATTTATATTCAGGGACTCAGCTCAGACTGCGCGGATACTTGTCTTCGCGGACCGCCTCTATGTGTGTGTGTACGTGTGTGTTTTGATTTATTTTGTTGTTTTCTTTTTTTTTCTCTCTCTCTCTCTCTCTCTCTTTTTTTTGTCCTTTTTGTGGCGGGTTATTCATCCGTCTATGAGTATTTTTGTTTTCGGATGATGAGATGAACAAGTATCAATGGATTTTTACCAAACTTCGTATGTGCTATGATACTGTGGCGGTCTGAATTGGTGTTGTTGCTATAGTGTAAATTTCGTTAATTTTGGACAGAGTTGTCTGCCCGCCACCCTCTGTATTTTAGTTTTCGAAAAATAACTTGAGTAAATGTATTTTCACCAAACTTGGTATGTGCACTGATATTGTGGAGCTCTGGTTTGGGATTGCTAATGGGTAAATTCTGTTAATTTTGGGGAAATTATCTGCCCCCCACACGATAGAGGCGGGGTATTATCATTCCACTTTTTTTTTTATAAATTTTTTCATGAGGAAACAAGAAACAAAATATCCCGGAATTATTACCAAGTACTGCTTCTAATAAGTACCCCCAATAATTGTTCTTGCTTTTTTACTTGTTGTTATGGAAGAAGGAAACAAAAGCAAAAATATCTTGCAAATATCACCAAAAACTCCCCCTTAACAAATCCTCTGATTAACAATGATTAAACTTTCAGCCTGGTAGACCAAAACACTTATTCAAACGAGCCGTCTTATCAGGATCTACACTTTTTGTCATTTTTATTTTTAATTTTTGACCGATACCATATCTGCAACAATTGATGTGTCCACCATATCTGCAACAACTGATGTGTCCAAATTCAAAGACGGACGGAAGAATTCATTCCAGCTACGCAAGGATGAAATGGTTAATAAAACACATATATATCACCTACCTATCAAGAAGACAGCCAAGGATGCTGTACGAAATATCCTTTGCATTTTCATTAGTATATGATTATATATACAAGTATACTCTACATGTGTTTATTATATGCTAACTTTTAACAGCATTTAAAATGTCTGATCTTTGATTGTCGCAGATTTGGCGTGTGAAAGTCATTGAAAATAAAGAAAATCATCTGATACAATGTACGGGCAACAGCCTGCAAATTGCGATAACAAGAAAACAACATTGGTACTGTAATAACGATCCGTCGTGATGAGGATCACACGAGGATGGATGAGGAAAAAGTCCCAGAGCTGAATTGTGTCTTCAAGTGATGAACAAGTAATTGATGGCGGGACCAAAAAAAAGTTTCATACAGGGCGGAATCAGGATGAGTTCTGAGGGGGTTCGATTAGATCAAATTACCGTATTTACTCTACGTATTCAGACAGACAGGCCTAAGCAAACAGTGTAGACCCAGATCAGACGCCGCAGAACATGAAGTTGAATCAGGGTCTACACTGTTTGCCACTCACCTAAGAATTTTACACACATTCTGATGTAGTAAACTAGACTTGTTGAAGAGAAGTATAAGGTAAAGGGTAAGAGGTGTAAATATTAAGCGTAAATACGATATTCCTCATTTATTATAAATTTCCCATAAAAATGAAATTCTGAGTCAAAGGTGGCATCACTGAAACCCCCATTCACGACCCGACTCTGGTTCCGTCCCTGTCATAGGAGGCCACATCATCTTGCCATCCACTCTTGTCACCTTGTACTCGCTTTTCACGGGTAACTACGTATCATTCTAATGAAAACCCACACCTTTTGAATGCTTGTTTAACGGCACGTTAATCCTTGTGAGTCATTTTGTCATCTCACAGAAAAAGGGAGAAAAGGAACACAAGAGATAGTAGATGAAAGGAAAGTAAAGGAAGATGAAAGACGAGGTTAATGGCAATGCACAGAGGCTTATAATACTACTAAAGGGGCTATCAGCTATACAACATGTAGTGTGCGGGTTGCCTATCATCTGATTAGCCGCTGACTGAGAGCTTATCAGAAATACAATCAAGTTCCCTCAGAAAATCTGTTTCAATGTATGATAATAGCCTTCACCTCTGCAATACTTCATCAAATATTAAGAAAATAATTACGCATGCCAGCTGTCTAGTCAAAGCTGTTAAACACTGAGCGTGCTGGGTAAAATTTCAGCAGAGGACATTTTGAATTATATTTTTCCCGGAAAACTGGGTTTGACATTTAGGGAACAGTTTGCGTGAAATGTCAAACCCCTTATACTGGGGAAAACAGAAAAATGTCATCAAATTGTCATCTGCACAATTTGCCCAAAATGTGGTAAAGTTTAAAAGAGCACAGTAAAGGTTATAAAATCATTTCTTAATCCGATCTTCTTAATTTGCAGCAAGGGTTTTACAGACACATTAATGCCAATCGCTTCTGCAGTCAGCTAGCCTATGAAATGGCACTTTCCTCCTATGTAAGTCTTTTCAAGAATCATAGCCCCGATAGTAGAATTACAGTCGAACTTCAATGGCTCGAACATCTTTGGGACCATGGAAATTTATTCGAGATATGGGTAGTTCGAGCCACTGAAGGATAATCATGGCGCCAAGTCAGGAAGCAAATAGCAATAATTTAGGGAAATATTAGATCTTCTGGACAATAACGGTATGTTGTTTGTACTCATTAGAATCGCCCTAATGAGTACGCACGACATACATTTCCATGATAAAATAAGAAAATGTTCTTAAAATATCCCTAAATATTCGTTTTCTTGACCTATCGGAAGAATTTCCTAGGGACTCGAAAATGATTTCGAACCATCCAAGATAAACGAGCTATCCGTGTTCGAGCCATTGAGGTTTTACACTGTATAAGCCTCTGCACTGCAAAAACCGAAGAAATACGTACTAACTTAAACACGCTATACTTACCCACCAGTTGCAAGTACAGCAGCCCCTTAACCCCACCCTACTACCCAGGACATCCCACAGTATGGGCCGCTACGTGGCGAAATGTACCTTATGGCATGTGCCTCAGGAAGATTCAGATCAGTCTGTGCTTCGACGCAGTCTGATCAGAGCTTTCAGCATCCGCCTTAAATGCCTAGGATCATTGGCTACCCAAATACCGCGCAGACTATGACCAGACTGTGCGGATTTGTAGGCTGACCTGACTCTTCGCTGGGTGCACATGTCATAAGGTACAATCTCTCACCTTCCAGTTTTACAATTAGACTCTATTTTGTATATTTTTCGCTTAATGTTTCGCAGTATATATATATATATATATATATATTTTTTTTTTATTATTATTATTATTTTAGCGAAAGATGTTCAGCGACAAAAAAGGTAAGAGAAAAGTCCAGGGAGTGCCACAATCACAAACCCCAAGAGGAAGAGGAAACCGACAAATCTAAACAAGCACAAACCGAACAAACGTACGAAAAGCACTAAGATTAGCTCTCTCTTCCCCAAGCGAGGTAATCGCAATACTAAAAGGACTGAAAAACACAAGAACAAAATGACACACGGAAAGACATACAACAAATCGCCTCGTAGAATAAACCACAAAGCAACAAAGCGTAAGACTAACACCGGGACCACCGCCTTAGAACTGTCGGTAGAGCAAACCACCGGGGGGGGGGGTTTAAAGCACTTTTACAGCTAGCTTACTTCACCCTGGGTCCCGATGCTACCCTTAATACAGAAATACATAAACTTCGGTTCGCATAAAGGCTCCCAACTCAGTCAATGCATCAAAGCGGAAACGTAAAAATCAAATTAATCACTATAATAAACAAAGACGAGTACTCATGGCTAATTCTACTGTATGCCAGAGTAAATGAAAACCAATAGTTGAACCACGGCGGGCCAAGCCAAAGACATATCGTCAAGCCCCAACCAACTGGTTAAAGTTTTACGAAGAGGCCGTCATTGAGTCTGAGGCCTGAACCGCCGTCGTGCAATTAAAGAGTGAAGCATAGCCATCAACAATGATTGGGTTGACAACTAGGCATGCAGTCTGTCGCATAATATCCAGGCTATAGCCAATTCTTTTATAACGGTTAATAAGTTTTCTGAATTGCTCCGAAAAGTTAGATTTACCTACAATTTTTCTAAATCTGTGCACTAAGTCACCATAAAGTTCTGGTTCCGATATACCTTGTTGCAGAAGTGTTTTCAGACTGACGCTATATTTTTCTAACAAGGCACTGTGTCTGCGATAAAATTTCGAAAACGCCTTACGAAGCTTAAAATAACGATAGCCCTGCCTAAGAAGTTTGGCAGTAAGGGCTTTATTACGGTAGTTAAAGTCATTAAGATTTGAAGAAGCTCTGGCGAATCTTATAAGTTGAGATATGTATACCCCATATGAGGTACGCCGGGGGACATCGCCATCCAGAAAAGGGAAATTGACTATATCAAAATCAAAATCGTCCCGTTTATCATAAATTTTGGTGGAAACTGTACCATTAGATATACATAGATTCAAATCCAAAAAAGGTGCCTCGGTATCGGAAGAATTTGCTCTATTTAATTGGAGTTCAGTAGGGTGTATCCGGTCCACCATTTGGTCAAAGTAAATATTGTCAATATTAAATAAATCGTCAAGGTATCTTGAAGTTGAATTGAAAAAAAAAAGGTAAGAGAAAATGTCAGCCTGATTTTCACGTGAGAGAGACTTCATGAAAAACTCTGAAAACTTCTCCAAAAGACTCCAGCTTCAAAATATTTATTGATATTCCGCTAGTTAGATGAAGAATTTAATAAAAATCCTGTCGTTTTTTAACCCGCAGCTGTCATTCATGCTGTTGTGATGTAAAGAAAGCAGGTGAAAAGCGTGCTTGACAAGGGTATCAACAGAGTCATTGTACTATATTAATAGAGTGTTGTTTAAAACTCACCAAGAAAACAGTAACCAGAATTTTAAATTATTTCCTTGTCAAAGTTTTTGGGATAAAGTTTAGGTTTCTAAACGAAATATGTCCAGCGACAAAAGCTGTAGGGGTAATCTACGCCGACTTCTCCAAAATGTCCCAACCCGTAAAGTCTTGCAGTGTTTGTTCAATTAAGGATGAAAGAATTTCAATTTACTACTTCGAAAAAAAAGGCTGGTATTTTGTTTTCATAATCCGGGGAAGTAATCCCCTGGCTGGGTACTAACATTAAGGAGGGTTGAGGGGGGAGGGGAGAGGGTGCGGGGCGGGTGATGTTTTGGAGGGGTTAGGTTGGGCTGGGTGGAGTCAGATGGATGGTAAAGTATACCTACTCACCTCTATTTCCTGTTCTTTCACTGGTTCATGTACATTGTTAGTCATATTAAATCGCGTAAAATGAGACAGAAACACAATAGCATTAAAATAAACGAGTCGCACTATGCGAACTTGTTTCTTTAGGGCAAATGCGGACAGCAAATGCCCATGACCGCTTCGAGTGGCGTAAATGATAGACCGGCATAACTGATAGTCCGCCCGCCTTCGGTTCTGGAGAGTATAGGGTCAATCTCCTGCGGGTCATACCTGAAACTTTACAAAATTGGTACTGGTAATTCTGTCTATTGGTGCTCAACATTAGGTAAAAGAACTAGGAATGGTCACACCGATGTCAATATAATGCAACAATGGGTCGTATCCGGTCATAATGCCTGGGGCATGATACTGCAGGTGCAGGTCACAATGTCTGGGACATGATACTGCAGCGAGCAGAGAAACAAAAATGGCATAATTTCTCATCACCACATCAAGACGTCATATATATAACGTATAATTTAGCGAGGATACTTATATTAAATGCTACATCATTGTAGCTGGTATAGAACAGAATAAAATATCAGTGAATTGCTCTGGTACATACTTAACTTCATTAAATGATAAAGTAACACTGTTTGTTTTGGGGAAAATCATATTACGGTAAGGCAAAGTATTATTTGCTTTATGTAATCTTAATGTATCAGCCTGGTTGATTGCTCAGCCTGATATGTCTTTGCAGTCTGCTTGAAGAAAGCTGAGGTTTTTTGCTTTTCATTGACAATAAGCACACAGGGAAGACATTGACCAGTCATCACTGTGTTCACAGGCCCTAAATGTCTTGCGGTAGTGAACATTGAAAGTGAACAGTTTGTTTTCATGATAGTGAGCATTTTGTTTTAATCAGGACAACATGCAAATGCTACTCTGGTATTACGTACATACATTTCTTGGCATGAGACTAAGCTTGTACCAATATTATTTACCTAATCATAAGTAATGTTTTATGTTACATACATTAAACATGTAACAGAAAGACTTTGTTGTCAACTGCATAATGTGCAATATTTTAATATATAGATTTGAAGTTCATAAAAAAATCAGATAAAAAATCAGTGTAGCAAGCTATAATATGGATCTTCTTAATATACCAATAAAATTCTTGATTTGCATAGGTTAGTTTGATTGCAGATAAATGCTTTACCTACATAAATACCTGATAATGTAACAGAATAAATAAGGCGAAAATGCCATTTTATTTTCTTATTCTGAAAATAAGAAGTTACAGAACTTTATTATTCTAAAACTGAGTATAAATTCAAATGATAAAGGTATAGATAAAGACCTTTACAGACAAAAAAAATCCCTTAAAATTAAGACATATAGGTGTTACATATGTGACCATTGATAGAGAAAAGTCATATGAGGGTCCAACATATAATTCATCTGTAGATATTTTAGTCAGACATAAAGAAATTATAAGCATTTGCCATACATTAAAAACTTCAGGACGGTAGTCAGTGTTTTATGAAAAATCGGCCATAATGCAGATAGCAACTTTACTGTCAACACTATTCAATGTATATAACCGACAAATGTATATAACTGACAAAGACTTGCTGCATTAAATTTGGAGTTTTCGAAATGCTTACAATAACTTCAAAAGGATACGAAACAGAGCCATTAAAAACTGATGCAGTATACCATACAGAAAACCACCAAAGCCCACAATATGTAGATATTTTAGATGTTACCTACGTTCTATGGGCAGAATAATATGGCAGAAACACGTTTTAATGCGCCTAAGTTTCTCATATTACTTAATATAATGCTACAAATAAGAATTCGCTTTATTTGTACAATATCTAGGCTGCATTTGGTGTGATTGTATGTAAAAATGATTTTTTGAATGTTACATTTTACAGTGGGGTGACATTGCTTAACACACAATAACTGACAATGTATAAAAGCTAGAGAAATAATTTTTGTTGCTTTGGAAAGGAAATTAAAATACCTTGTCAAAAATTACAAAATTAAGATCAAAGGGGCAATGTACAATCTACGAAAATGAACTGTACAAGTTAAAATATTCATTTCTAAAGAGTACCGTAGAAAATGTAACATGTGTAACACCATGTAAGGCCAAAAATAATTTTCAGACATCACATTTTGTAGCTTATGGACTGTTCTGTAACTTCATATGTTTCATTGGGTCATATAATTACTTTTGCTCATATTCTCATAGGTTTGATAGTTTCCTATTGTATTATAATTTTTGTAGGGGTAACGAATGTAACAGGCTGTTACTGGGTAACGCCCCCATCGCCAGATGGCTAACATGCTGCAAAATACTTGCAAGATAATAGGCTATAAGAAAAACATGGTCTATAAAATGTAGGGGAGGTAAACCATAGCTGGCCAGCGGCCTATAAGGATTTAAAATAATCTTGATTAGGAGAACCACTAATTTGTAAGTATACGCTGACGCTATAAATAAGTAATATAAATATTTATCAACATACAAGTAACAGTGTTAAGCATATATTATATGGCTATGTACAGTCCAAATTTTATTTAGAATGAATTTATAAATGCTATTTTAGCTTTTTAAGGCTATTGAGAGTTGACTGTAAATAGCCATTTCAGCATATTTAGGCTCTTGACAGTTGACTGAAATAGCACATTCAACGGCTTTTTGGCTATTGAAAGCTGACTCTATGTATTCTCTGCCTTTACAGACTGGATCTAACTTGTGTTAAAGATTTGAAATAATCTTTATTAGGAGAACTACTTATTTGTAATTACCTTGTATACGCTGAGTTAGCTGCTATAAATAACGTTTTGGGCTGTTGACTGTATGTAGTGTCTTCCGTAAATTACGTTTCTCTTCTATCTTATTACAGAGTAATGGCTTGGAGACCACCTGCATTGTTCAGGTATGGGTCAAATTAGACGGAAGCAAGGAGCAGAAGGAACCCAACCCTTGCACAAGATATATGTGAACTGCCACCCGATCGTCAAAATACAACTGGTATTGTTGACATCCGAAAATAAATCCTGAACTCTGTATGTACCTTAATTATATATAGTTTGATTTTAAATGAGAAGGCTGGGTTGCCAAATGGTTAGTGCTATCGACTTGCAAGCGAAAGGTTGCGGATTCGAATCCCGCTCAGTTCGAGAAAAAATTCCGATCATTAGTACATCTATCTAATACGACTGGCTCTGGATTTAGTATAAAGTGGACAGGGTGACAGCGGCACCAAGTGTACATTTCAGACGTGCACTCAGCGAAGATTTGGATCAGTCGCACAGTCTGATAAGAATCATAACCGCGCAGTTTGGATAGCCAAGAATGCAACGTGTCTTCGCGCGGATAACGAAGACGCTGCATTTCCGGGACGTGGTACACTTTTAAGGGAATTCTTCCAAGGATGCAAAGTGTCTTCACGTGGACAATGAAGACACTGCATTCCCGGGAAGTTGTAAACTTTTAAGGGAATTCTTCCAAGGATGCAAAGTGTCTTCATGCGGACAACGAAGACACTGCATTCCAGGGAAGTGATACATTTTTAAGGGAATTCTTCCAAGAATGGTGGCACCTGCCTTTCAGGGAAGTGGTACACTTTAAAGGGAATTCTTCCAAGAATGCGAAGTGTCTTCACGCGGACAATGAAGACACTGCATTCCAGGGAAGTGGTACACTTTTATGGGAATTCTACCAAGAATGCAAAGTGTCTTCAAGCGGACAATGAAGACACTGCATTCCAGGGAAGTGGTACACTTTTAAGGGAATTCTTGCAAGGATGTTAAGTGTTTTCACGCGGGCAACGAATACACTGCATTCCCGGGAAGTGGTACACTTTTAAGGAAAGCAACTCTATCAAATGTTTAAGCCTCGCGTCTGAAAAGGGACTACTCTAAAAGGATAGAATTTGCTCAAATTCTTTCCTTTTAGAGTAGTCCCCTTTTCAGAAGGGTGTTGGTGTGCAGTAAATCAAATGGGAAGTCATAAAGTTTGCTTTTCATATGAGAGTAAGTTCTTTCCTTTTACAGCCGAACCCTTTTTAGAAGAAGACGCATGCGCAGGAACGCAGCGGGACATCTTGAAAGATTATCTCCCTTTTAAAAAGTTGGGGGGGGGGGATCAACCAAGTGTATCCAGTCCTTATCTGTGACGTAAGAAAACGCCCCTTATGGCATAGGCGAGGAGGGCAGGCCCACACCACTCTGACAAGGGCCTTCTTTGTTCGCGTATAATGCGAACTTTATAATTTCTGAACACTTTGTTTCTTTTTTTGTACTGTATAAAATGGAAAATTAGTGAGTTTACCTACTTTTCTGAATAAACGAAGCATTTTTTTTAATAGGTGTGTTTACAAGGTCATAAATCACTCTAGACTTGCCCAAAGCTCTACATTAGTATTTAGCCTCTTTAGTTTTGAAAATGTTCTCTAAGAGAAAAATATTGTAACAGCCCCCGTATTTTTCTAATATATCTGAATGTAGTTCATTTCAGTAAAATCAGATGCAGGACACTAATTTTTTTCTATTTTTAATAAATATAAAAAAAGGAAATAAATGAACAGACTTGGCAAGTCACTTACGGACTTTTTTAATTGAACTGCCCACTGAAACGTACATAAGAGAGATTCCGAAGCTAAAGGCTTAAACTTTAACTGTTGATTATAAATAAAATCAGATAGCATTTAAAAAAATTTATCATATTTTTTATCAAAAATGTCAAGTCATAAATTCTGTGAAAATAAACATATCCCTAATGTTAACTAGGCTGCTGATTATTAAAAACAGGTAGTATTTAAAATATCATTTGTATTTTTCACAGTATTTAATACTTGTCATTTCTTTGAAATTGTCTCTGAATTTGACATGTCATTCAATTTGTATGAAATTTAAAATATATTTTCTGTGAAAAATAAAAATAATTTTCACTAGGCTCTTGATTATAGATTAAAGCAGATATCATTTGAAAATATTGTTCATATTTTACACAGAAATTAAGACTTAACTTTTCATTCAAATTGTCTTTGTAAGAGACAATTTGAATATAATATTTAGTCATTTTTTTTTTGTGAAAATCAATCACTGTAAATGTACAATTTAAATCTGCCAAGAGTCAGCGCTAAAGCTTTAACTGTATATGAGACACGTATACACACGTATTCAGGTTACCCAAAAGTGCAAATTGTGTCTTTACCGATCTTATTTTTTTTGTAGGGGGGGGCGGGACGGGGCGGGGCGGGGGATGTTTGCGGGATCGGTGGTGATTTTTCTCTTCCGCCATATTGTTTTTCTGTTAACCGCATATAATATTTTTAACAAAAAAAAAAATATTTTCCCACCTACCCTCCCAAGTTGAGAATTCCGTGTAACCTGAAACACATATACGGATGCCAGGGCATAGCATTTCCTACAAAATTGCATGTGCGCCCATCAAAGAGCCAGATCATCAACTTGCGCTCCCACGCACCGTGTGGATAACTAAGAGTCCAAAGTTTTGAACCGGACAGCGAAGACTGATCAGACTGAGCTGTTGCGCAGGCAGATCTGACTATTCGCTGGGCGAGCATACATTCTTGTAGGAAATGCTGTGTACCGGCTCAATTTTATTTGGTGTTAATAATATTTTTCACAGAAAAAAACAATATTTCATCCAACTCGTCTCCGAAAAATAATAACATCGCTAGTTTATATCTGATTAGGCTGAATAAAAAGTCATTAGTTTTAATTGCTGATTTAGCCTACATAGCGCTAAAGCTTAAGAGCAATTCTTTGTAATAACCGAAATTCTGCGACACACACTGTCAGGGATTTTTATTAAACTACTACCAAATGAAAGAATGTGCCAAGTTAGTAAAAACTTGTATTACGATTTCTTGATATTCGCAACCGTTTCCATGGAAACGGCAAATGTAGTGTCAAAAAATAGTAAATTCGATGAAAATCCAGCCCTCTAAAAATTCGAAAATTTAGCAAGCTTAAAATGTAAAGAATGAAACAGTTTTCATTGCCTTAATTTTATCAAAGATCAAATAAGTATTCCCAAATGGAAAATTTTGAATCAGATGTTTCCGTTTGTACTTTAAGCAATTTTTTAGTAATTTTTTCATCAAATTCAAGAATGTCTCTTACAGAAATGTGTATTTCGTGAGCGGCAACACGATCTGAGTGATATGGCATATAAATATCAATAGAAAATTGTCCAAAATAGAAATTTATCGAAAACATGGATTGAGGTAAATTGTTTTATATATATATATAAAAATAGGCATTTGAATGCGTTGATTATTTTTTAAGAAAAATATTCAATTCTATTCATCGGTAGTTTTAATTGCCGTGACTGCACGAAAAAATACGGGGACGAAGAATCGGAGAAAAATATGATTGTCCTGGAAAATACATTATTCTTGATGGAATAAAAGTTATTTTGGTATGAGTGATATATTTTCAGTCTTCAAGATTGTCCCTTTCGTTTTGCGTCCACCTTTTTTTTTCGAGTGGTACCAGCAAATATATCTTATTGGCGAAGGTGAAAGCTCTCCCTAATGAAAACAAATAAATGCAAGCAATAATAACATTGTCAAAGTCTTGGCGGACTTTTTAGATATTTTATGGAAAACTGATCAACGTTTTAACAATGCATTGCGTTTTTTATTTTCCCTTAAGTTCAGTAGAGTGTACCGCTGGTTGGCGATCAATTTTAGACTTTGGGGATGAACAGGCGGATATTTTCTTGTCGGAAATAGGTTCACTGCGCGGGCAGATAACCCGGAAATATGAAATCAAGAAAGAAAACTGTTCGCTGCGGTATCCCGACCCATCTGGCAGCACATACACCTGGTAGGCCAGTTCCCCATGGGGAGAGGAGAGTTAACAGGGCTATGCTGTTGAAGACCCAGAGCTGTACTGGTGCAGTCATTCCAGTTGGAACAACTATGAAACATGGGGTACTGTAATGCATTGAAAAAGTATCTATCTATAAGTGACTGCCATAACCGATCATTATGTCACTATGTGTCTTGCTAATTTTAGTAAAAAAAACCCCCAAAAAACATGAAGAATGGACCCAGGACGTCTCACAATGACTTAGAACACTGTAGTTCATACGTCCATGAACGCATTGAGTCACATGACGTTAAGTGACGTCAAAATTAACCATGGTACTCTACAATCTGATTGGACGACAATGGCGATGTCGATGCTGTCCCGCCGTTTGGAGAAAAACAATGTGTTTTTTTCAGCTTCCGAAGAAACGACCACGCCCTTTCTGTCTAAAACAATTGCAAAATCACAAATTGCGACAACGAAATGAGAGAGGATAACTCGAAACAAAAACAACTGAAAAATTGTTTGCTTGTTTGACACACTAATACTATGGTGACATACTTATTTGCCATCTTACTTTCTTTCCAAATATACCAAGTTTTTTTTACTCTATTTCAGGATGAGTTCAAAGGAGAGGTCTGGTGTGTGCCGCTTTTACGTCAAGGTTTATGCATGAGTGTCAGTGATGCATGTCCATGAGGATAGTAAATACCCTTGAGGTACAGCTCCGCACATGTGCTGCGGGAAAAAAAAAACTTTTTTCTGCCAGCCAATTTTCTGAGACACAGGTACAATCAAAGTAGTGTCAAGTTGTGCGTTTTACAATATGTGGTATGAAGAACAATACTGGGCATGATATTTGGATTTTTTGGTTTGTAATGCGGTTAGGCGGCACTTCAACACACTTTGGGTCATTTTGTGCGTTCAAGTTAACATTATTATATTGTTCGTGAACAGGATTCCTAAGTGGTTTATCAGTGCTAAGTACACATTCTTTCGCCAGGCACTGACAACTGCCCTGCTTTATTCAGCAGAAGGAGGAGAATGGTCGTATTTTTTTTCATGACCAAATCTGTATGAAAGAATGTACCGTGCGCAAAGATCTAACAGGCGACTGTCTGTATGCCAGGTAAGTGGGGATCCGACCGAGCTGCCGTTCCTGTCGTGATATGTGGAAATAATTGGTTCGATTATGACAATCATTGATATTTGTACTGTAGAACAGACTTCTGTATTTCTTAACAGTGGAAACTTTAAGTAAAATACTGTCAAACTAGTTAGGGTTAATAGCGATCTGCTCTAAAAGTCTATAGTATGCTTGAAAATACTATTTACGCTTCTTAATAAAATGAAAACATTCCGTGTTTGTCCCATTTAAGTGAATGTCAATAGTAACATATGTTGATGTGGATGGCAAACAGAAATATATGATTTTCTCACTTGAATCAGCACATTGCGGTAAATTGTAAACATCAGCAAAGGCATGACTGCAATAATACGTAGTATTTGTTGTTTCGAAACATATTCAACAAGATGGCAGAAGTTGAAAATCACGTTTTCGCGTTTATAATTTCCTGGAGTACGGAATTCAGTTATATGGAAATTTAGCAATGCAATCCTTTTATGAGTATTTATAGTACAATATAGAAGAGTATTACATAGGAAGAAGTATTTCTGTTAGAAACGAGCATATGAGTCTTTTTTTTTTTTTTTTTTTTTTGAAAACTTTAAAAGGAGCTTTAAGACATTATTGCTTCAAGGATATCAATGCATTTCTTCTGTACTTGATCATTTCGATACTTTTGACTAAGATTATTTAAGCATGTCGCAAAACTGAAAAAGGAATCAAACCCGGGAGTAACTTGAAAATAACTGATAAGCACTCAGCTAAATTCTTTAGTTAAGTACACTTTCGGCTTGTAATAGATCTGTTTGTTATGTATAATTTGCCCATGCAACAAGGAAAAATAATGTGAGAGACAAGTCCAGGGAGTGCCACAATCACAAGCAGACACCAAGAGGAAGAGGAAACGTACAAAACCAAAGAAGCGCAAATCGAATAAACGTACTAAAAACACTATACTTAGCACTCTCTTCCCCACGCGAGGTAATGGCAATCCTCAAAGGACTGAAAAAACACAAGAACAAAATAACACAAGGTAAGACTTAAAACAAATCGCTAGAAATAAGGTAGAATAAACCACAAAGCAACAAAGAGTAAGACTAGCACCGGGACTATCGCCTTAGAACGTACCACCCGGGGTTTAAAGTACAGCCGACCAGCTTCACCCTGGGTCCCGATGCTACTCGTAATATAGAAATACATAAGAATTCAGTTCGCATAAATGCTCCCAACTCAGTCAATGCATCAAAGCGAAAACTTAAAAATCAAATTAATCACTATGATAAACAAAGACGAGTAAAATTCAGTATTCTATGAGAAATTTGCATTCTTTTTAATTTCATTTATACAGATACATAATACAAATCGTTCTACATTATGACCTTGGATACCCTTACTATTGTTATAAGGCTCTCGGCTCACAAAATGAATGTCCTAATGTAATATATACATCTATGTATCGATCGTCTCTAGTATTTGAGAGCCTGTATTATTTCAACCTGTAATGAAATAATACATGCTCCCAAATATTCGAGACGACCGATGCAGAGATGCATACATTATATTAGGATATTCAGTTTGTGGGCCGATGGGCCTTATTACAACCGAAAGGATATCCTAAGGTCATAATGTAGAATGTGTTTCATTATTTATCTGTATAAATGAAATTAAAATTGGAAATTTCCATAGAATACTGATGTTTCTGACTTTCTTGTTGCATGGGCAAATTATACATAACAAACAGATCAATTACAATCCAGCAGAGTGCCTATCAGTCATTTTCAATGTGCTCCCGGGTTTAATACTTTTTTGTTAGTTTTGCGGCATGCTTAATAAATTTTAGTCAAAAGTATCGACGTGACAATACTCTGCAGTCATTCAACTATAATATAGCAGAAGGGTATTGATATCCTTTAAGCAGTGATGTCTTAAAGAGCTAGATAAGTGTTCTGCGTCCATGTTCAAAAATAGATACATGTACTCATATGCACGTTTCAAACAGAAATACTTCTTCTGATGTCGTAATACTCTTCTATATTGTACTACGTATACTCATCTAAGGTTTGCTTTGCAAAAATTAACATATAAATGAATTCAGTACTCCAGGAAACTGTAAACGCGAAAACGTGTTTTTCTACTTGCTCTGTCATATTGCAGTCCTTACTACCCCATACCTTTGCTGATATTCACAACTTACCGCATTGTGCTGATTCAGATGAGAAAATCTTATATATTACTGTTTACTACTCCCACCAACGAATGTTGCTATAGACATTCACTGAAGAAGAACAAACATGGGGTGTTTTCATTTGATTATGAAATGTAAATATTTATTTCAAGCGCACTTTAGCTTTTTGGAGCAGGTCGCTATTCACCTTATTAGTTTGACAGTATTTTAGTAATAAAGAAGGCTGTTCTATAATACAAAATTCAATGACTACCATAATCGAACCAATTATTTCTAAATATCACACCGGGAGCGAAAGCACAGTCGGATCCGCATTTGCCTTACATATGGACGGTCGCCAGTCAGATCCTAGCGCACGGTACATTCTTTCGTGGAGATTTGGTCATAAAAAATAAGGCCATTCTCCGTCTTCTGCTAAATCAAGAAAGGCAGTTGTCAGTTACTGGCGAAAGAAAGTGCACTCAACATTGAAAAAACGATTAGGAATCCTGCCCACGAAAAGTCTGATAATGTTAACTGACGCTCCCAAAATGAACTGAAGTGTGTTGAAGGGCCGTGTGTTGAAGGGCCGTCTAACCAAATTACAAACAAACAAATGCAAATATCATACCTAGATTTTATCTTCATACCACATAATGTTACCCGCACAACTTGACAATACTATGATATACCTGTGTCTCAGAAAATTGGTCTGCTGAAAAATGTTTTTTCCGCAGCACATGGGCGGCGCTGTACCTCAGTGTATATCTTCGATGCAGCCCTGACACACTTGTATACACCTTGCCGCAAAAGCGGTCCACACCAGACCTCTGTTTTGAACTCCTGGAATTGAAGAAAAAGTAAAATAATTAAAATAATTTGGTATATATTTGGAAAGACAGTAAAATGGCAAATAAGTAGGTTTTGGTATGGCGAACAAGCAAAGATTTTTCGACTGGTTTTGTTTCGAGTTTTTGTCTCTCATTTCCGTTTTCGCAATTAGTGATTTTGTTGTTTTAGACAAAGGTCTAGGTCGCTTTCCGTTAAATTATACTATGACAATTTTCTATTCCAATATATGCTAAATGGTATTCTCTCTCATTCAAGCTGACTTAACTAAAATTGTCTGAAAGGATAGGATACAACTCTAAAACACACTCGGTTCTGATCATATCTTAATAAAGATATAAATATATTTCGTGTTCACTATCATTTTCTGTTCCTGAGCATGATGTGGCATTCGATATCGTGTACATGGTCATTTCTAGTAAAGACTGCAAAAATTAAAATAAGGCATTTATAAACCGAAATATTAACAGAAACTTTTTTCGGAAAATGTATTTAACACGTTTCCTGCAAGGAAATCACTTCAAACCATGTCAGATATATGCTAGAAACGATTTTCGTTATTCGTGTACATTGTTTCGGTAGTCCAGATTGACAGCAAAAAAATTCTTTGAATGTTCTCGAGAATCAGACCAGATCGCAGAATAGCGCTTACTCACCAGAAAGACATAACGAAAACATGCCTATAGAATTTTGACCCCCTTAAACCCCACTTTTCTATAGTAAAACTGGGGTTTACAGGGGTATACATTATTTTTCTTATTTCTGCTCAAAACATAGATTGTGTGTATTTGTTAGAACCCCCTCGTTGAGGCTGTTCTAACGAGTACCTACAATCTATGTTTCGAGCAGAAATATGAAAAATATCAGAATTTTTTATTTGACAATCTCCATTTTTTGGTGATGAAATTTTCAGTATATTTGAATAGGCATGTTTTCGTTATGGCTTGATTTTCCGCGTACTCTGCGCTTTATTTGAACACATTCCGTTAGGTATCAATCGAGATATTCTAAAAACTCCTACCTGATGCGGTGCTATAAATAGTAACAAACTCTGAGTACCTAGTCATTTGGTCTCGTGGATTCCCCACACTGCTTGTAACCCGGATCTCGGGGTCCGAAAAGACGACTGTGTCATTTGAAAGAACCATGTTGAAATGATTGTCTCTAATCCACACCCACTTCTGACTACCAACCAATCAAAAAAATTGTGTAATCTATTCATTCATATTCACAAACAGAATGACTGTGTAGATCCTGATCATATTGCTTTAGATATGGGTTGTCGTCTTCAGCAGGATAAGAGTTAACCACATTTTGGCTGGGCCAGGCATAAGAAGATATTTTGTTTGCAGTTGCCGACCCATGAATTTTTCTTAGGATAAGTATGTCGGTCTATTTTTTTCTCTTTTTTTCTGCAAAATGTAAAAATAGCCGAAATACTATAATAATCTAGATAAAATTGTACAGTGTTACAGTAAATACTCATACCATAAAATAACAACATCATACAATTTGAACAAATTGATAACAAACTTTAGAATCTTTACAATCTCAAGAATCAGGGGAACTAGTTTCAATATCAAGATCAGAAACTAATTTATTGAAATTAAGTATAGTATTACGGATAGGGTTGTTATATTTATAACAAATAATAGGAGATTCCGTGTTTTCGAAATATGAAGGTATAGCTGATATAATATTATTATCTCGAAATATGCTCGGTAAATCTATGAATTCAATACCTTTATTAATGAATTGAATTTTGATGAAGTTTCTAATGTATTTAATTTCAGAATCAATGTAAGGACGAAGAGCATGTTGAGTATAACACCTAGTAAGGACAGCTACTTCATACAAATCATGTTTTCTATCATAAAATTTATTCGTCTCATCATCTAACTTACGTAATGAAGTAACAGACAGTGAAGCTAGTTTAGAAAGCATTTGATGACGACCAGAATTTAAGAGAATATTTAAATCAAAAAGAGATAAGATAGTTTTATGTTTTCGTTTAAAATTGCCATTTTTGCGCTTACCATGGGATCGTTTATTACGTTTTTTAAATATCTAAAAGGGAAAAAGCATCGAAATCCGGTATTTTAGAAAGGGGCTCTTACACGGTATAGGAAATTTACATTGGTTTCTGCCCACGCTTGGAATTGGATGAAATTCTGCACAATGGTTGCCTAGGGTATAACACTGATGATTATGAGGCATTGGCTTTTAAATGTAGTTCCATTGTAAATTTATGGTGTTTTGTACGTGGCCACTTCCAAATCAAGGGGTGCCCTAATATTAACCTTCGTACAGTAAACAGGATTTCATTTTTCAGATGCTGGAATGTTTCATTAATTAAGGCCATCATTAGTACATGCTTTGATACTATGGATGGCTTCATGTACTTAGCAGTAGTGTTGGAACAATAACGTAAGTTGAACGATAGCCCCATATTTCAGCTGCAGGTTATGTATTCATCCAGATATTATCTGCAATTTTACCATGTTCCGATTCTTGTCAAGACGCCATTTAAGCATAAAAAATTTCCATATATATTAGGAATAAATACATGAAATTACATAAAAATTGAAGACCGGGAACATGTTGTTTGAACAGCCTGAATACATATAGTCTTGAGTCGGCAAAATATGAAATTACCCAATACTCATGTATAAGTAGTAGTTACGTGTAAAGTCAACTTATCAATAGCTTTCAATTTGGATTACCATGATATAGTATGATTTGTATAAGAAGTTGATACCATAATTGTACATATTCATTTATAACCAGTTGACTGAATTGCACCTTGTTGAACACCATGTCCAAAAAAACAACAACAAAAAACTTTTGGTTTACATGATCTGGACCATGCAGACACTAAGTCCAAGTTCTCTGTATCTGTATATTGTCAAAACCACAGCAGAAGATTTCACAGCTGGTACAAAGCACACATGAAGACACTCAATATTGGAAAAAAAACACTACAGCTTAAATACAATCAGTAATGAACAACCAAAATCTGTGTCACATGGACACATGCATGCTTAGTAATGTTTCTTTAGGTAAGATCTATGCACTTGCTGACCAAATATTTTAGTACTTCTTTCTAAAATGAAAGAATAACTCTTCAGAAATATGATCAGCGAAGAACAACAAAGTAAGAGCAGTTGGTATTAAGAAGAATGAAATTATATTCAGCTAAAATATTCAATGGAAGAAAGAATTTGAGTATAAAAACTAAAACAAAACTTGAATACTAAAAGCCTCCTTTCAAAACGTATTACAACACAAAAAAAAAAAAAAAAAAAAAAAAACAGAGACAAGATGAAAATAGAATTAATTAAATACCATAGAACTGCCAGCAACCAAATGAATGAAAACTGTTCGAAAACTCTTCAATACATCCTTTCGATTCACATTAAAACCACACAAGTTAGCTGTTTTAAACTCCTGTGTTAATTAACATATGGCGGAGTTTCAAACTAGTATGGATGTCCTCAGGCAAATGACTTAAAATATGAATGTCATACAACCTTTGGAAAAATCTTAAAGCTTTAACATAAAGAATTACAGAACACCAATTTGTTGTTTAAGTCAAACTATGTGCACTAGAATAGAACTTATGCAGAACAGAAACAATTTCATATATGCTTACTGTAAGGAAGAAAGGATAGATCTGCTTTTCTGATAGCAAAAGTTAAGACCACATAAACAGTAGTTATTCTGTGCTGCTGTCATCAAAGATAACTGTTGAAACAAAGAGAAAAACTCCAGTGTCAGTGTCAGTTCGATCGCAGGAAATACCGATTGAAGTGACACATTTGAACATGTTTACAGGACAAGAAATCCAGTGTTCATAATTTCAAAATACAATATAGGCTTGCAAACACGCTATAGATATATCAGAAGTTAAGTCTATAGGTATTATTTTCTTTTTAAGCGTTCTTAGTTTGGTTCGAGTTCACCAGTCCAGAAACAAATCCCCTAAAAATCCTAAAATCTGTTGATGGGGATGCAAATCCTTCTTCAAAACAAACAAACAAACAAGCAACAACTACTTGTAATAGTACGTTCGCACATCTTCCTAATATGACAATGGAGATTACGGATCTCTCTGTTTTATGCCTGTTTTTGTAATGGTGAGAATGGATACCCCTGTTTTACACCTATTTTAGTTTTATGCCTTTTGGGAAGTAATTATACAAAATGCTCAATGATTTGCTGACATGAATTAAAACGTAAGATTTTGTTAAGCCTAATTTGTTAATTAGAATTTCTTTTAATTTGTTATGCTGTCTACATTTGTAATAGTTGGTTAGTCTGAGTCCATATAAATAGAAGGCAAGTAACAGAAAGTCATGAAAATTTAATGTGTAGCTCAAGATATATTCAATCTGAGTTGTCTAAACTCTCTTTGATTTGTTAAGTGTTAGAAGTGTTTGATAACACTGCCTTTCTCTACTGTTTTTATCAATATAACAAAATAGTCAATTTTGTAACAATCGACCTATATCCATTCAAGGCCTAAAATGACAATGTTACCGGTTTTGATTTTTTATGAAATTTAGTACAGCTATAGAGGATATATGTAGCAAATTTTGCTGGTAGTATGAAATCTTGACAAAGACTATAACATATTAATTTTAAAAGTTTAATTTTGATATTTTTTTCATTTTTTTGGTAAAAAATTCAGATTTTTTATAATCAATTTATCAGAAAATGTTAACTTTAATTAAAAATAAATGTTTTGTGGTACCAATAGAATTACTATGGTGTTCATCATTCAGCACAGCGCAAAAATCTTAAAACTAAATTAAAGTTAAGATGTATGACATACTTATTTGGAGACAGGTATCAGCTCATGGGGGGAGTGAGTCAAGGTTGCGTCCTGTGTCCAACTTTTTATTATATAATTTAATAAGCACATTTTCATAGGTTGTATTATTATACAAAGTTTCAGAAAAATCCATGCGTGGGCAGAAATGAAAGATGCCCTTTTTCCTTCATGGTAAATATTATCATTAAATCAAAGTGGAAAAGGGGTTTCGTCTTTGTTTATTATAATGATTAATTTGATTTTTATGTTTTCGTTTTGATGCATTGACTGAGTTGGGAGCCTTTATGCGAACCGAACTTTTTATGTATTTCTGTATTAAGAGTAGGATCGGGACCCAGTATGAAGTAAGCTAGCGGTAAAAGTGCTTTAACCCGCTTTCCCCCCCCCCCCCCCCCCCCCGGTGGTTTACTCTACTGACCGTTCTAAGGCAGTGGTCCTGGTGTTAGTCTTACTCTTTGTTGCTTTGTGGTTTATTCTACGAGGCGATATGTTGTATGTCTTACCGTGTGTCATTTTGTTCTTGTGTTTTTCAGTCCTTTTAGTATTGCGATTATCTCGCTTGGGGAAGATAGAGCTAATCTTATTGCTTTTCGTATGTTTGTTCGGTTTGTGCTTGTTTGGATTTGTCGGTTTCCTCTTCCTCTTTTTGTCTGGGAAGGGCTGCGTTTTGTGATTGTAGCACTCCCTGGACTTTCTCTTACCTTTTGTTTGTAAACGTTTAATCCATTTAAGCTCAATTGTCTTAAAATATTTTTTAATCTTTCGGTAGAATTGGACTTGTGTATAAATTTTTCAACAGGTTGAACCAAAATTTTATTAGATGATCATTGATGTGTTATTGACACTGACAGCCATTGGCTCTGGCATCTTGAGAAACATTTAGTTTTATCTTTTCCCATGCATGTAACTGAGACCACCAGGAAGGCCGGCTGACCTTGCCTCTGAGATACTTTTAGAACTCACTTATGTTCTGGACGCCTTGCGTTTACATGTTTAACTTGTAAATAAAACATATATCACAAACTATAGTTCCGTATTATTGAACCCATCTATTACTAATAAATAGTAATAGTAGTAACATTACATGGTGGCAGCGGTAGTGAAAAATTGGACTATAGTAATAATGATGCCGAGAGAATTACAGTGAAAAAATGGCTACTTTTCAATTCGCGCACCCTGAGAAGTTTGACTTTACAAAACCCCAGATGTGGGAGAAGTGGTTTCAGCGCTTTGAAAGATTCAGGTCAGCTTCAGGATTGTCAGACAAACCTCCGGAGATACAAGTTAATTCTTTAATCTATTGCATGGGGAGTGAAGCTGATGACATTTTGGACAGTCTAAGTTTGACAATTGACCAGAAGAAAGAGTACGGTACAGTAACTAAAAGCTTAACAGAGTATTTCATCCCTAAACGGAATGTTATTTTTGAACGTGTACAATTTAATCAGAGGCTTGAGGGAGCAAATGTAGATTCATTTGTCACTAGTTTGCATAAACTGGCAGAGTACTGTGCATTCGGAGCTTTACATAATGACTTGATACGGGATAGGCTAGTGGTCGGGCTTCGAGACCACAAACTTTCAGAGAAGCTTCAGCTTGACGCGGAACTGAGCTGGAGAAAGCCCTAGCAAAGGCCAGGCAGCATGAGGCTGTCAAGGCACAGCAGCCCGTTCTGCGAGGACATAAGTCAGAATCGGTGGACGTTGTAAAAACCAAACCACAAAGACCAAATACAGGGGACAAAAAGTCTGTGACTAAAACCACAAGTCAGCAGCAACAATGCACACGGTGCGGCAGAGACAACCACCCAAGGGACAATTGTCCTGCAAGGGACGCAGTTTGTCACAAATGCTCTGTCAGAGGTCATTGGGCTAGAGTCTGCTTGTCAAAGCCCAAGGTAAACGAAGTTTACTTTGACAGCGACGACGAGGGCGATCAGGGATTTCTTGGTTCGGTCGAGTCAGAGGACAGTATCGACTCAGTGGAGGCGAAGCCGTGGATCACCAACATTCTGATCGACGGGGTCAACATCAAGTTCAAGGTGGACAGCGGTGCTGACGTGACGGTGATCTCTGATAAGGATTTCGAACGTTTCACAGGAGTTAAACTAGAGAACGCTAAGAAAGTTCTGTGCGGTCCGGGAAAATCCAAACTGGATATACTTGGAAAATTTCGGTGTACGATGGAAAAGAAAAAGTGTTATAGTGTTCAGGATGTATATGTGGTTAGGGGATTGTCTCTAGCACTTCTTGGGCGGCCTGCCATAGAGTCTTTACGGATAATTGGCCAGGTAAATCTTTCGTGTGTACACGCGTCAAATACATATAAAGCGAAACATCCGAAGCTGTTTAAGGGTTTAGGTAAGACTGACTGGGAATACAAAATCAAACTTGACGGCAGTGCACAGCCCCATTCCCTTTCGGTGCCCCGCAGAGTCTCTTTCCCATTAATGAATAAGGTTAAAACAGAATTACAGAGAATGCAAGATATAGGGTAATTTCAAAAGTAGACCAGCCTACAGAGTGGTGCTCTGGTATGGTTGCCGTCCCCAAAGCTAACAGTGATCAGATCCGAATTTGCGTGGATCTTACCAAATTAAATGAGAGTGTCATGAGGGAAAAACACCCACTTCCTTCTGTAGAAGAGTCTCTGTCGAAGCTAGCGGGTGGGCGTTATTTTAGCAAATTGGATGCAAATAGCGGGTTTTGGCAAATCAATCTGGCTCCAGAATCACGACTTCTTACCACGTTTATCACGCCATTTGGTAGGTTTTGTTTTAACCGACTGCCTATGGGTATTTCCTCTGCAAGTGAGTACTTTCAAAAGAAAATGTCACTTTTACTAGAAAACATCCTGGGGGTAGTCTGCCAAACTGATGATTGTCTGATATCTGGGGAAACACTTGAACAGCACGACGAGCGTTTGATGCAGGTGTCAGGAAGGCTGGAATCAGCTGGTATCACGCTGAATGAAAGTAAGTGTGTGTTTGCGCAGCGATCTTTGACCTTTCTAGGTCACCTGATAGATGAAGAAGGTTTAAGGCCGTGTCCTGAAAAATGCCGTGCTATCACAGAAATGGCAGCCCCGCAAAATACTTCAGACATAAGAAGATTCTTGGGAATGGTTAATCAACTAGTCAAATTCTCAAAGGCCATTGCAGAGAAAAGCAAACCTTTACGTGAATTGCTTGGTCATGGGGACCGATGCAAGAATCTGCTTTTAATGCAGTTAAGCAGGAAATCAGCTCAGACACGGTGCTGGCCCACTATGATCCCAATAAGGAAAGCTTAATTTCAGCCGATAGTTCTTCCTTTGGCCTTGGAGGCCTGCTTCGACAGAAGCACGGCGAAACATGGAAGCCTGTAGCGTTTGCCTCTCATTCTCATAGTGACACTGAATGCAGGTATGCTCAGATAGAGAAAGAAGCACTGGCCGTGACCTGGGCATGCGAAAAATTTGCAAACTATTTGTTAGGCACGTCGTTTCACATTGAAACAGACCATAAGCCCCTAGTTCCCCTTCTTAGTAGCAAAGATTTGTCTGATATTCCGCCTAGAGTACAGCGTTTCAGAATGCGCTTGATGAGATTTCATTACACCATATCGCATACGTCTGGGAAAAATCTTTATTCAGCCGATACCCTTAGTCGGGCCCCTTTGAGTCATACAGAAGAATCTTATTTAGATCTGCAACGACAAACTCAGGCATTTGTTGATACGGTGATAAGCGGTCTACCGGCTTCCTACTCAAGGTTAGACCAGGTCAAGTATCACTATGACTCAGATCCAATATGCTGTAGTATTTCGAAATATTGCAGGAAAGGCTGGCCTGAAAAATCGGCATTAAATGAAACTTTGCAGCCTTACTGGGCGTTTAGGGGTGAGTTTACGGTACAGGAGGGTCTCTTACTCAAGGGAATTAGAATAGTTATCCCTGAGATTTTACATGGGGAAATTTTAGAGAAAATTCACGAAGGGCACCAAGGAATTGTAAAATGTAGGGAGCGTGCAAAGTCGTCAGTTTGGTGGCTGGGTTTAAGCACACAGCTTGAAAACATGGTAAAATCATGTCAAAAATGTATAGAACAATTAAAAGATCATGCTGAGCCGTTAAAGTCAATAGAGTTCCCCACTCGCCCGTGGCAGAGAATAGGAGCAGACTTATTTCAGCTTAATGGCGCTAATTATCTGCTAGTCGTGGACTACTTTTCCAGATACGTAGAAATAGCTAAACTGTACAGCCAAACGTCGGGTTCAATTATAAACCATCTAAAATCAATTATGGCGCGTCACGGTATTTGCGAGTACTTCCATTCAGATGGTGGTGCATATTTCACATCTAGTGCCTTTAATGAATTTGCAGTGCAGTATGGTTTCGACATTGTTATAAGTAGTCCAAAAATGGCTCAAAGTAACGGGATGATTGAACGCCATGTAGGTACAATAAAGGACATGCTTAAGAAAGCTGACGATCCGTATCTTGCTTTGCTAGCATACGGGACAACACCGCTCCATAATGGATTTAGTCCGGCAGAGCTCCTAATGGGCCGTAAGTTAAGAACGGCGTTACCAGTTCAGCCGAAACTGCTTGACCTTAAGTGGCCTGACCTGAGGAAAGTCGCATCACGCGAGAAAAATATCAAACACAAACAAAAACAATATTACGACAGACGGCATCGCGCGCGATCATTGCTGCCTCTCCGCACAAATCAGAATGTGTGGGTGAAAGATCAAAGGAAGACAGGTATTGTACAATCTAAAAGCAAATTTCCGCGATCGTATCATGTACAGACTGACCAAGGTATTATAAGACGCAACAGGCGGTTTTTATCGGCACTGCCCGAAGAAAATAAATCTGATACCAATGGCCAAAACCAAGGATGCTTTGAGACAGCCCCCAAATCACCTGTTAAATCGTGCGATAATTCAGAAAAACGCTGAAAACCATGAGAATTCTCAGGACACTGGAGGTCAAAATTACTATGTTACCAAATCTGGAAGATGCGTAAAGCCTCCAGACAGACTGACCTATTGATTAATTGCTTTATCAGCAGGTGAACTTGCTTGAATATGTTTATATAGTACACGCCTTGGAACGTTAACAGGACATGGTTAATAAAAACCCAGCATAAACATTACGAGCATTTATCAAGGAACTCTGCTCAGCCGGAGAGGGAGATGATGTGTTATTGACACTGACAGCCACTGGCTCTGGCATCTTGAGAAACATTTAGTTTTATCTTTTCCCACGCATGTAACTGAGACCACCAGGAAGGCCGGCTGACCTTGCCTCTGAGATACTTTTAGAACTCACTTATGTTCTGGACGCCTTGCCGTATACATGTTTAACTTGTAAATAAAACATATATCACAAACTATAGTTCCGTATTATTGAACCCATCTATTACTAATAAATAGTAATAGTAGTAACATTACAATCATGAATGACCAGTACTCTGGACATGTTGATAAAGAAACGTATCAATTTTCTTTGCTTTTTCGATTTTAAGCAAATGATCCTTAAACCTTGTTTTAAGGGCCCGTTTGGTCTGTCCAACATTCTGTATTCCTGTGCGAAAGCCCTGCTATCATTACATGCTATTGATAGGATTTTCAATTTCTTAATAAAATACAGAGATTATTTCATAAAATACATGAATTATTTCCCGGGACACTTGCTTAACTGATAAACAAATGGGTACCACGAGTTTATCAGATTTTCTAGTCGGTTCGTGCAGCCAGCTGAATGACTAAATGAAGTTACATGCGTTTCAATGGTCATGGTCATTCCTTGACCCAAGGTCACTAAGATTTCAAAACGTAAAACTTTCTCTTATCAGAAACTACTGGCCCAAACCAAATTTCAAATAAACTCTCTTGGGAGAAAGATAATGAAAATTTATTCAAATGGGTTTGGTCACATGACCAAGATGACCATCATGCACATACGTATGTGGTAAAAACCCTTCAAAACATTCTTCACCGGAACCAGTGGTTTGGTGGTTAGGAAATTTGGTATGTAGCATTTGGGACTCGGGCTTATCATAGTCAAATAGTGCCCCTTGGTGTACCTTGACTTGTTTCATGACAAGGTCCAGTTTGTTTCTTATGCTTTTTGAAATATTGGAAAATGTGAAAAGTTTTCATCTTTATCCTCCAAAAAAATTGGTTCGGGAGACATAGCGATCAGCTTGGCGTCCGTCCGTATGTCCATCCGTCTCTAGACAAAACCTTGCGGTCGCCATCACTCCAATACCCTTTGAACAAATTATACTAATGCACTTGTAATAATTGTGTCCGAGGTCGAGAAGGCGTGTCATGCACAAGAACCACAAATCGCTGGATGCCATGGTATATGGGAGGTATTTCTCCTGACAATATAACCTTGTGGCCAACTTGTAATCGCCTTATCTCCAATAACGTTGGAGTTATATTGATTGTACTTGGTCCAGTTGTATATGAGGTACAATTTTATATGAGGTTGAGAAGGCGTGTCATGTGCCAGGTCCACAAGTCTTGGTGCCATGGTATTGGAGTCATCTCCCCTGACAATATAACCTCGTAATTGCCAGAACTGAGATACATTTATGATACTTTGTAACATTGTATATGAGGTTGATAAGGCGTATCATGCAGAAGAACCAC
Organism: Anodontia alba; assembly: GCA_964016985.1. Lineage (NCBI taxonomy): Eukaryota > Metazoa > Mollusca > Bivalvia > Lucinida > Lucinidae > Anodontia > Anodontia alba. The sequence goes on from OZ024835.1 coordinate 52,170,245, forward strand.
AACTCTGGTTGCCATGGTATTTGAATAGTCTTCCTTGATAATATAACATTGTGATTGCTGTAACTCCATTACACTTTGAGATATATTGATGGTATAGTTATACATGAGGTTAAGAATACGTGTCATAAGCAAGAACTACAACTCGTTTTGCCATAGTATATGAGTTTTCTCCCCTGACAATATAATCTGCTGATCGCTATAACTCACAACACCCTACTGGGTCGTTATTAAATTGTACAAGATGTTAAGAAGGCATGTCACGAGCAAGAACCATGACTCTAGGTGCCATGATGGTTTAACGTAATGAGAAGTTTGTGGAATATATACCGGGTAGCTATTCAGATTGCACACATTTACAGGAAAATTCCTTTATTTTTATTCAATACAACAGAAAAGCAATCTCTGTACCAATTTATCAGGTACAAGTACAATGTATAAGATCCTGAATAATTGCTCAGCCTCAATAAGGAACAGCATTAAAGGTCTAGATTACTATGTAGCAGAGGGAGGAAGAGCCTTCCAGAATTTGGGCTTATAGCTGATGAACTCAACATATCTAATGCAGAGAACAAAGAGCTAAAGACAAGGCTTCTCGATTGCAAACGATACACCAAATCAGACTTTAAGGTATTCAATTACTTTGTACTGAATTGATTGTAGTTTTCCTATTTCAAATTTTGCATGTGTATTTATTTTGGGGTAGGTAAGTTTGGTTTGTTCATGGAATGAATCAGTAGTTTAAACATAAGTACTGTCCGTTCCAATACACATATTCTTATTTTTAGTCATAGTTTCTTTACTGTATAGCTAAATGAAACTTTCACAGTTCAATAAACTCTTAGGGCCAAGGACTATAACTCTGACTATTCCTTTTTTGTATTTGTTATGTATTTATCTACACTTGAGGTATCTGAAACATGGAATTGTGATTTGTTCGGATTTATCACCATGGACACATGTTTTTATATCCATGTTGAGCTCCTGTCAGTTAACCTATGCATACTATTCCCAGGCAATCTGATACCTTCCTAGCAGATGACCGGTACTTAGTGCACATATTTATTTTACATAACTTGGTAATATAACAGCTTGAATCAGCCAATTGGAATAAATGCCCATAGAAAACGTTAGTACAAAGTTCGAATATTTAATGTCAAGATAGCTGGTGAGCCTGAGACAACTTCATACAAGTGAGCTTTCAGTGAGCTCTTATAAAACTGTTTTGGGGCACATTGCTCATATTTACTATTATTTAAAAGACACAAACCATTTATTATCGCAATCAAGAAGTTTTATTTTTCTCTTTTAATGTTATAAAATTACTTAAACTTAGTTCGGAAAGAGTGTTGTTTTGTTGATGTGAAGGAGCCACTGCTATGTCAGAAATAACAGCAATCAGATCTAGCAGGGATTTGCTTGGTTATAAATCACTGTTTGGAGGTCAGTGGTATAGAAGATTATAATTATTCACAAGGTGGACATATCATTAGCTCTGGAGTAATATCGCATGCGTTTCAACAATGGTGGAAGGGTGGGAGAATCTGAAGGAAACAACAGCTCTTTTGTCGACGAAAGCATTTAGATTAAAAATATATCTGCTTTTGTGCGTGATTTATTGAGTGAAAATTACACTTCATCCTGTAAGCAATGCATGGCTGTTTCTGAAATCTTAGATGAAATAATGCTTAAAGTGGAAAGTACCACCTGGAAAAACTAGGATGCTTTTATGTTTAAGGTAATTATTACAGTAGAATCTGAACTTAAGTTAACACCCTCTGTGCACACCACGTGTACCTGAAGTGCACTATTCATTATTAGTCTTTATATGTGTTGTGCACCTCAGGTGCCCAACAAGTGCACTTTGTGTAAACATCAGTTCAGACTCTACTATATCATTTATCTGTTCCAGGAATGAATTTCATTTTAGTGGAATTAATCGATGTTTAAATGCTGGCAAATCACATAAAAACTGAGTAAAACTTGAAATTTCTCCCTAGAAAATTTAGAGAGAGCCAAACTGATTGGTTTGCCAAACGGAGAATGACCTAGTATGTAAGTCACAGTCCACAAATCTGGAGATGAAATAGAAACATTGACACATCTTCATCTCTTTTCATCACAGGTTAGTAATCAAAAGTGTGGGTGCACATGTATTTTTAGAATGCTTGTATGAAAATACAGAAAGAGCTATTGCACTTTCCCCGGCACTCACATCCACAAAATGTAGCCTGTTTGGAGCACTGTCTCTAATATAAAAGCAGTGGATAAATTCTTACCAGTTTGCCTTGATAAATCATAGGGATAGGTGTAAATGCTTACTAGACTGGGATAGGAGTAAATGATTACTAGATTGGGTGACCTTTGCCATAATTTTCAAAGTCACAGGGCTTAAAACATAGTCAAACTTTGACCAAGAAAAGCTTTGCACTTTATCTTTTTAACAAATGGATGGATAAGAACCGATTGTATTTTGGTAGATTTACCCAATTTTTAAAGTCACTATGAGATTAAGACCTTTAAAAATAACCTCGTCTGCACTCTAGCTCCTGAACTGAGGGATGGATTCGGATCAAGTTTGGTAGGTAATATGAGGTAGATGGTTTCAATAACATTTTGGATATTTGTGCCCTTGTCTTAATTTTCAAGGTCGCCATCGGACAAAAACTTATTTGAAAATAAGCCTGTCTGCATTCTTACTACTGAATCAGCGGATGGCATTTGGTCAGACTTGGTACACAATGTGATTTTATTTTAGTGACCAATGGATGGATAAGAACTGATTGTATATTTGGTGGATGTAAAATAATTGCCTTTGCGCTTACCAATCAAAAGCATACACATTTCTTTGCAGTATAACAGTTCTAGTTATCTGGCCCTTTTTGTCCAGATGTCTTGTTATTCATTTGTGTTCCAGGTTTCAAAAGACGGAAGTGTAACAGCCTCTTTGATGTGTCATGTTGTAGAAGATTTGGAAACTCTTCTACCAGCAATCTCAGAAGTACATCTTTTCTCAGATAATGTTTATCCTCAGAAGCCAGCTTGGAACTAAACTGGAAACGTATAACAGCAAAGGATGGCAAAGATATTCACTTGTGTAATATGAATTGTATGAGGTGCGTATAGAAGAATCCGTCCCTACGGTCACTGTCTAGCATCATAGGGCTATGCTGAGTGATGCCAGACAGTGGTCCCGAAGGATGGGTTTTCTTTACGCACCGAACATTCGTAATAGGTTTTTTTTCTTGCACACATTCCAGTTCCAATGACTGATACTAATTTAAGTCATTAAATCTCCGCACACCTCCGGTACTAAATGGAGTTGACTTTCACAATCTTAGTTTGACGTCATTTGTCACGCGGCGATGACATCGACAGCAATAAAGTTACGTGACATACTATCAAACATATATACTGACCAATGCGCGTGGTAATTTTCTTTTTGGGGTAAGATGAGATGGGTGAGATAAGAATTCCTATCCCAGGGTAAAACCAATGATTCCTTAATCTGGCATTTAAAAAAGCTTGTCTGCACTGTGTTTCCTTTTAAAAAAATATTTTTGCCTACGAAATTTTATTCATCGGACAATTATCAGTTATTGGCTGCATATGTTAATGCTCATTTAGTGGTAATTGCTGTTAAGATCATCTTTTCTGTACCTCTACTGCTAAGTTTGCAGTGAGTATTAAAGAAAAACAAGACAGACTTCCTACGTTATGTTGGATACCAAAACTTCAGAAACGACCTTTCATTGCTAATTCAAGTTCATGTACGACTAAGATTTTGTCCAAACTGCTAACTTCATGCCTTACTGCTGTTAAAGACACTGGATTAGATACTACCGTACTGTTTACGAAAATGACGGGATTTACTATTTTTGGTCAATTAAAAATTCCAATGAAGTTCTCAATAAATTTAAATCTTAAAAACTTAAAGGCTTATAAATTGTCTACATATCGTTTTTCTACACTGTATACTACGCTATCTCATCATCTTACAAAAGATAAACTTTTTGATTTAATTAACCGAAAGTTTATTCGAGAAAATACCCAATATTTGGCTTGCAACGAAGAATGTGCTTTTTTTTCACTTCGGATGTATACAATAATCACAATTTATGGTTGTCACAAAGTTCGTGATGCCCTTGTTTATCTTTTGGATAATATTTTTATTACTATTGGTATCCCGATGGGAACTTATTGAGCTCCTCTTGTTGGAGATTTGTTTCTTTTTTTTTTTTTTTTTTTTTTTTTTTTTTGTTATTAGAGAGATTTCATGAAGTCTCTCTCAAGAGAAAATCAGGCTGACATTATTGAGGCTTTTAATTCAACCTTGATGATTTATTAAATATTGACAATATTTACTTTGACCAAATGGTGGACCGCATATACCCTATAGAACTCCAGTTAAATAGAACCAATTCTTCCGATACAGTTTCCACTGTGATCTTCCAGATGGGCTTTAATATGATTATCTAACAATTTGGATTATTGCAATACAAAGAAAGACTAAAATCTGGACACCCTCGTTCCAGGGCCATGTGCCCACAGAGCATCGCACATTAAGTCCTGTATAAAAAGATATTTGATGATGGAAATGATGTAACTACACCTGAAGAAATGAAAAATGTGAGTTTTATGGAACGGTCTAACTTTAATCCATCAGGCGACATGTGTAATTAAGGCACATTTCCAATGTAATACATGCACAGAGGCACGCTTGATGACTTCATGTTCAAACATTTAGTTTTGTCGGTGGTCTACTCTAAATAATTCTTCAGTAAATTATGTCCCACACCAAGGGGAGGAGGGGGGAGGGGGCATTTTTTTTTTGGGTGTGGAAACTGTCATCGTCTGGGTCAATGCCTTGAAGTCTCTAACTCTTGAACCAGTAAGTGGATTCTTACCACTTGTATATATATATTATTGGAACTGGGGGTAAAAGGTTATTAGATTAGGTGACCTTTGACCTAATTTTAAAGGTCATCGAAGTGCACACATTGTTCAAATTATTACCAAAAGCTTCTATATCTCCTGAACCAATAGGTGATATCAGGTCAAACTTGCTACATAATATAATTGAGATGGTCTCAAGAATAGATTAGATTTTGGTGACCTTGACCCAACTCAAGGTCACCATGGGACTTCGGCTATAAATAGTTAGCGTGTCGGAACGCTATCGCCTGAGCCAATGGATCGATTTGGGTGAAAGGCTCCATATTCCTCAAAAATAGACCAAAAGGTTAAACAAATTGATATATAGTATTAATACTGTCATAAAATGTGGCATCTGACAGCCTGTAAAATTTCAGTTAGTCTCTATTTTTTTAACTGGATCAAAAATAAAACGAATGTTTTTATCGTATCTCTGAATTAATGTTGGCAATATTAATTCAGAGAAACACAACAACATTTCATTTCAAGAACGAGAGACTAACTAACAATTTACAGGCTGTCAGGTGCCACATTATTAAACATTTCATTGATGATAAAATATTTATTTTGGGGGGAGTATGGAGCCTTTAAACTGTGCACATTATATAACTGGGATTATCTAAAGAACTGATTAGACTTTGGTGACCTTGTCTCAATTTTTTGAGAATAAGATGACCTTTGACCTTTCAGTGGTATGGTCAAATTTGTGTCCCAGTTGCTGAAGCAATACCGACAGAATGTTGCATGGCATTTGCAAATATGTAATAGCTGTATTGATCAAGTGAACGAATTGTTGCCCAAGGGCCTCTTGTTTCGCATTCATCCCAGTGTGATTCTGTGGTCTAGAAAAATCAACATAACGTCATCACGACGGATCGTCAGAGGACGTTACCACAGTACTGTGTATGAATTTACGCCGGCGTCAAGTCGCTTTTCTGTCTCTACGCCATCTTATAATTGAAGATTGCAGGCTGTTGCCCGTACATTGTATCGGATAAATTTCTTTATTTGTTGTTTTTTTATTGACTTCCACACACTTAACTTACGACAACCAAACTTCAGGTATTTTTAATGTCTGTCGCGACTGTTAAAAGTTAACATATAATAAATACTTGTAGAGTTATTGGTTTATATAATTGCATAAAACAAAAATGCAAGGGATATTTCGCGCATCATTTTTTGCTATCTGCTTGATAGGTAGGTGGTATACAAATTTTTTATTATACATTTCATCCTTGCGTTTCTGGAATGAATTATTCCGTCCGTCTTTGAATTTGTACACATCCATTGTTGCAGATATTGTACCAGTCAAAATCTAGAAATAAAAAAAGACTAGCAGCGTAGATCCTGGTGAAGGTAGGGGGTGGGGCTCGTTTGAATAAGTTTGGTTTTGTTCTACCAGGCTGATCGTGTTAAACATTTTTAAACAAAGAATTTTTTAAGGAGGGTTATTTGGTGACATTTCCAGGATTTTTTGGGCTTTTATGTCCTTGCTCCATAAAAAACACAAAAACATTTATTGTGGGTAAATATTAAAAGCAGTACTTGCTTATTAAAAGCAGAATTTGCTGATAATTCCGGGGTTCTTTGTTTCTTGTTTCGTCATGAAAAAAAGAAAACAAATTGAACGATAATCCATCGCCACTATCATGTGGCGGACAGATAACTCTGCCGAAAATCGAAAATGAACGAAATTTGCTCATTAGCAATCCCAAACCAGATCTCCACTATATCAATGCACCTACCAATTTTGGAGAAAATCCATTTACTCAAGTTATTGTTTGAGCTCTAAATTGCAGACGCTGGCGGGCAGATAGCTCTTTCAAGAATTGACGAAATTTAAGAATTAGCAATCCCAATCCAAACCTCCAAAATATCAATGCACATATGACGTTTGATAAATTCCATTGATATTTACTCACCTTATCGCCCGAACACGAAAATACTGATGGACGGACAGATGGACGAATACCCCGCCTCTATCGTGTACAGACAAAGACAAAATAAATAATAATTAAATAACAAAAACAAAACAAACAAGAATGCGCTGTCAATGGTGCGCCATCACAAATCCCCCACACTGTTTGCTAATGCTGCTAATAGCATGTCGGACGGACGGATGGACTTGGTCTCCTACACCTATTATAAGTGGAGGTTATGTAACAAGTTTAGGTAAATTCCGCCCAGTGGTTTAGGAGACGATAGCGTTACGGATAGACGGACGGACGCACGGAAAAATAATGTTGCTCTCGCACACTCTAACCATGAGGGGAAGCCATGTAGCAAGTTTTGTTGAATTCCGCCCAGTAGTTTAGGGGAGGGGGGATGGAAATAGCATGACGGATGGATAGACGGACGCACGGACAAATAGTGTTGCATTCGCGCACCCGAACCATGAGGGGAAGTGCTGTAGCAAGTTCAGTTAAATTTCGCTCAGTGGTTTAGGAGGAGATAGCGAGATGGAAAGATTGATGGAACGACGGGCGCACGATAAATGATGTTGCTTTCGCACAACCTTAACATGAAGGGAAGTGATGTAGCAGTTTTGATTGAATTCCATCCAGTGGTTTAAAAAATTCAGTGGGTTGGGGCATGAGGGTATGTCTTTGGCTTGGCCCGCCGTGGTTCAACTATTGGTTTTCATTTACACTAGCATACAATACAATTAGCCATGAGTACTCGTCTTTGCTCATTTTAGTGATTAATTTGATTTTTATGTTTTCGCTTTGACTGAGTTCGGAGCCTTTATGCGAACCAATTTTTTATGTATTTCTGTATTAACAGTAGCATCGGGACCGTGGGTGAAGCTGGCTAGCTGTAGAAGTGAATTAAACCCCCGGTGGTTTACTCTATTGACCGTTCTAAGGCGGTGGTCTCGGTGTTAGTCTTACTCTTTGGTGCTTTGTGGTTTATTCTACGAGGCGATTTGTTATATGTCTTACCTTGTGCCATTTTGTTCTTGTGTTTTTTAGTCCTTTTAGCATTGCAATACCTCGCTTAGGGAAGAGAGAGCTAATCTTAGTGCTTTTCGTACGTTTGATCGATTTGTATTTGTTTGGATTTGTCGGTTTCCTCTTCCTCTTGGTGTCTGGGAAGGGCTGCGGTTTGTGATTGTGGCACTCCCTGGACCTTTATTTTACCTTTTTTAGGAAGAGATAGCGTGACAGACAGATGGACGGACGACAAGTACACGGATTCACGGACCGACGAAAAAATGTTGCTGTCGCAAAACCTTACCATGAGGGAAAGTGATGTAGCAAGTTTGGTTTAATTCCGCCCAGTGGTTTGAGGAGATAGTGTGACAGACAAATGGACGGATACACGGACGGACGGACGCACAAACAATGTTGCTGTTGCACACCCTTACCATATGGGACTTGATGTAGGAAGTTTGGTAGAATTCCGCCCAGTGGTTTAGGAGATAGTGTGACGGACAGACGGACGGACGTACGAACGGATGGAGGCGTTAACAATATCTCCATCGCTTTTCTTATAAAAGCGTGGGATAACAACACACACACACACACACCGCAACAATAACAACATTTGTTGTGGTTACACACAACATATCTTTTTTTTACTAGGCAACTGATGAAATGTACTCCAAAATTATGACCAAATGGTGCTCCTAATAATTTCTCTGTTACTGTGTCAATAATATTGAACTGTTTCTACAGCATTTCATACGAGGCTGCATGTGTGCCTAGCAAAGACTCACAGTCTGCACAGAGTCTTCGCAAGGCACTCTTTTGGTAGCCAAGGACCCAAAGCATGTTCAGGCGGACCGCGAAGACTAATATCCGCGCATGCCGGCCTCGGTGAGTCAGTTGAATGCGCGTCCGACTGGTGATCAGGAGATTGCTGATTCGACCCCGCTGGGTAGGCAACATTCTTTCCTGAAGATCTATCGGTAAATATTTTCTACGGTCATTCTCTCCCTTCCGCTGATTCAAGAAGAGCAGTTTCTGGCGAAAGCATATGCACAATACTGTTTAACCGCTTAGAGGACTAAGCCTGCCCAGTAACAGTGTGGTTAGGTAAACTTACGCGCTACACATGAGCCCATTGGGCTGTCCGGGCCGTAAAACCTGAACACAAACAAAACAAAGTATCAGCGCAGGCTGATCGGCGTCTTCACTGAGTGTACATACAAATTTGTAGGAAATACTTTGACTCGGCCTTGTTCGTTTTTTATTAGGTCGATTGTTTATAATCGAGCCGTAGTATACAAACGCCAGTATTACCTTAAGGTAGATGTCCACTTGATTATCATTGACCTAGTTTATCAAACCGCGCGTTAGGGGAAATCCGGGTAACGCTATTCTTGTTGCTGTGGTGTCAGAGTGCTGTTGGTGGAGGGTTATCTGTAAAAACCTGGACTGGGACATTTGGGCATTTACAAACAGTGCAGAACCTGTTCATACGCCACAGGTGTGCACAATACAAGGGTTAAAAGAAACAATCGTTTCAGGTCCCCGTTCAGGACCATTTTTCCAGCCTACACTCAGAGACAAGCAATCCACCGATGCTATCAGTAAACAGCATTGTACACTACATTGCTGCCTATGAATCTGCTTAGTGAAAATGCGTTAACAGTAAACCTACTAATACTTTGTTTTCTAGTCAGGCTTAATCCTCATCCTAGCGGTGAACCAGTACTGTGTACACATACTTTTGCCAGTAACAGACAAATGCCCTTCTGAATTAGCGGAAAGCGACGAATGACCATAGAAACGATTTAGTTTAAACATATTTTATTCAGAATTAATGACACACCAATCAATATAACAACATACAAAATAATAGGAGTGGAACGAAAGCAAATTGCTTATGAAATTCCTCTCCTCATACATACAATGTATCTGATAACGGCATAAGGTTGTAAATATGTTAATGCATTCATGTGACATATCTACCAATATATGCTAATTTTAACATAAGATTACTATATAGCGATAATAGAACTTTATATATTCAAACATAAGCATACGGACAAAGAGGAAAAAGAAAAGAAAAGAAAAAAACAACATAATAATAATCTGCTTTATCAATGATAAGGAGGAAAAAACTGAAAGAAATGCCATGAGGTAGAGCGAAAGGACATATAAAAATGACAAAAGAAAACAACCAAAATGTGTTAGGAAAGTAGGGACCGCCATCTGCACTGTGAGAACCGAAAAATGGCCAAATACACTAACCTGTTGTCCTACTGGATACTAAATATATTTGTGATTCCTTTGATTTATCTCACGGGTATCATGATACATGTATTCGCATCACTCACCAACGAGGAAAACTATGCCATGAAAAGGTAAGGTTAAAAACGCTTTCTTCGTTTAATTTAATCATGAACTGCCTCGAAATTTTTACGTTATATTCACAACTTACAGTGCTAATGCCAAACAAGAGAACATTAACAGAAATCAGGCAAATGAGTGAAATTATTCGAAAACTTCTTGGTTTTGCCCATAGTAAAGGGGACATGCTAATAGAAAGTGATCAGCGGTTTCCGTACTGCCACAAGTGCACTGGGAAGTATCAGAAATATTTTTACGAAAACGATCCTAATTTAAGGAACTACAGTTTGTTCGAAGACGTGTATGCAACATCTGCAGACGTCTGTCGCCAATGTCAAAGTATTTAGGTATGTCTGGAACAATTACGTTTTGGTCAAGGCGTGATTTGAAGGCATGGAATGAACTAGCGTTTCTTGTTTCTTCCGACAAACTATTCCATTCTCTAATCATAGAAGGGAGAAAGGCATTATGATATTGACGTGTTCGTGTGTCAACTGTTTGTAAGTTATTTGTATTTCTTAAATTATATGAATATCACTTATAGAAGGTTGTACAAGAAAGGAGAGATAATTTTGCCTTCGTCTTCTGGAATCTAGGGTTTCCCATCCTATTTTTTAAAGGCAGTTTTTCAATAGATATTAATTTTATTGTTCCAATAGAAATTCTTGCAGCCTCATTTTGATTTTTTTTCTTCTTTTTCGTATTGGGTACAGTTTTCCAAACTTTCGTTTCCGTATTCTAGGATGAGTCTTATAAATGTGGTAAATTTGAAACTGAAGTCAACGCATAATGTTTATTCTGGCCTATGCTTTGGTTTTTATGCAATCAATATGTTATGCCACGTACATGTACCATCGTTTGATAAAAGTGCCAAGATGTTTATGAGTATCTACTACTTTAATTATTTGTTCTGACATGAAGATAGAAGGATGATCTGGTTTGTTGGCCTTCCGTGATATTATAAGGGATTCAGTTTTGAAAGGATTAAAAGACACCAGCCATTGTTTTGCCCATCGTGCCACTTTTTTTAAGTCAGAATTAAGACGTTTAGCTGCAAATGTTGGAATTTCAACAACTATATACTGGCTTGTGTTGTCAGCAAAGAGGTGAATATTTGAGCCAGTATCCTTCACAATGTCATTTATGTACAGCAAAAATAATAAAGGTCTAAGAATAGATCCTTGTGGGACACCGGCTTTTAGAGGGTTCCAGTATGATTTAACACCTGAAAAAGTCACCCGCTTTTGCCTGTTGCTTAGATAATCAATGAATCAATTCAAAAGGCATCCTACTATGCCAGCTGCTTTCAGTTTTTGAATGAGACTAGCATGCCAAACACGGTCAAATGCCTTGCTAATGTCACAAAAGACAACTCTTACATCTTTACCCGAATCAAGAGCATGATATCATAGACATACGTTAATTGATTATTAACAGTAGAATCTCGAGGTATAAATCCAGATTGTAAAAGGATATCATTATTACGAAAATGATTGTAAATGGGTTTAAAAATGCATCTCTCAAAGGTTTTATCCAAGGTATTAGGCAGGGAAACAAGCCTATAATTTGAAACTAATACAGGATCTCCAAATTTGTGAATCGGACAGACGTGTGCTTCTTTCCAGTCGTCTGGAACTTTGCTATTTTGAAGCGAAAGGTTGTAGAATAAGGATAGCGGATCTGCAAGTTCATTTGGCAGTTCACGAAGAACTCTATTATTTATACCATCACGTCCAACAGCCTTCCCCAAAGGAAGATTTTCCAAAATCGATTTCACTTCTAAAGCAGTAATGTTAAGTGATGACAGTTTTTGTTCTTCACTAACTAGTAAAGGAACTTCAGGAACATCTAAACTTGCATCGTCCAACAGTGTCTAATCCCTGAAAAGGTCATTAAAACATTTGCTTTTATCTTGGTCCTCAGTATATGTACAATCTTCATGTTCAAGTGATGGTATGTAAGAATTAGAGAGGGGAGATATAAAAAAATAAAGTTGACCACCAGCCTTTTGAGGTAAGAGCACTAGGTTTTAATTTATTTCAGAGATTAACATAGTATAACTTCTGAGATTGCAAGTCGTTTTCTCACTTTTTTTCTAAAGTGTCTAAACCTTTCCCAATTTACATGTATATTTGAATGTTAAGCCTTTCTGTATGCCCTTTTACGTATCCTAATATGTCTTGTAAGTGCCATAGTAATCCAAAGTGGGTCAGCCGGACGTATTCTTACATTTCGATTAGGGATACAATCATTGAATAAAGTAATAATATTTTAGTTATATTTTTAATACATTGTATATACATTTATATCTGTTTTGCACAGTCCATTCAAGTCCGTCGATGATGCATTATGTCTTAAACGATTATAGTCTCCTTGTTCATAAATCCAAATCCGGCGCATATATGACTTTCGTTTGGGTTTTACAAATCGTAATATACCATAAGTAGGACAGTGATACCGTCGGTCTTGTTGTAAGAAAGGGTCTCCTACACCGCGCATTACTAAATGATCATTTAAGAATGATGTCCAGTAATGAAGAAAAATGTTCTGTATAAAGAGTTGGTTCCTCGATAACTTGGTTTAAGGAAAATTGCTCACAAATTGCTTTGATTTTTTGAGATGAGTTTGAACTGAGCATGCAAAAGTTGAAAAACTCCTGCTTTAATAATATCATTTATTCCTGTATCAACTGCCAGGGAGATAAAATTCTCAATAGACGTATAATGATTAGCATCTGAATTGGGTGCTCTGTAGAATAATAGACGTATAATTAGCATCTGAATTGGGTGCTCTATAGAATAAACTGAAAACCTTTTCTTATGTTTCGCTTTGATGCAAGTTGGAAGCCTTTATGCGAACCGAATTTTTATTTTATTTTATTTTTTCTGTATTAAGAGTTGTATCAGGACCCAGGGTGAAGTCGGCTAGCCGTAAAAGTGCTTTAACCCACTCCCATCCCCGGTGGTTTATTTTACTACCCGCTCTAAGGCGGTGATCCCGGTATTGGTCTTACTCTTTGTTGCTTTGAAGAGAGAGCTAATCTTTGTGCTTTTCGTGCGTTTGTACGATTTGCGCTTGTTTGGTTTGTTTCCTCTTCCTCTTGGTGTCTGGGAAGAGCTGCGGTTTGTGATTGTGGAACTCCCTTGACTTTTCTCTTACCATTTTTTTTCATAATAATCTCTATCCACAGACATTCTATTCCTCGTGGCTCAAGGTCATTTCTGCGTCTATAGAAATGTGTGTCTTTTACATATATAATCACACCGCCATGATTATCGCGGACCCTGTCTTTACGTTCAGGGGAGTGATAAGATTGAAGCTGCATGCCCGCAGAATGAAGAGAGGTAATGCTGAGATGTCAAAGTCAGAAAATTCAGCAAATAATACATCTTGTTTATTAAAAATACTCTACACTTTATAATGAACAAATGCTAAATAGGAAGAGAGAGACGAAGTAGCAAATTGGAACCGTTTCCAGATGAAGAGCTAACGTAACGGTCCGAAAGAGATGATATCGGACCAGGGTTTGGATGGTTATCTCCCGATACCAAGAACAGAACGTAGAACATTGTAATGGATAGCGCAAAAATAAGGAATAAGTGAATTCAACGTTTAGTCTTTGTTAATTGCTCAATAACAGCTTCATTGAGAGATGCCGAGATTTTGGGTACGACAAGAGTAATCAATGATTGTTTTATAAATGAGTAAGTATATTAAATATCCTTGCATAGCAAAAGGTAGGACAACAAAGTGAAATACAATAGCGTAATTAAAATAGAATTTGTACGTGCGTAGGGTGCTGGTCGTGTTCTTCCTTTTCAGTTTTACGTAATCAATATCAAAAGATAGATACAAGAACAACACAGTCAGCAACCTACACAAGAGAGAGAGAGAGAGAGAGTTTTGTTAACTTTATTGTTTTTGTTTGATTTCATTGCATTTAGAATAGCGGATAAAATCTGATAGAAACAACAAATATCATGTAACATCAGTGCATCCTAAAGAATTTCTAATAATTACCGTACAATATTCACTTTAGAATAGTTTGGAATTTGCTGCGGCAGCTCCTTTGCACTCAGAAGGCAGAGAGAGACAGAGATAGAGACAGAGAGAGACAGAGATAGAGACAGAGAGAGATAGAGGCAGACAGAGAGAGAGACACAGAGACAGAGACAGAGAGATAGAGACAGAGAGAGATTGAGAGAGACAGAGAGAGAGACAGAGAGATATATAGAGACACAGAGAGATAGAGACAGAGACAGGGAGAGAGATACAGAGCGATTGAGAGAGTGAGAGACAAAGAGTGTGAGACAGGGAGAGAGAGACAGAGAGAGTTGGCCTTTCTACTACATTTGGAATCAACATTAAGATAATCTATGTAAGGTTGTATGCTGGTAACCAGACAAATTACGCGCATACAATATGAGAAATAATCTGTGCACAACAAGAAGTATTCGTCCATCCGGAAATGAGCTATGACACAGTAAAGTACTGTAATACAAGTGATCAGCAGGCATACCAGGAAAGGTGTATCGCTGCAGATTGTATCAGCATAACCACTTAAACAATTTCCATTTAAGGTTAACCAACATTCCCAACTGGTCACATATAAATCTAGTGAAAATAAAGGGTAACCTGATTGACTAAACGAATCTCTCTCAGTTATCAACAAGTTTGACCAGACGAATGCTTACTGACCCCTATGTTGCTCGTAGAGCACTGATATATCAATGCTAAATACAGGAATCCCATGCTTCATCATGGTCAGTAAACATTTGTCGAAGTTTACTCATGATAACAATTGCAATCTACCGTCGGAGAGAATACTGACAATCTGTACTTATAAATCCAAGATTCATAGATATGGTACAAATATACCCTGTTATACGCTGGTTTGGTACATACTGCTATATTCCAAGTTTACCGACAGGCATGCCCTGTGAGGTAGAGTAGACCCATTTCAAACCGACGATAGCAGCTTGATCCATTGTAACGTAGTCAGGATCTACTAGGTTATTTTTATGAGTTATTGATAGATCGTAAAGTAAGGGTTGCCTTTATACCTAAAGGAGTGATATTAGTTCGTAAACTTGGTTGAAGCCTTTAACAGTTAGTTTTGAATGATATTTAGTCATCTAAAATTTTAAAATCTACTAGACTATAAAATGCAGCAATGTACTAAAGGACACCTTATGTACATTATTGTTTATACTGGATCTCATTCAAAGCCACTGTTTAAGTAGGGCTTGATACAAAACCAGAATTTAAAATTGAAGGTAATTACTAACTGTTAAAATAAGTAATTACATCAGAAATCCATGTATATTATGCACGGTTTAATTGGACCTAAAAGACTGTTGCACTGATAATTAGTAATCTAAAGAATATTGCATTTAAACGTATAAATGGATGGAAATTTTGAAAGGTATGCTTTAAAATCTTATAAGACTAAGTCAAACGAGTGGGAAAACCTACGTCTTATGAAAAAGTGAAAAAAGACTATAGATTTTTTCCGAAAAGGACCTGTTCAAACCCGTTAGTTGTTTTTACGTTCCTTTCCCCCCACCCGCTTTGTAACTTGGATCCCCTTTGGAATATTATGATACTTGGTAGAAATGTAGAACAGGATGAGACGACATGCCGCGTACAAGAATGACACCTCTGGCTTTCTTACTTTCAATGTTATCTCCCTTTGTTGTATTTGGCAGTGAGTATGCATTGATTTCGAGTACGCTCTGTAAGTCGAATGCCATTAAGATTACTTTTATGATACGAGTACCTGGTAGAAATGTAGAACAGGACATGATGTCGTGTCGCGTACAAAAATGACAACTCTGGCTTTTTTACTTTTGGAGTTATCTCCGTTTTTTTGTTTTGTTTGAAAGAGATTTTGTGTCCGCTCTGTAACTGGACTACCCTTTTGAATATTTTGATGGTACTTGGTAGAAATGTAGAACAGGATAAGACGACGTTTCTGGTACAAGAATGACAACTCTGGCTTTTTAATTATCTCCTTTGTTTTCTTTGAAATAGACTTCGTGTCCGCTCTATAACTCGAATACCTTTCAGAATATTTTGACGTACTTGGTAGAAACGTAGGACAGGTTTAGACGACATGTCGCATACAACAATGACAATTCTGCCTTTCTTACTTTTGGCGTTATCTCCCTTTTTTATATTTGGAAGGGATTATGCATTGATTACGTGTCCGCTCTGTATGTCGAGTACCCTTTGGAATATATTTATGATACTTGGTTGAAATGTGGACCGGAACGATACGACGGTTCGCGTACAAGAATGGCATCTCTGGCTTTCTTACTTTTGGAGTTACCTCCTTTTGTTTTGCTTTTGAAATCCATTCCGTGTCTGCTCTGTAACTCGAATACCCTTCGGAATATTTTGATGGTATTATGTAGAAATGTCAACAGGACGAGAGGATTTGGCTTGTACAAGAATGACAACTCTGCTTTCTTACTTCCGGCGTTATCTCCCATTGTTATGTTGACAGTGATTTTGCTTTGATTTCGTGTCTGCTCTGTAAGTCGAATACCCTTTGGAATATTTTAAGAAACTTTTCAGAATGTCGAACAGGACAAGACGACATGTGAATTACAAGAATGACAACTTTGGCTTTTTTACTTTTGGCATTTTCTCCCCTTCGTGTGTTTGAATTTGATTTCGTGTACGCTCTGTAAAACAATTATACCCTTCGGAATTTTTTGATGATACTTGGCAGATATGTAGAACAGGACGAGATGACGTGTTGCATACAAGAATGACAACTCTGGCTTTCTTACTGTTGGAGTTATCTCCCCTTCTTAAGTTTGAATTTGATTTCTTGTCTGCTCTGTAACTCCAATACCCTTTGGATTATTGTAATTTTACTCGGTAGAAATGTACAACAAGATGAGACGACGTGTTCTCCTACGTTAAATATCTTGACTTGACGACGTGTTGCGTACAAGAATTACAACTCTGGCGCGCGGGGTGGGGGGGGGGGGGCATTTTTTTTCTAAAAACCTTTTCTAGTTATCATTTTTTTCGTTGTTTTGATGAAAACAACAACTAAAAAAAAACTCAGCGTATGCACTAAGGATAAAAGTACTTATATTTGCAGATTACCGTATTATCATCGTTGAAAACACTTAAGCACAATATTTTAATAAGTGCGTCCAACCCGAACCGCACAGCGGTTCGGCATGCAGACGCACTACTATAGACTAACCATGTGACCAGTGATGTGTGTAACCAAAACTATGATGGTCCAATAAACGCTTGGGTGGTTCGGTGCTTATCCTGGAAAACAATAAGCGTTCCGTGATTTAGCAGAGGCTATTGACACGACATCCGTGCCGATAATAGCAACAAAACAACCAATAACGCCAAGTATTCCAATTGCAAGGGGTTGAATCACGACACATGACGTCAGCCTACAAAATTTGCCGCCATTTTGAATTTTGTCTCCACTTCGAATTATATTTCTATCCATTCTCTGTCTATTTACAAATTAAGCATGATGCGTTTAGTGTATAAGGTACACTTTTATGTAGACTTTTAGATAACACATAGACTTAACGCTCTTTTCTCGTGATAATCTGTAAAAACTTCGACACAATAATATGTTTGTTCGACCGGTTCTTTAATTGTTATTTTTAATGTTTTTTTTTTTTTTTTCGTACGAAAGTGTATTGTCGTTGTACCTGCCACCGACATACACCAGTTTTCAGTATTCGGAAAGCATGGCACTCGCCCATCGGGGCCCGCGAAATAGATGTGCTGCCTAAAGCCTCCATGGCAGAGCTGTTAGTAATTAAGCAGGACCCGAATTCATGTGATCAGGTCTGTTCGGATAAAAGTCCCATAAATTTGGAGGCAATGTCTAGAAACTACTGAAATATTGTTGACTTGTCGCAATTCATGCAGTGGATTCAGAAGTCAAGCGTGGTCTGAAATCAAATTCAGTTAGACCTGGTCAATCCACCTATGAAGCATGTGATGATAATTTGGACGCACGGATATAGGTAGCACCTATTAAATTCATATTAACCATATGTAAATGTACGCGAGTGTTCTCAACAATGATAATGTGATTATGCATCAAATTTGCCAACATAAATGCCTGGGCCCAGTTGTTCAAAGCTAACTATGTCGTTAGTTAACGATTCGTTAAAATTTACATCTAGTGATATACAAATATGCTGAAATTTTTTGCTGAAAAAAATGTGAGTAGCTTTTGCAGCAGTGCAAAAGCTACTCACATTTTTTCAGCAAAAAAATATGAGAATATTGTATATTGAATCCGCTAAAACAGTTGTTAAGCTAACGACGCTTTGAACAACTGGGCCCTGACTTTTTTCTACATACGCTGAGCCTAACCTGCTTTTTTGTCAGAACAATGAAATGGAAACCGACAGCAACTTACCGATTTAAATGGACCCTTTCGCACTAGTCTGTAGTCGTTTTAAACGCTCTATTTAAAGTGATGTAGAAAATAGAAAGCAGTTACCGCATTCGACCTAATTACTACACTGTGCGTTTAGGTTTTTTTTTTTCTGTTTCTTTTTTTTTTTTTTCAAAATTACTGAGAACATATGCAAATATAAGCTGAGGACTTATTCGATGATTTTTATGCGATTTTTTTTTTCTGATTTTCTTTATAAACGCATAGGTTGTAGGTGCACATTTGAATTGCATCCACAAATCGATGCAATTCAAATGGGGACCACAACATATGCCTTTCTTTATAAAAGCATATACTGTGGGTACTCATTTGAATCGCATCGAAAAGTTGATGAAAGTCATATAGGTACCCACAACATATGCCTTTATAATGAAGCAGACAAAAAAGTACACTGGCTGTAATCTGAAGACTATGGGATTGCTTCACTGTGCGCCTATAGTGATATGTGCGGTAATAAGGTCGAATACGGTAGGAATATTTTGCAAATTACACATGCATATATACATGACTGGTTCCATTATGTTTTCAGTTGTATATGATATAGGAAGTTTAGGGATTTCCACAATGACGTCAAACTTGCGCATGCGAACCTACCTGGCCGTTAATTCATCGGCCAGCACTGTGTTTGGCAATGTAAAACTGTAGATCTTAATCATGAAAAAGATCAGGTTCTTGTTTAAAATAATGGTATTTTTTTATTTTTTATTTTATTTTATTTTTATTTTTTTTTTTAATTTCATTTTATTTTTTATTTTTTTATTTTTTTTTTTTTTTTTTTTTTTTTTTTTTTTTTTGTTTTACTGAAAAAATATTTTAGTAGACTGTTAACTTAAAATGTGCCTTCGCTCGTTTCTTAATTATTTAAGTTTGAATTCTAATCGTGACGGCGAATAACAAGCATGGAAAAAAAATCCTTCTGTAAATAACTACAATTTATTTATTTTTCATAATAGATTTATTTACAATGCTTTTAAGCACAGTGTATAAAAATTCATAAAACTTGCGTTCAGATAGAAATGTAAAAATCCATACTAGAATTAATTACATTGCAGGTTTATATGTTGTGCCAGACCTTGAGAAATTGCCAAATTGAAAATACGAAAAGGAACTAAACTGACTAGCTTACTTTGACTGTGCTCCGTCAAAAATTCATTAACAATAATAAAATGACGTATGCATTCTGGTGAATGACGGGCTTCTTCGGCAATAATTAATTCTAATTGCTTTAGAGATGCATTACGAAAACACGCCTATTCTAATACACTGAATTTTACCACCAAAAACTGGCAATTTTTCGGATAAAAAATTCTGATATTTTTCATATTTCTTATTTCTGCTCAAAACATAGATTGTGGGTACTCGTTAGAACCGCCTCGGTGAGGCGGTTCTAACGAGTACCCACAATCTATGTTTTTGAGCAGAAATAAAGAAAATAATGTATACCCCTGTAAACCCCAGTTTTACTATATAAAAGTGGGGTTTTAGGGGGTCAAAATTATATAGGCGTGTTTTCGTGATGCCACGTATTATTTCATGTAAACACATTGCCAATACATGAACTCAAGGCAGCAGTATGCAATGTGTGAAAGAGTACTTACTTTACTTTTGATATCAATAATGCAGATATCGTGAACGCCGCTTACTCTGAGTAGACAATTGAAGAGCATAATTGGATGAGGTCTTTGAAAATGCCTATTTAGTCGAGCATAACTCAACCTAGACTAGAATACTTTAATATTTTTTTTCTTTTGTAGTAAACAAACAACACATCACGAAAACACGCCTATATAATTTTGACCCCCTCAAACCCCACTTTTATATAGTAAAACTGGGGTTTACAGGGGTATATATTATTTTTATTATTTCTGCTCAAAAAATGGATTGTGGGTACTCATTAGAACCGCCTCGTCGAGGCGGTTCTAACGAGTACCCACAATCTATGTTTTGAGCAGAAAAAGGAAAAATATCAGAGTTTTTCATTTGAAAATTTTTAGTTTTTGGAGATGAAATTTTCTATATATTCGTATAGGCGTGTTTTTGTAATGATGCAATCGCTATTCAGTATGATGTTGTTCACCGCTGTTAAGATGATGTTGTTTCAATGTACCCACTGGATTTTTCTTCTTTCCTTTTTTTTTAAACTAATATTATATTATGATTAATGAGAAATATGTTTATAATAGTAATATATACTCTTTGACAGCATCACGATTTCCCGGGGATGATTTTGTTTTTAATAATAATTTCATAATTGCTTGGGATAAACAAAAGACACAATATTAAAATCAGAATGTCATATTTAATTTAAATATGAGTCTTCTTTTTCATTTTTTTGCATTGTTTCTGGATTGAATCAGAAGTGCGTCACAATAACACCTCTTATTGCAGTTGTACTGTCGGTTTATTGCCCATTACATTCCGCTTGGCACTCTTGGTAAAGTTTCAGTAGACCACATTTTGAAATATTTTTACTTTTCCAAAAAAAAAAAAAAAAAAGGATTTGATATGTCATGCAAATTGTCTCCAATTGCATAAAATGTCAAATCCCGTTTTCTAAAGAAAAATTATTATCAGTTTGTCCTCTGTTGGGTTTGCTCAGAGTATTAAAATTAAACACAATACACCTAGCCTCTTTAATCAGAGCTGAATATTTTATGGACTCTCTGCAGTGTTAAGATAATTAAGGCCCAGCTGGACTACTCTATGCTACTACCATGTGATGGTATCAACAAAGTGTTTATAAGACCGACTGTACATGTGTGTACAAGCTGCTGCTTCTGCACAGATTTTGCTGCTTCATTGTGCAAGGTAAAAGTACGACCTATAACGGAAGGAAACATACCTTCTGAAATGTGCGAACTCCAATCAGCCTGCGCATGCGCAAAATGCATTCCTGGCTATCCTAAATGCGCCAAGTGAAGATTCTCATTAAACTGCATGAATGCGCAGGCTCATCTTATGCTTCGCTGGGCGCACATGTCCAAAGGTACTTTTTCTACCATTGAGGCTGACTGCTCTTAACACTTTGCGCTGGGTAAAACTTTCAGCAGATGACATTTTGATATATTTTTCTTATTCTTTTCCTAGAAAAACAGATTTGACACTTCATGCAAATTGTCTCCTGAAGTATCAAATCCTATTTTCTAGGAAAATAAGAAAACTATCATCAGCTTGTCGTCTGCTGAATTTGCCTATTGAGTGATAAGTGTTCAATATGGCACAAAAACATAGAATCCTCTCTTAGTACATGACAGACAGAACTGAGAAAACATGTAGATCCAGATCAGACGCCATAGAATTCGACGTCTGATCAGGAACTACACTCAGCTATCTATAAAGCTGCCGGGCTCCATAGAGCAGTCGGTAGCGCGTCAGACTGCAGATCTAGGGCTCACAAGTTCGAATCCCACCTCGGCCACATACCATTAGTGGATATTGATCATGGAATGCCATTTAGTCCAGTTTGCTACTTGTTGATGTGTCTAAAAGACCACTGGGTGGGTGGCAAACCGTGTAGACTTTGATTAGAAAATAGTTATCGGTCCGAAGGAAAACTGTCGGGCCGATAAAGGTCCAATTTAAATTTAAGTAGAATGCTAGGTGGGATGGCTAAGAAGAGCAATTGTCACATGATCGTGTTAACGTTAAAGTATATTTTAGTTTAGATAAGTCACAATACAAACTCAAAGTCAACTGTTCCATCTGTTACAGCATGAATTATATATTCCGTTAGATTTATATAAGCAAAGTATCGTTGACTAAAGGCCCACCCGGCTAATATTTTATTTATATCCATAGTGGACCGTTTTCGGCCCGACAGGAATCCTGTCGATCCGATAACGGTCCAGTATAGATTTAAGTAAAATGGTAGCTGGAATGGATTAGAAGGGCAATTTTCACATGGTCGTTTTTACGGTAGACTAGCTCCTGTCTAACTGATATTGGAATCAGCATACAGTCGACTTTTTTTAATAAATATCCTATTAGTTTGAATGTCATTCTCTCTGATTAGGCTGATCAGTTAGACTGGTAAAGTTTGCAAACTCAGCTCTGAGATTTCCTGCTAGCTGATGACCCCTGGATCATTTGTAACAGCAACAAATCTCTGTACACGGTTGTTCTTACAAACACTTTGTTGATACCACCACTTGGTAGTAGCATAGAGTAGGTTATATATATCCATCAGCTTTTCAGCTCAGAGCTGGGCATTAATTACTTTAACACTGCAGAGAGTCCATACAATATTCAGCTCTGATTAAAGAGGCTGGTGGATTGTTTAAACTTTACCACTCTGGGAAAATTCAGCAGAGGACAAATTGATAATATTTATTTCACCAGACATTTCATGCAACTGGAGAAACTTTTCATAAAATGGTACTTTTTTTTTTAATAAATATATTTCAAAATGCGGCCTGCTGAAAATTTCTAGACATAGATTGCTAAGGGTTAATATAATGGGAAATGAACCGAACAGTATTTACAGAAAGCCTGCAATATTATATCCAATTGAAACACACTAGGACCAGTCTACGTAGTCACATTTTTTTTTTTTTTTTTTTTTTTTTTTTTTGTGAGTGTATTCCTGTAGTATATTAGAATAATCATGTACACTGAAAGCACCAGATCGGAATATGGATCTGTAGGCTTATCTGTAAAACTTTTCTGCTTGTAAGTTGCAACACACACACACGCACGCCCGCGCACGGAAAAAAATATGGTGATATTGAAACTAGGCTGTGCATGGAAGAAAAAAAGGCATGTACTCTGACAGCAACTGATCAGAATAGGAGATACCGACATGACGTCACTGATAAGAAAATCTATGGGGCATTCCAAGGTGTGGGCAAAAAAGCGTGATGAATGTGATTGAAATACATACTATTTATGACGAAAATAGCGCCCTTATCCGTTTTGTCTGCTAAGAAATAAATATTTTCTATCGTTTTTGATATTAATATTTATTGACACATTAAAGTAGGAAAACATCCTGCGCTGCATGAAAATGAAAACAATGGAATGAAAAATATTTTATTACAAAATGATATATTATTAAACAAGAAGGTAAACCTTAGATGCATTGCAACGCACCGAGACAGTAGTCCGGGCCCAGTTGTTCAAAGTGTCGTTAGCTTTACGAGCTCGTTAGTGGTCAAAATGTTAACTGTTCTAGAAAGTACAATATCTAATTCACAGGACTGGTATTTTTGCTGAAAAAATGTGAGTAGCTTGTAGCTACTCACATTTTTTCAACAAAACTATTAGCATATATGCCGTATTTAATGATCAAAGTTTTAACGATACGTTAAATAACGACATCGTTAGTTTTGAACAACTGGGCCCTGGTTTATTTCCCCAAACGCATTTTAAATTTCTTTTAATTTGTCTTCAAGAAGTCAAAAGATTACTCACAACCAATATTTTTCAAAGAAAGTAGAAAAAAATTATGTTCAGTACTGCAACTCTTAAGAGGACATCAGGCATATTAAAAGAAAAAAAGGGTATATATATATATATATATATATATATATATATATATATATATATATATATATATATATATATATATATATATATATATATATATATATATATATATATATATATATATACATCCTCTCCTTAAGTTTTAATTCAAAGACATGTGCTCTGTTCAAGTGTGCCTGCATGTTCATGTATGTCGCGTTTAAGTTTTCAACAATCTTTCGCAAGAATTTTATCAATTATTTGTTTACTTGCCATTTTCAATGGAAATGCTTTGCTGATCAAAGATTTCAGGCTGTTGCACGTTCATAATTTTTGTTATTTTTTTGTAAGAAAAATAGACTTTGAACGGCGACGGGTTAAATACAAACAGTAACGTTCCCAATCAGCCAGTGGAGACACATAATCTGATCATGAACTTTGTTATACGTCGTTATCTTCTACACTGTATAATGATTCTATAAGCAGACGGGGAAGGCCAAGGTCAGCCTGCGCAAATGCGCAGGCTGGCCTTGGTCCTCACTGTCCGCACATGCCCCAAAACGCGTGTCCGTATGGTTCAGCCCCATTATAATAAATGCGTGTAGACACCGGCCACATTGAGGAAGTATACATCTAAAGAACAGATAGTTTAAATGTATGTCGCGACTGTAAAAAGTTAGCGTATAATAAAAACGTCTTCTAGGCACTAAACACATTGAGAGTTTAAAAATATATTAAAATACCAGTTAAACGCAAGGGATGGTTCTTACAGCATCGTTTGCTGTCATCTTGATAGGTAGGTGATATATATATACGAGGGCCTCGTACGTATCCTGCCATGTCAGTCTGTCGTAATGGCCCTTGCTATTCATTACGAAAACACGCTTATTCAAATATATTGAAAATTTTACACCCAAAAAAGGGAAAAATTATCAGTTAAAAAACGCTAATATTTTTCTTATTTCTGCCAAAACATAGATTATGGGTACTCGTTAGAGGCGGTTCTAACGAGTACCCACAATCTATGTTTGAGCAGAAATAAGAAAAAAATAATGTATACCCCTGTAAACCCCAGTTTTATTATATAAAAGTGGGGTTTATGGGGGTCAAAATTATATAGGCATGTTTTCGTGATGTGGGGCAGACATGCCTCAGCCAACAGTGCAGACCCAGATCAGACGCCGCAGAACGCGGCATCAGGGTCTACACTGTTAGCAGCTCCTCCCGCAATGATTTAGTCGCATCAATAAAATGATCGTGTTCATGTTATGAAAACTATGGTAAGGGGTTAAGGTGTCCCATTATGTAGGATAAAATTTGGAGTTCGCAACTTACCGTATGTCACTTACGTATATTCTTAGACTCTGTAACTGATTTCAATAAAGTTTTGTTCTCTTCTGTTCAATAGCCTGCAAAGATAATTTTAAGTTTTATGTTCTAACAAAATACTTCTGTGCAACATCAGATAAATGTAAAATCATCGATAAATTACTAGCGTGCTTTAAAGAAGCAGGATTTGTTGTGTGTTTTGGCAAGTCGTCATGTAGCCTCACAGTCTGCACAGCTGTTTACGAAAAGCCTTAATTACAAGAGGCACACGACGGTACAGTAACTTTCTTTGCAGGTAAAAGTCTGTTTCAACGTGAAATATGCTTAGATTAACCTCTCATGCGACTTTCTTGATTCTTACCAAAAAAAAAATTAAAAAATGGGAACCATCAATAATAATGTGAATATCATTGTCATTACACTGCAGAGAAAAGAAATTTTACAAATTGGAAAATCGCTTATTATACACGATTTCTATAATACTTATGTTTTCATGAATTGCCTACTGAATAAGTCTCAATAAACACTAATATCTTACCAAACAATACCAATGGACTTAAGCGCCTAAACGAGAAAAAGTTACGGACGGCCGGCCGCATGGACGGGAACCACGACATGACAGAAGCTCTTCTGGCCTTGTTTCCAAAGGCAACCTTTTAGCTTTCTTCTGTTGCACTGCAGCTACATTGAGCCCATTCTACGGTTTTTTTTACAGTGTCGCACCGGCGTAAGCGGTATTCGATTTTTTAAAAATTCGAATACCGCTTACGCCGGTGCGATCAGTCACCAGTAAAAATGATTTCATATGCCAGACTGCCCAAAGACGCAGGCAGGCATAGGTCTACACCGTTTTCATGTACACGGCTATAAAGACCTGTAGAAACTTCAGACATTCCTTCTGAAATAAAAGAATACACATCAGTTGACCTTAACAACAGCTGACCACAGGCTGATTCCTGTAAAGATATAAATCTATTTTTTCACAGACAATTAAAAGTTCCCTGCTGGGGTTAGATCAACATATCCATGATGATAAACCATTAAAGCCCTTAAGCCTATTTTATGCATTACATAAGGACTTGGTGGATTTCACCAATCTCTAGTGACCAGTGTTTATAGTCATGATATTACTTTGTGTTTATGTTGGTGGATTATTTAACAGATTATTAGAAAATTTCTATTGTCAATAGAGACTTCAGCCAGTCTAGGGGTTTATGTCAGTAGATAGTAAAACAAAGGTTAAGATCAGCCTAGGAAACTGGTCAGTCTGATCACTTTTTGCTGTCTCATTACGAAAACACGCCTATTCGAAAATATTGAAAATTTCACCACCAAAAACTGAAAGTTTTCAGATGAAAATTTTATTTTCTATTCGTTAGAACTGCCTTGGTGAGACGGGTTCTAACGAGTACCCACAATCTATGTTTTTGAGCAGAAATAAGAAAAATGATGTATACACCTGTTAATCCCAGTTTTACTGTATAAAAGTGGGGTTTAACAGGGTCAAAATTATATAGGTATATTATATTCGTGACGTGGGTCCTTAGCTATCCACTGAGCGCATAGCTAAAACTGATCAGATTGGGCAGACGCCAAGGCTGATCTGAGTCTTCGCTGGATGTCTAGTAATTTTGTTGGGGTTTTGTCATGGGGCGGTTCCTGTCATGAAGGAACTAACTAGCAATTGCTAAGCTCACCCTGAGTAAAACAGAAGCGGGGAAAATTGCTGCTTACACTGTCTATAGGTATCAAAGACGAGCTTTCCATATTGTGACAGTAAGCCAGAACAAATTAAGGCCAGCCTTAAAAGTGTTTTTGTTTCACCTTCCCAAACACAGGAGTTGTGTTTATTGAAATTGTAAACAGTTTATTAAAAAATTCCTTTTCAACAAGTGTATTTGTAAATTAAGACATTTGTTTGTTTAGAGTTTAACAGCCAAGTCAACACTATTTAGGTAATATTGCCTTTGCAGGCTCAAGTAGTAATTATTTTAAAATTTAAACAGAGAGATTTCAAAATACATATATGTGTCCAAAAGATGCAGACTGAACGGCAAACAGTGCAGACCCTAATCACAGTCTGTACTGGGGCGGCATCGTTTGCTCAGGTCTCTCTGTCCGAAAACTTAAGATCATAACGATAAGCAGCTGTCAGAAGCCAATTTCAAATTTAAATTTGAAAGGATAAAACGTTGTTCTACAACCGTGTTTGGAGATCTGTTCAGAGGCAATGTAACAAATTGTGATTTTTAATACTAGTGTGTGTATTTTTTCTTTCATGAAAAAAAAAAAAAAAAAAAAAACAACAACAAAAAAACAACAACAAAAACATACCTATATAGTTTTGACCCACATAAACCCCACTTTTATATAGTACCCATTTATGTTAGCAGTTTGGAAACAAAGAACACACTACGGAACAGAAAATGGGAGTATCGGTTTTATTGAGATTCTTCATAAGCAGTAATGAAAAAAAAAGTTAGAGAAAAGTCAGGGAGTGCCACAATCACAAACCGCAGCTCTTCCCAGACACCAAGAGGAAGAGGAAACAGACAAAACCAAACAAGCGCAAATCGAACAAACATACGAAAAGCACTAAGATTAGCTCTCTCTTTCCCCAAGCGATGTAATCGCAAGGCTAAAGGGACTGAAAAACACAAGAACAAAATAACACAAGGTAAAATAAACGTCAAAATGATTGAAAAACCACACTTATAAAATGATTAACATGTCCTGTGTTTGCAAGTAAGTCAAGATCAAAATAGTAGTTTCTGTGAACCTCAGCGTATTCCATTTTACAAGTGAAGGACAATTTTTATGTTCAAAGGGGGCTCATCAAAACAGCAAATAAGACCTAATACTCCGTCTAAACTGCGCCGAACGGACCATACAATCTAAATGGCCATTAATTTGAATGATCTAAACAGCTGCCATTTTTATCTGATTAACCAATAATATAACGTTTGTGCATTTTCAACTAACATTTGCTTAGTTTGCGGACATTATTAAGTATTTTTTTTTTCTCCGAAGAAACAAGAAAAGAAAATTGGGGGAGGGGACACCCAAATTGCCTTCACCTGTAAAATGAGGCTGCTCTGTAGCACTTTACAGACCAAATGGTATTATAATTTTGACTTCACTAGTAAAAGCCTATCATATTTACATATTTTAAAGACTTATTCTGAGCCGCTAACATGAAAGGGTACTTTAACTAACGCAATCAATCGGATTGTTTACGCTTTTTAATCGATTTTTTTTATCTATAAACAGTCGGCACCGGTGATCAGCCTCTAAGTAATCTTTCCCTCAATCTGAAAAAACAAAGTGTCACCTATTCTGCAGATTGTTGTTAGTATTATTTTTTAATGTTTCTTGGACAGGTTAAAAATAAAAACAAATAGTTTAGAAACTGACTTTTACTTTCCCTCGGCTGGTTGGCAATGAATGAATACCAGGCTTTATTATGTTAAAGGTTAAACTAAGCCCGTGGAAAGTATAATACTGTTAAAGTGTAATTTATATTATTGCATAAAAAGCAGTGTCGCACGTTACTAACAGCCGTGCATTAATCGCGAAAAGCCATGTATTAACAAGGCAATTCACGCGCTGTTAATGCACGGCTACGCAACTTTCAATATGATCGTACCGGGGCCATAGATTTGCTGCAGTTACAGGATGTGCACTGCCCGGCCTTAGAAAGAGCAAAGTCCGGGGAGATTACGTTCGCGAGACATCTGTGAAAAGGCGAAACAAAATAATGCAAGAAATAACGCGAAATGTAGCAAATGTTTTCAGCTTTTATGCAATAATAGTGATCGAAAATGGTTTTTCAATGGTTTAACATTCGCCAGGTCCCTAGGGAGGTGTTGAAAACCGCGGCCTTTGGCCTCGGTTTCAACACCTCCCTCGGGACCTGGCGAATGTTAATGCATGAAAAACCATGTTTGATCCCTATATTATTACTATTATTTCATACTGATCTTCTACATGTGCGTGACATTGTAGCTGGGTTGGATGTGCGTCTGTCTTGTAACCAGGCGGTCATAGGTTCCTATGCTCTGGCACATTCGTTTGTGGAGTGATCATATTTTCTTTCCCCTTTTTCATTGATTCAAGAAAGGCAGTTATCAGTTACTGGCAAACAAAAACGGGCGCGGGCTACTTATCTGCTGAGTAGACTGTGTGGCTAGGTTAACTGACTGTCCCGACATGACCATACAGCTTTTTACTGGGACATTAAGCAACCAAACAAGAGCAGAATTTTTCAAATCTGGATGTTTGTCATGACAGACAAAAGCTAGAGTTTGATTTGCTGTATCTTTACATAAACGTATCCATGCATTTCCGACAGGCTTCATAAATATTCATTAAATTCGTCTTTTAAAACCTTTATTTTATTTTCTGAAGATGAGGTCATCAAATTTCTTTTAGATACTGTTAAATGGAGTAGATTCTAACAAAATTTATCATTGGTTACGGTCGGAAGCTAGCGTTCTGTGTACTTTTGCTCTTTCAACTTTACCCCAGCAATCCTGCTTCGTTCTATGTAAAAGCAGTAATGGAGGTGGGGGCAGAGGGTTAAAATTGCGCGGAGGTGTTTTCAAGATGATAGTGTTTTCATCTTGACCAGCTGTCCAACAGAGATAAATCTTTCTATATAGTGATGACATGTAGGCAGTGTAGTAGTAAAAACGAAAGGCTGGTATTAAAAACATATCCTATCAGTGCAGCTGTATCGAATCATATACTCAGTAATGCATTATTGCGTCCCAAATCTCTTTAGCCATTAAGCTTTTAGCAAAATCGACCTTTAAAATTCAACAGTATTGTGAGCCCATTAACGCCTTATTAATTAAAGTTACCCTTAAAATGGGATCAGTATAGTATTCCCATTATGTTAATGTCACCATTTAAACAGCCATTAAAATAAAAGATTAATGACCCCTTAAAATGGTTAAATAAATGGGAACCCTTTCATGTCAAATTCGTGGCATACTAAAACCATGGCCATCAAAATTAAGGATATCAAATTTGAAAATGCTCTTAATGTATAGCGTTTAAATGTAGCCATTATTTTTAATGTGGTTCTAATGGGAAAAAAATGTTCTAAAGTCCCTTTAATTTCCATGCCATTACATTCTACACTATTAAAAAAAGTAATAGTCTTTAAATGAGCCTTGAAAATCTTTTTAATTTTTTAATGGAAATCATTTTGAGGGTCATTAATTTCTACTTAAAGAAATTTTGTTAGAATTTCAGGGCAGTAGCGTTTAAAATCTCATCTCATTTAAAGATTTAATGGCACCAATAACATGTCTAGTTTAAGCGCATTTTGAGACTCTTGGCATTAAAATTTTAATGGTATTCTTAATTTAACGTATTTTTTTTATTTTAATACATGGCCATAGGAATAGCCT
Organism: Anodontia alba; assembly: GCA_964016985.1. Taxonomy (NCBI): domain Eukaryota; kingdom Metazoa; phylum Mollusca; class Bivalvia; order Lucinida; family Lucinidae; genus Anodontia; species Anodontia alba. Next base: position 52,201,144 of record OZ024835.1, read on the forward strand.
TTGAAAATGTCGTCAAATTTAATGGAAAAAGAATAATGCCTTTTTCAACAGTCTTTAATGATAGTGTTTGCAGTATCCGCAGTGTTCTAGGTTACAATGCAAGACATATGATATCATTTGCAAGAATGGGATTTCCACAATCAACGAGGTTTAAACTAGCTCCAAAACCCGTGGATTGGGACAGGTCGAGGTCACATAGCTATATTGTGAAGTAGAAATTGGAAATTACTGTGCCCTGCATTGTACCCGGGCGGATCAGGAAACATTTAGACTTACCGGCGTTTATGAGAGTAAAACCCTGAATGTTTCTGTACGAATGGACTCGAGTACTCCAAAGTGTATTCTTATACACAAGCGATACAGCCTGATAAACAAACCTTCACGCCACACTGAGTCATATGCTGCTTTTACATCCATAAAGGCTGTTCGGTTTTCGATCTTTTACTAAATAATGCTATGTTAAATGTACTCATTAATGAGGCGATTCTAATGAGTACACACACAAAAAAGGTTATGATAAAATAAAATATTGTCCTAAATATGTCGCAATATGTGGTTTGAGATATCGTAAGAACTTCTTAGGGACTCGAAAACGAATTCGAAACAGCCATGGTAAACGAGCCACCAGTGTTCGAGTCATTGAGGTGTACTATCATTTAAAATGAAACGCCCCCCCCCCCCCCCCCCCCCAAAAAAAAAAAAAAAAAAAAAAAAAAAAAAACGTCTTTTGGAGTGATGTCGAAAGGACAGTAGGTAGTTTTTAACACTCTTCGTTCAGTCTGCAATTTGAAACAGATAAGACTCTTTTGTGCGTTTTGTTTTGCTTTTCTGTCGAACAAGCGCATTCTGCAAAGATCTGAGATGGGAGCAAGTTCTTTTTTTAGGGTAGAAACATTTTAACAGCGTATGCCTCTGTTTCTGTTATTCATAATTCCTTCTTCTTTCAGGTGGTGTAATATTCTGTTTCGCCATGGTCTATTGGTTCCCAAACCCAATGAAATACAGTTATATAAAAAACTTAATTCCACTTCACAAAGAAGAACCTGTACGTTACAATCGGCCTGACCCTAACGATCGAAAACTATCTGAATATTCTGACATGTCCATAAAAGCTCAATATTGGTCACTTGCGGAAGAGGAGCAATTAAACCCAGAAAAAAGGACACCTCACACTGAAGTTAAACTAAGAATAAATCAATCTTACAGAAAGGGTTCTGACACTTCCAACGAGTATGTCACCACTGAAAAGCTGTCTAAATATTTAAACTTGTCTATGACTAACCAGTATCTGCCATTTGCTGAAGAGCAGCTGTTCAAAACAGAAAGTGGTACATATTTCACTAAAAATGCTGCAAATTGCACATTTGAGGAAACTTTCGAAGAAAACCTACGGTACATCAAGTCGTATAAATTGGATGAAGCACTGCCTTACATGGAGAAACTACAACTGTACAGCGACCCAGTTCCAAACAATCTCAGCCAAATAGAGCTACAAGGTACGTGTATATAGGAAACCCTTAAGAACACGACTCATTAAAGCGCGGTTCGGATATAACGCGATTTTAGAATTGATCTAAAAACGCTTTATTCAAATAATTCTAACAGAATTGGTTTTCATCTTTTAGCGTAATCTAATGATCGAGAGCAATTTGAAAACGTGATTTCGATAAGCCCCAAAAGCAGGAATCCTGGAACTACTCTTCTTCGCACGAATTCCTAAACTGAGCTATCTGTACAATATTTTTGACATAAATATGGCCTGTACGGAATTATTGAAAAAAGAACTTGATTTTTATGGACTTTATCGACGTGTAAACGCCGGCCACTCACGAACAACATAAAGCCCTAGGCTTTAGGCAGTTTGAAATTGGTTCGCTGGCATTTAAACATTGCTTCTTAACCCTTGTCATGCTGAATAAATTAAAATGCCACGCCCAGTTCTAATTTTCAGCTAATCAGATTACTTGATCCAGGTTGTTGAAACAAATACACATATTTAATAACAAAGAGTGCATATCCAGATTAGTTGGCTTCTTCAGAACCCAACTGATCTGGTTCTACACAGTTTGCAAAGACAGGATATATCCGGGTTCAGTAGGACAAGGGTTAATGGTGCTTTGCCTCTTAAAACTTTAACTAAAAACTTTAACATATGTTCGGGACCTTGACCTCATGAGTCAGGATGCATAGAACGCCAGACAAGCATGGCCTAGTTAGGGCAGCAAGTACAAACTTTAACATATGTTCGTGACCTTGACCTCATGAGTCAGGATGCATAGAACGTCAGACAAGCATGGCCTAGTCAGGGCAGCAAGTACCAACAACTTCCGTGCAGAGGTTCAGGAGATGTAGTACTTTAAATTTTTTAACAAAGCACTTTAACCAACGCCAACGTCTTAACGGACGACATGGTAATCGCTATAGCTCTACCTGTACTTTCGTACAGACGAGCTAATAACCATTGAAGCCCAATTTTGGACAACTTCGTAAGGTCTCAAATCTGTCATTTAACTTTACAAACCACATTGCATACAGTATATAGAAACAAGAGGGCCATGATAGCACTTAGAGAACCTGACCTAGAGCTGATCATTCTGACCTAAATAAATGATGATTATATTAACAAGTCAGACAATGTAGCGTGTCTAAAGGACTGTGAAATAGACGTCACATTCAAATATGGATGTCTGCACTCAAGAGGCCATGCTAAGATGTATACATGTGCTAAGTATTACTGGCTGTGAGAGCAACAGTTACTGAGAAATTGACCTAAACACAAACATTTCACAAGTGCCAAATATCACTCTGTAGGACCAATAGTTATCCAAAAACTGACCTAAACAAAAACAAAAAAGGAAAAAAAAAAAAAAAAACGTCACTGGACCGTGAAATATACGTCATAAGTGACCCAGTTCTAAACTTCACCTGGAAATCATCAAGACAATCATTTTGAGTAAGATTCATAATGATCACTTCAAATATGTGACCTCAAGAGTGTCAACAAGGTTGTCATTTTATTTGGCCTGGAGACATAGTTTCTGACTCCGTGACCCAGTTTTAAATTAGACCTTGAAATCATCAACAAGAACATTTTGAGCTACATTCATGATAAGTATTGGAGTGTTAACAAGGTTTTTTTGTTTGATTTGTCTTGGTGACCTAGTTTCTGACCCCAAGTGACCCAGTTCCAAACTTGACCTAGAAATCATCAAGACAGTTTGAGCAAGATGATGTTTGATGATTGCTTCAAAAATGTGACCTCTAGAGTGTTAACAAGGTCTACCTTTGATTTGGGCCAGTGACCTTGTTTTTGACCCCAAGCTTCAATTTCGACCTAGAAATCATCAAGACAATTATTTTGAGCAAGATTTATGATGATTGCTTTATACATGTGTCCGCTAGAGTGTAAACAAGGTTTTCCGTTGATTTGGCCCGGTGACCTAGTTTTTTTACCCCAAGATTCGTACTCGACCAAGCAATCATCAAGACAAACATTTTGAGCAATTTTCATGATGTTTGCTTCAAAAATGTGACCTCATGAGTATTAACAAGGCCTTCCTTTGATTTGGGCCATACCTACTAGTTTTTGACCCCAATTGACCCAGTTTCAAACTTGACCTAGAAATCATCATGACAAACATTTTGAGAAAGATTCTTGATTATTGCTTCAAATATGTGACTGCCTGAGTGTTAACAAGATTTTCCTTTGATTTGGCCCGGTGACCTAGTTTTTTACCCCAAGTAGCCCAGTTCAAACTTGACCTAGAAATCATCAAGACAAACATTTTGAGCAATATTCATGATGATTAATTAAAAAATGTTACCTATAGAGTGTTAACAAGGTTTGCCTTTGACTTGGCCGGTGACCTAGTTTTTGACCCCAAATGACCCAGTTTCAAACCTGACCTAAAAATCATCAAGACTTACATTTTGAATAAGATAATTGCTTAAAACATGTGACCGCAAGAGTGTTAACAAGGTTTTTCTATGATTTGGCCCGGTGTCCTAGTGTTTAGCCCAAGTGGCACAGTTTTGAACTTGACCTAGAAATCATCAAGACAAACATTTTGAGCAGGATTCATCATGTCAACTTCAAAAAATGTTACCTTTGGAGTGTTAACAACGTTTTCCTTTGATTTGGTCTGGTGACCTAGTTTTTTACCCCAAGTAACCCAGTTTCTTACTTGACCTAGAAATCATCAAGACAAACATTTTGAGCAGGATTCATGATGATGATTGCTTTACAAATTTGACCACTGGAGTGTTAACAAGGTTTTCCTTTGATTTGATCTGCTGACCTAGTTCTAGACCCAAAGTGGCACAGTTTTGCACTTGACCTTGAAATCATCAAGATAAACACTTTGAGCAATATTCAAGGTGATTACTTTAAAATGTTACCTCTGAAGTGCTAACAAGATCTTCCTTTGATATGGCCTGTGACCTAGTTTTTGACCCCAAGTGACCCAGTTTCAAACCTGACCTAGTAATCATCAAGACAAACATTTTGAGCAAGATTCATGATGATTGCTTCAAACATGTGACCTCTAGAGTGTTAACAATATTTTACTTTGATTTGACCTGTTGACCTAGTTTTTTACCCCAAAGTATCCAGTTTCAAACTTGACCTAGAAATCATCAAGACAAACATTTTGAGCAACATTCATGATGATTGCTTCTAAAATGCCAGTGACATCTAGAGTGTTAACAATATTTTCCTTTGATTTGACCTGGTGACATAGTGTTTGACCCCAAGTGAGCCAGTTTCGAACTTGACCTAGATTTCATAGGGCAAACATTCTGAGCAAGTTTCATTAATATTAAATAAAGCTCACCCTGAGCTTTGCTCGGGTGAGCTAAAAGCTCAGGTGAGCCCCAAAAAAAAAAAAAAAGAATTACTGTCATTTTTCTGTCTGCGCTGTTAATCCAAATTCACATAGTATTACTTAATGACAAACAATGCAGATTCAGATAAATTGGCTTCTTCTAAAGCCAATTAATCTGGATCTACACTGTTTGCAAAATCAGAGTATATTCGGGTTCAGCAGGACTAGGGTTAATTGAAATTCCAAGCAGTCTGATCAGTGAACGTTGAGATATGCACAGGCTGGTTAGTGTATCAATTCATAAATTTCTATACAGCTTAAATTTTATAATAGTCAAAATGTCATTTTTGTTCCTGTTTGTCCTACAAGATGGTGGGCACACATTACAGAAACAAGAGGCCCATAGGTCACGCTTCGCTCAAATGAGTTAAACAGTCATTGCGTATCTGCAGATGTCATGCAACATTCTTACAGTATTGCCACAACTAGGACAGGAATTTGACAGTGCCTTTAGATCAAAAGTCATTCTAGGATCATCATTTGAACAAACTTGGTAGACTTTAATCGTGCCCTCTATCATGTATACAAAAGTTCAGTCTCAATGCTTTCTTGGTTCAGAAGAAGAAGATTTTGTAAGTGTTTTTACCATAAATGGGTATGGCAGCCATCTTGTTCAATAGTGAAAAAAAACATTTCAGCAAATTGTTAGTACTTCTTCGACAGAAGGCCTCATATGACATCTGATGAAAAATGGCAAGCGGTTTCAGAGAAGAAGATATTTAAGGATTTATGCGATTTTATACATATGCAGGGACAAGGGAAGATACCCAGAGGGGATAAAAGTTTGATAATTACATTTAACGAAATTCACTACTTTAATCATACATTGTACGTTTCAGCAATTAGTCTATAATACATTGTTTTGAAAATGATTTTTCAACATTTTTTTACGGGGACGCAAATTTGACCCTGTCATCAAAAGGCCACAGGTCATCCTAGGATCATCATCTGAACAAACTTGGTAGACCTTAAATCCCGCCCCCTCAATCCTGTGTACCAAAATTCAGTACCAAAGTTTTCTTGGTTCTGGAGGAGAAGATTTGTAAGCTTTTTTTTTTAAAACCAGATATGGATATGGCGGCCATCTTAATCAATGGTGAGGAACCATGTGAGCAAATTGAAAATATCCCTTGACAGAAGGTCCCATGTAAAAGCTGATGAAAATAAGTAAAACCGCTTGAAAGAATACATTTAAAGATTACATGATTTTAAACATGTATATAGCCAAGGGACAAGGGACTCTCAGCGGACATAAATTGATAATAGCTAAAACGTTTTACTACTTTAATCATACATAGCCAATTTCAGCCATTTATCTTTAGTCAATTTCAGAAAATGAATTTTCAACATTTTTCCCATTCAAGTATATGGGAATTCAAATTTGACCTTGTCATAGAAAGACCAAACGTCATCCTACGATCAACATATAATCAAACGGTAGACCTCAAGTCTTTATGCTATATACTAAGATTCAGCCTTGAAGTTTTCGTGGTTCTAATAATGATTTTAAGTGTGTTTGCCATATATGGTGGCCATCTTGTTTAATAATGAAGAACCGTTTGAACAAATTGATAATATCCCTTCAACAGAAAACCCAACATTAAATCTGGTGAAAATGGCCAAGCTGTTTCACAGAACAAGCTGTTAAATAAATTCGAAATTTTCTACATGTATAAAGCCCAGTGGCAAGTGCAATTAACACCGGAGGAAAGAAGTTTGATTATAACTAAAAGGGTTTGCTGCTTTGATCATACATTGTAAGTTTCAGCCATTAGTCTTATATACAGCTTAAGAAAGTGACTTTTCAGATTTTCCCAATACAAATCCATAGGGACGCAAATTTTACCTTGCCGTAAAAAGATACAATGTCGACCTAGGATCATCATTCATGAACAAACTTGGTAGACCTTGAGTCCCCGATGCTCTATCTCAGCCTTAAGGTTTTTTGTTTTTTTTTTAACCATATATGGGCATGGCGGCCATCTTAATTAACGGACCGTGGTCATTTGAACAATGTTTCAATCCCCCATTAACGGAAGGCCCCCTGTGAAATTTGAAGAAACTTGGCCCAGCGCTTTCAGGGGAGAAAGCGTTCAAAATAGTTAACGAATGGACGACGTCCGGCAAGTGATCACAATAGCTCATCCTGAGCTTTTGGCACACGTGAGCAAAAAAGCCGGTAAGGCATGCGCGGCTTTAAGTTTTTATTAGCTCACCTGAGCTAAAGCTCAGGGTGAGCTATTGTCATCACCCTATGTCCGTCGTCCGTCGTCGTCCGTCGTCCGTCGTTCGTCGTCAACAATTAGTTTGTTAACACTCTAGAGGTCACAGTTTTGACCCAATCTTGATAAATTGGTCAGAATGTTTGCCTCTATGAAATCTAGGTCAAGTTCGATACTGGGTTACTTGGGGTCAAAAACTAAGTCACCGGCTCAAATCAAAAGAAAAAACTTGTTAACACTCTAGAGGTCATAGTTTTGATCCAATCTTGATGAAACTTGCTCAAAATGTTTGCCTCTATTAAATTTAGGTCAAGTTCGAAACTGGGTCACCTGGGGTCAAAAACTAGGTAACCGGGCCAGATCAGCAGAAAACCTTGTTAACACTCTAGCGGTCACATTTTTGAAGCAATCATTATGAATCTTGCTCAATATATTTGTCTTGATGATTTCTAGGTCAAGTTCGAAACTGGGTCACCTGGGGTCAAAAACTAGGTCACCTGGCCAGATCAGCAGAAAACCTTGTTAACACTCTAGCGGTCACATTTTTGAAGCAATCATCATGAATCTTGCTCAATATGTTTGTCTTGATGATTTCTAGGTCAAATTCGAAACTGGGTCACCTGGGGTAAAAAACTAGGTCACCGGGCCAGATCAGCAGAAAACCTTGTTAACACTCTAGCGGTCACATTTTTGAAGCAATCATCATGAATCTTGCTCATTATGTTTGTCTTGATGAATTCTAGGTCAGGTTCGAAACTGGGTCACCTGGGGTCAAAAACTAGGTCACCTGGCCAGATCAACTGAAAACCTTGTTAACTCTCTAGCGGTCACATTTTTGAAGCAATCATCATGAATCTTGCTCAATATGTTTGTCTTGATGATTTCTAGGTCAAATTCGAAACTGGGTCACTTTGGGTCAAAAACTAGGTCACCTAGCCAGATCAGCAGAAAACCTTGTTAACACTCTAGCGGTCACATTTTTGAAGCAATAATCATGAATCTTGCTCAAAATGTTTGTCTTGATGATTTATAGGTCGAGTTTGTAACTGGGTCACTTGGAGTCAAAAACTAGGTCACCGGGCCAAATCAGCAGAAAACCTTTTTAACACTCTAGCGGTCACATTTTTGAAGCAATAATCATGAATCTTGCTCAAAATGTTTGTCTTGATGATTTCTAGGTCAGGTTCGAAACTGGGTCGCGTGGTTTCAAAAACTAGGTCACCAGGCCAAACCAGCAGAAAACCTTGTTAACACTCTAGCAGTCACATTTTTGTAGCATATCATGAATCTTCCTCAAAATGTTTGTCTTGATGAGTTCTAGGATATGTTTGAAACTGGGTCACTTGGGGTTAAAAACTATGTCACCGGGCCAAATCAGCAGAAAACCTTGTTAACATTCTAGCGGTCACATTTTTGAAACAATCATCATGAATCTGGCTCAAAATGTTTGTCTTGATGATTTCTAGGTCAGGTTAGAAACTGGAACACCTTGGGTCAAAAACTAGGTCACCTGGCCAAATCAGTGTAAAATCTTGTTATCACTCTAGCGGTCACATTTTTCAAGCAATCATCATGAATCTTGCACAAAATGTTTGTCTTGATGAGTTCTAGGTCAAGTTCGAAACTGGGTCACTTGGTATCAAAAACTAGGTCACCGGGCCGAATCAGCAGAAAACTTTGTTATAATCATTTTGAACTTTGATCAGAATGTTTGCCTTGATCAGTTCTAGATCAGGCTCTCAAAGTGCTATGTTGCTCATGATGATGATGATGATGAGTTCAGGTTTAACGACGCATCAACCCATGAGGGTCATTTGCGTCAAAATGGTAAACTAACATGGTTCTGTAATGAAACGGCTATAAAGGTAAGTTATATATGCATAAAATGTAAAACTAGAACGAATTTAAAGATTAAAGCAGTTAGACTTTGTTAAAAAGGTTGATGTGTTTTAAAAAGAACAGTATATTATCAACAGGTACATTTTCAAATAAGTATCTCAGGTCATTTGTTTGAAAGAATTGACGTCGCACATGAGAGAATTCAATGCAGTCGATCAGGAAGTGTTTCGCCGTAAAAGGTTCATTACAGCTGATACAAAATGGCTGATCTTCTCGTTTAAGCAGATAAGAATGTGTGAGTCTAGTATGACCTATACGTAGACGAGTAAGAACCACTTCTTCTCGCCTTAATGATCGATAAATGGTATTTTTACCAAGAACCGGTTTTATTTCGTGTAGTTTATTGAATGTCGCTCTGTCCCATGACAGCTGCCATTTAGATAAGATGTACCTGTTGATAAAAGGTTTGAAATCTGTACATGGAAGTTTAAAATTCGAAATTTCTAGATCGAGTGAGGCCTTTGCTTTTACATCGGCAGCCTCGTTACCTTTTATGCCAACATGGCTGGGGAGCCAACAGAATATAATTTCCTTAGTTTTCGATAACTCGTGATGTTTTTCTATCAAGTTCTGAATTTTGGGACTTTTTGAAGATGTGTGGTTTAGAGATTTCAAAACAGAAAGGGAGTCAGAGAAAATAACGAATTTGTTATCTAAAGAATTATTCATAACGTAATCCAAAGCCATATCAATAGCCTTTGATTCAGCAGTGAAAATAGATGAGCCATCAGGAAGACGGATCTTTTCATGGTGACTGCCCGATATATACGCACAGCCAACCTTTTCGTCAACTTTTGAGCCATCAGTGTAGATGTGTTGATAGTCTGAAAGTCGCGATTGTAATTCTTGGAAGTTTTGTTTCATGAGATGTGAATCAGATAGTGACTTTTTGCTATTGTGTAAATCGAAAAGAATAGTTGGTTTAGTAATGCACCAGGATGGAATATCAGAAAAAGAGTGCTTTTGGATGTTTTTAATGTTAATATTAGAGGATTCTAAAAGGGGTGCTATACGAAGGCCGAAGGATTTAATTGCGTTAGGTTTTCTTTCATAATATTCCTGAAATTGTGGTGGAAATGTGACTTCAAAAGCAGGGTTAGAAGGGTTAGCAGCAAGTCTGATGGCGTACTGAAGGGACAATTTTTCTCTGCGTAGCCATAACGATGGCTCATCTGCTTCCACGTTAAGACTCGATATTGGAGACGTACGAAAAGCTCCCAATGCCAAACGAAGTCCTTGATTATGTACAGTGTCTAACATCTGTAGATAAGATTTTCTAGCAGATCCATATACGAGGGACCCATAATCAAGTTTTGATCGAATTAAAGAACGATATAGATGAAGAAGAGTTGTTCTGTCCGCACCCCAACTTGTGTGAGATAACACTTTTAAAAGGTTTAATGCTTTTAAACATTTCGCTTTCACGTATTTTATATGGGGTATGAAGGAGAGTTTTCTATCAAATATAACCCCAAGAAATTTTGATTCGGCAACAACTGGTATTTGAGATCCATATATGTAGAGTGCTGGATCATTGTGTATTTTCCGTTGTTGACAGAAATGAACGCACTGCGTTTTCGATTTGGAAAATTTGAAGCCATTTCTTGTTGCCCAGTCTTCAATTCTATTTAGACATTGCTGTAGATGTCTTTCTATTGTGCGCATATTTTTCGAGCGAAAACAAATACAAAAATCATCAACGTACAAAGAACCATCTGTTTTGTAATCCAGACAGTTTATAATATCGTTTAATTTCACGTTGAATAACGTGGTTGAAAGTATTGCTCCTTGAGGAACGCCCTGTTCTTGATCATAGAGATCAGACAGGGTCGATCCTACACGCACTTGTATTGTACGATCTTCAAGAAAACTTTTAATAAAGTTTGGTAGTCTTCCTTTCATACCAAAGTTATGTAGGTCTTTTAAAATTCCATATCGCCAAGTGGTATCATAGGCTTTTTCCAAATCGAAAAATACAGCGACTACATGTTCTCGTTTGATAAAAGCATCCCGGATAAAAGTTTCTAGTCCAACTAAATTATCATTGGTACTACGTTCAGCTCGGAATCCCGATTGAAGTTTTGTTATAAGATTGTTAGATTCTAAGTACCAAACAAGTCGTTTGTTTATCATTCTCTCTAGTGTTTTGCAAAGGCAACTTGTTAGCGCTATTGGTCTGTAGTTTGTTGGTTCTGCATGATCTTTCCCTGGTTTGGGAATAGGTATAACTGTGGCCAAACGCCAGCTTTCTGGAAAAACTCCTGTTGTCCATACACCGTTGAAAATATGTAAAAGTGTGTCAAGGGCGGTTTCGGGAAGGTGTTTAAGCATCTGGTAATGGATGTCATCAGGGCCTGTAGCTGTATCTTTTGATACTGCGATAGCATCTTTAAGTTCTGTAATGTTAAACAGGCTGTTATATTCTTCAGTATTTGAAGAGGTGAAATTAAGTTTGATTTTTTCTTCTTGTTTTTTGATGTTTTGAAACTTCTCTGAATAATTCCGAGATGAAGAATTATCCAAAAAAGTTTCGCCAAGTGTGTTTGCTATCTCTTCCTTTGATGTGGCCTTTGTTCCACGTTTTGTATTTAAATGGGTGAAACTGGGTGATTTTGATTTACCAGATATTTTTCGTATCATGTCCCAAACCTTTTTAATTGGAGTTTTATAATTTAAATTCGAAACGTAAGATTTCCATGATTTGCGTTTGGAGGCCTTTATTGTTCGACGAGCATTTGCTCTGAAATTCTTTACTTTATTCAGGTTCTCCTTTGTTGGATATCTGCAGAACTTTGATAATGCTTGCTTGCGCTGTTTTATGGCATCTTTGCATTCATCATTGTACCATGGCTTGCTTTTCTTTGGATTTGTCGAGGTTTTCGGTATACTTTTATTAGCTATGTCAAGAAGAGAAGAAGTAAAATCATCTAGAGGGTCCAAGGAATTGTCAAACTTATCTATTTTGAGACTTTCTTCGCATAATAAGTGGTATAATTCCCAATTTGCTTTATTTAGTTTCCACTTTGCGTTGTGATCATTCGTGGAATTATTTACGCTTTCAATAATAACAGGGAAGTGATCACTTCCATGTTGGTCTTCACTGACCGTCCAGTCGAAGTCCAGCAGGAGAAATGGGTGACATATGGAAAGATCTAAAGAAGAAAATTTTCCTGTTGCAGGATGGAGATAAGTGTGAGATTTGTCATTCATAAGACAAAGATCGTTTTTGGTTATAAAGTCTTCAATAATATTACCTTTAGGGTTGTTATCTTTAAATCCCCAAAGGATATTGTGACCATTGAAGTCACCAACTAGTATACAGGGTGAAGGGAGTTGTTTCAGTAAAATGTCTAAATGTTCGGTCTCTAAATGTAAATTTGGAGGTATATACACAGAACAAATAGTAATTTCTTTATCTAAAGTAACAGAAACCGCAACGGCTTGAAGATTGGTTACAAGTTTAATTTGTCGCTGCGGACATGAAGAGTGAACTAAGATTGAGCTTCCACCAGACGGCCTCTGGCCTTCTGAATATATATAATTGTATGTATTGAAATCTCTGATATTTAATTGATCATCAGTTTTTAAAAAAGTTTCTTGCAAGCAAAAAACTGATGGATTCAATAAGGATAAAAGTAATAAGATCTCGTTATAGTTTGACTTTAGACCTCGACAGTTCCATTGTATTATTTTGTGATTTGAATTCATTTTAGAGTTGTTAGATTTTAGTTAGACTAGCAACTAAGGATATGTTATTGGTGATTTTGACCTATTATTACTATTGTTGACGTGTGAATGTTCTGATGATCTCGATCTATTTCTATTAGTTCGTGGGCGATCTGGAGCATCTCCTAACTCCATATCATCGCTACTGTCACTCAAAGATCCGAACCTGTTATGTTGTTGAATAACATTATTTGAACCTTTTCGTTCTCTGTTTGATGTGCTTGGTCTTTGTGTTCCTTGACTAGATTTTGATTTTGTTTCTTTCGTAGGTGGAGATGATTGACTTCTTGCTTGTCTTTCTTTCTGTTGTTGTTTCATCCAATCTTTTCTTATCATCTCAATGGTGGCTTTTTTCAGGCCACCATCTCCTTTTTTCTCTTCAGAAGGTGTCTTTGTTTGATTTTTGTTTGTAGTGTTTGTTTGACCTTTTTGTTTCTGCAGATCTTCTGTTTGGTTGTTTGTGTTTGTTGAACTTGATTGAACTGCAGAGTCGAGAATATTGATCGGATCGGTTTGAGTGGCAGTATCAACCACAGAAACCTTTTTCATAGAAGACTGGGTGATGTTGGCATAACTGATTCCAGGAATTGGAGTTGGGGCCTCAACAAGTTTCCGCGCTTCAATGAAAGAAATATTTCTGGTAAACTTAAGACGTAAGATTTCTTTTTCTTTGTGCCAAACTTGGCATTCTTTAGAGTCAGCACTGTGTTTTTCACCACAATTAACACAGTGCAGTTCGTTTCTACATTGACTTTCTGGGTGTTCTGCTACCTGACCGCATTTCGAACAGATAGGGTCCTTAGAACACCTATCCTCATGGTGTCCATATTTCTGGCAATGATGACAACGCAAAGGATTTGGTATGTACACTTCTACGTTGACTCTAAAGTATGCTACTTTTATTGTTTTTGGTAGAACTGATGTATTGAATGTAAAGACAAAGGTGTTTGTGTTTTTTAACTCTCCGTTTCGTTTAACTTTGAATCGTTTTATTGCAGTTACTCCTTGAGATCTTGTGCCTTCGAGAATCTCCTCCTCGCTGCAATTCCCCAATTCAGGGCAACGAATTACCCCCTTTGAGGAGTTCAGCGAAGTATGAGGGTACACCCGGACTTTCAAGTCGTGAAAAGTCTGTGCACGTAGAAGATTCTCGGCATGGGCTTTCCTGGATACCTCAATGAGTAGCTGATTCGACCTGTGTAGTTTCTTTATGTTTTCCGGCTCACCAGCTATACTTTGAATGACTTTTTGTATTACAAACGGAGATAAAGATGTTACTGGTTTGTTTTCTTCCTTGCTTTCAACTAAAATGAAACGCGGAAAATGTTGAGATGATGTATCTTTGGTAGAGGTTGTTGGAGGTTGAGTGCTTTCGTTAACATCTGAAATATCAGATTCTGAACATTGTTTAGTTCTTTTTCTTCGATTAGAACCCATGATAAAGATGTATTAAAATTCGTCCTCCATGCTCTCCGCCCACCACGGAGCCCAACAAGGGAACACATCAATGGAGTGGTTTTCCTACTCACTTGTGCTAGAGATACACAGAAGATATACTCGCACGAGCAAAATGCTGCACGATTGACCCGTTAAGCCGCCGCCTTCTTAGGATTGGAAAGGTTAAGAAAAAAGAACTATGGGCAAACGGTGAGTATCAGTATGATACAAAAGACAAGGAAGAGAAAGAAAAGATATTTCCTAGGGCTTGGCGCGACCAGCCGATTGACCGTGCCGGGTCTCACGGACACCCTTCTACACCGAAATCCAGGCCAAAGAGGCGTGTTGAGCCATCAGGAGAGACCAAACTCCCAATAACTCTCAACCTCCAGGATCCCTTCTTCCGGCTTACGGGCTGCAACCCACGGCAAACGGGTGGTATTTTCTCTTCGCTCTTCCCAAAGGGGACAATTACTGCTCACCACGCTAGCAACGTTCCCAGTGGGAATTGAGCCCCCAGGGCCTCGGCAAGGCGGAAAGTTTAATACCCAGGGGCTATGTTGCTCAGGTGAGCGTTACAGGGCCATCATGGCCCTCTTGTCTTACCTTGACCACTCTCAGGGCAGATTTAGCAGACGACATATTGATGAAGGTTTATTTTTTTATGTATTTACTTTTCCTAGAAAATAGACTTTGTTCCAGTAAAACTGGTTTCAGCACCATCCCGAGTAGTTTTTCTACTACTCGTTCAAAGGCGGTTCCGCTGTTACTGTTCTTCTCTCTTTGTGCGCCGGTAGTTCTTTACGTAGCTTTTGTTTTCTCATTATAGGCATCAAACTTGGTTTTTCATGCATTAACATTCGCCTGGTCCTGTGGGAGGTGTTGAAAACCGAGGCCGAACTGAAAAAAACATGTTCGATCGCTATTATTGCATAAAAACTGAAAACATTTGCCATATTTCGCGTTATTTCTTGCACTTTTTTTTTCGCCTTTTCACCGATGTCTCGCGAACGTGATTCAACGGACTATGCTGCTTCTAGGGCCGGGCAGTAAACATCTCGTAGTGGCAGCAAATCTGTGGCCCCGGTACGAGCATATCGAAAGTTGCGTAGCCTTGCATTAACAGCGCGTGAATTGACTTGTTAATACACGGCTTTTCGCCAGTTAATGCACGGCTGTTAATAACGTGCGACACTACTTTTTATGCAATCATATTTAATTTCTCATCACGAAAGCATGGCTATTTAATTTTTATTCCCTTAAACCCTATTTTTATATAGTAAAACTGGCGTTTACAGGAGTATACATTATTTTTTCTTATTTCTGCTCAAAAACATGGATTTTGGATACTCGTTAGAACCGCTTCGTCGAGGCGGTTTAACGAGTGCCGAAAATCTATAATTTGAGCATAAATATGAAAATTGTCAGCTTTTTTTTATCTAAACATTTTCATTTTTTGGTGGTAAAATTTTCACTCTATTTGAATAGGCATGTTTTCGTAATGGATTTTGGTGCCTCGAGACGGCTTTCCTTCGTGATTGTTGCAGTTTCTGTGCATTGTCTCTTATATTTGTGGCATTTTATGCAAATTATCTTCCAATTTGCATAAAATATTAAACGCCGATTTTCTGGCGGAAAGAAAAAAACGAAAATATTTTAAAACATACGAGTATTTTGAAATATATATCCTAGCATGCTGAGCGTTAAGATCACGTCGGCTGCTATGGGTCATTTTAAGTTGTCTCTCAGTGAAAGGGAGAGGGGAACAGAAGAGTTACGAGATGATTTGAAAGAGAAAAATTGAGGTTGAGGGAGGGGGCGGGGGAATGTGACTGACACTATAAAAATAGAATAAAGATATTCCTCCCCATCTTAGATTTGGTACCGACCAACTGTCGGTACTGTAAGGTATGGTAATGGCCTACTGTACTTGCAGCATAGCAGGCCATTATCATACAGTACCGACAAAGTTTTGCGCTACCAAATTACGGGTATAAGGCCGGCGAAATAACCCTGCTGCAAGTACAGCAGGCCATTACCATACAGTACCGACAAGTTCTGTGTTACCAAATTACGGGTAAAAGGCCGGCGAAAGAACCCTGCTGCAAGTACAGCAGGCCATTACCATACAGTAACGACAAAATTCTGTTTTACCAAATTACGGGTATAAGGCCGGCGAAAGAACCCTGCTGCAAGTACAGCTGGCCATTACCATACAGTACCGACAAAGTTCAACGTAACCAAATTACGGATTAAGGTCGGCCAAGTAGCCCTGTTGCAAGTACACCAGGCTACTACCGCCCTCCTACTCTATGTATATGTTGTAACTATGCAGACCCAGATCAGACTGGCGAAGAGCACACTGATCTGGGTCTGCACATTTCACTTGTGATGATATACGCTTCTTTCTTTTGAAGATTTAAACTATACTACACCCATATTTGTGACTGCCTTGTCATCGAATCATTTACAAGAGAACATCGCGTTGCACGAGAATATCAACGCGGTAGTTCGGCCTGTCATGGGAAACATAAAAATTCTTGTATATGACTTGGGACTCAACGCATCTGAACGCCAACAGGTACGTATTTTAAGGATATCTTTGTCTAAGTTCTTTCTACTAAATACGAGAGTGGACTAACTTGATTAAGATTTCTGAACATTCGGCACTATATTCTGTCCATTGCGGGGGATGGATATACTTTGAAGGGAGGCAACTCTGTATAAAAATCGTTTCTGTCCTCCTTATCAGAAAGAGTTTACTCTAAAAGTAAACAACTAGGAAGCAGTTGCGTACCTTATATAGTAGACCCTTTTCCAGATGGGGCTGTGCGCAGGAAACCAATTAAGAAATCGCAAAAGTTATCACCTTTGTTACTTTTTCTTTCTGCCTGAAAATCTGTTACTCTTTGTTTCCCATTTTAACATTTCTTACTATATTCTGGTGCAGTAACCTAGCTGTTACATTAACTCATTGTAATGTCTTTTACATACACATGGTATTTTTCCGCCCTTTTATTAGAAGGGAGAAAACTACTAAAACTATAGAGTCTTCCGGTATGCTTTCCTTGACATTTATCCCATTCTGAAATGTGGTCTTCTCTAAAAGGAAGAAATTTGTTTTGGAGAGCATTATGTTAACACGTCCATGCAATTAGCATCTCCTATAATATATACAAACAGGAGTATACGAGGATATGCATTATTTTATGTCTCCCTTCTGAAAAGGGGCTACTCTAAATGTGAGGAATTTGCTCTCAATAGGAGCAGCTACCTTTTCAGAAGTGCACTGTTGCGTAGTTAAAAAGTCAGATGTTGTCTTTGTTGTAGACAATTGCAAACACTTTTCCAAACCTGAAGAAGATGAATGGGTAAACCACAACAATTATTATATCGATTCGTATATGAGATAGCACAATTTTTATTATATTCCTTGATAAGTAAATCGCAAGGTAGATCAAATACTAACTAGGTCTCAGAATCAGAATCATCCGTTTTTATTATAGGTACTCTGTGGAACTTAACTGACTTTAAAGTTTAAACTGTTCTATATATGCATGAAGATGTATTGGCATTATATAGTTTACGGCACGGAAAACGATTTTATATATATATATATATA